>CM022298.1:500722856-501258977 GCA_011799875.1 Thinopyrum elongatum
CGTGTTGCAGCCGAGGTAAAGAGTGCGCGGCACTCTCCCTCCACCGCGGAATCCATCCCAGTGGAGACGCCCTCAAGCGCCTCCACAAGCTTGGGGAGAAGCCCAGCAGGGCCATCCTCCAGAGTCGCCAGCGGCTTCTTGTACCCTCCCCCGTAGAGGGAGCACAGCGCCTCGCGAGACCTGAGCTCGAGGGAGACGAAGGCTCCACGTCCCACGGCCGTCGTCTCCTCGGCAGCGGCGAGGGCCTTCTCCCTGGTCTCCAGCCCGGTTGTCGTTTCAGAGACAACCTGCGCGTGCGACACCCGGGCCTTGTCCACCTCCTCTTTCAGCTTGCCTAGGCGGTCCCATTCCGCGGCTTGGTCCTTGGCCACCTGGGCTAGCTTAGCGTCGCGATCAGCGAGCGTCGTATCCCGGGCCTTGAGCCCCTCCTCCTGCTCTTGAAGCCTACGGGTGTGGGCAGCCTGCTCCCCGCGAAGGGCCTTCAGCGCAGCCTCCGCCTTGTTGTAGCGCTCCTTGGCGGACATCGCGTAATCTCGCGCCACGTCGAGGGCCTTGGCGGCTTCGTTGGCCTCCCTCCTGCTCTCTGCGGCGACAGCCTCGACCCGGCTCCAGGCCGTCCTGGCGAGCGCGTCGGCTTGGAGCCACACCAAGACTAGCCCCAGCCGCTCCTTCACCGTGCACCTGCCGGCATCCTGGAGATCGGTACGGAGCTAGTCCAGCATAGAGAAAGCTTCTTCCAGAGCCCCGGGCCTGATAAGGGGGCTGCAACCTGCCAGCGCAAGGGCCTGGGAAGAGGGCGGCACCGGCGCATGAACTGGCGACGCCGCAGCAGCAAGGGCAGCTGGGGGCTCTCGAGCCTCTGAAGCCCCCGTGGATGCGACGGGGACAGGTGACTCCGGAGCCTGCTGGCCCATGGAGACGGCCTCCTCCTGAGGCTCCGCCACCGCGCCTTGAGGGGCCCGATCCGTCACAAGGGGGCGCGAGGCGATCTCCTCCACCTGCGCCAGGGTCACCGTGGCCGCAGCGAATGGCGGTGCCCCCGAGGCCCCGCCTCCCTCCTTCCTTTTCTTCACCAAGGTCTCCATCCTGGTTACCGAGAGGTGAGTACTGCGGGCACAGCCCCAAGAATGATAAATGAAAACAAGTTAAGATACTTACTCGTCAGCAGTGATGTACCCCCTTTTCCTAACTGAGGCTAGGGCGCCCCCAATCTTCCTGAGCGCGGACTTTGCCAGGCCTTGGGAATTGGCGGGGCGCGCGATGGCTGGTTTTGGTGCGGCGGCGACGGACGGCAAGACGGAGGAGACGCCTCGAGGAAGGGATGCCGCCTCGCCCTTCCTCAGAGTCGTTCGGCCTGGCCTCCGCAAAGGGGTGGCCCCGGACCGCGTGACGACCCCAGTGGAGCACGGGGATCCCTTGACCAGGGGCTCGGCAGTGTCGTCGTCGTCGGAGAGGTTGTGGAGAAGCTCGCTCTACAGCGAGGGAGAGGTCTCCGCCATGTCATCCACGGTCGCCTCCGAGTCCTCCTCCCCCTTCTCCTCGGCGTCATCGCCGAAAGATACCATCACCGAGGAGCTGGGGAGTTCCGGCGGCACGAGCCCCAGCTCATTGAAGACAGGCATGGCGGCGACCAGCTCCGCCCCATCGCCCTGAAGGTACAGCGGGATGTAGGCCGCCGAGAGGCCACTCGGATCCTTCTCAAGTAGGGTATGCATGGCCTTGTCCAGCTCCTCGCCCGTCAAGCTCCCTAGGCGTAGCTGGATGTTGTCCTTCGCGCCCTTGAAATCCCACATGGGGCGCGAGTGTGCATGGAGCGGGGCCAGGCATTGCGTCAGGAACTCCTTGACGAGCATGGCCCCCGTCAGCACCCCGGCCTCCATGTCTGCCGTCATCTTCTTCAAGACTGGCGCCGCCCGGGGGTCGGTGAGCTTCTCATGACCCCACCAATCGAGCTTCTCCAGCAGCTCAGTCGGCAGTTCCAGCCGCGCATGGAGGCCCCCGCGTCCATGAAGACCCACCGGAAGTTCTCCACCTTCTTCCCGGACCGCATGAGCGCGTTGCCGGGATGGACCACGGTGAAGGAGACGCAGCCGGAACGCTGGGTTGGGTCGTGTTGCCGAAGGTAGAAGAAGTGGCGGAGGAGCGCAACGGAAGTCATCACGCCCACAAATGCCTCGCAGTAAAAGGTGAAGATCGACAGGAGGAGAATGGAGTTGGGCTGAAGGTGCAGAGCTTGGATCTAGTAGTGGTCCAGGATGGCGATGAAGAACTTGGAGAAGGGCGGGATGAGCCCCGCAAAGATGCTGTGGAGGAAGAAGGGGTAGAATGTCCTTGCCAGGGCCCCTTGCTTGGCGGAGCCGGCTAGGAGTGTCGTTTCCTTCCCCTCGTTGTTGGCGCCCGCCGTCAACGGGAGCGCGGTAACAAGGTGTCTCTCCTCGGTGATGGAGGATGCGCCGAGAGCCGGTGCAGGAGAGGAGGAGGAGCTCACGGCCTGCGCGGCCAACTTCGCCTTCCCGGATGCCATTTGCGAAGAACTTGGGGAAAGAGACAAGGAAAGGTGGAGGAATTCCACCGGATCTGGAGATATCCTTAGTAGGAGGAAAGGGGATCTGGAGCAAGACAAGGAGAGGGCAATAAAGGTTCGGGGGCAAGCGCCAGTCTTTTATCAGCCTGGGGCAGTTGCCGAGGCAGCGTGGGGAAGTGGAGACGCCCACGTCCCATAAAAGCGCCACGCGTCAGCCTGGTCCACAGGTGAGTGGGGTCCGCGGTGCTTTGCCCTTGCCCTTTGGCTTCGCCTCAAAGCCAAGTCCGAGCGCGCCTTGGGCCCAGGGGCTACTACCGGCGTTCTGGGAACCAGGGTACCCAGACTTGCCTTCCTGTGGCCCACGGCGTGGCGCCATCAACGGCCTGGTACGGCTCCATCTACAACACCTTCAAGACAAGACCCTCGCGAGGGGCCAAGCCTCATGAGGCGGGAGACATCAAGACCTCCGGAGGGAGCGGCCTCCTAGGGCTGGCTCCTGAGGAGCGGAGATTTCTATGCAGGTGCCCACCTCATGAGGTTGAGGTGATGCAAGCCATGACGACCAAGGCCAGGCGGGCGCCAGCGGGTGCAGAGCAGCAGGTTTCCTCTTTGGTGCTAAGGAGGCAAGCACAGGTGCGGGGTCCCGAGGAATCACCCAAAGGTTTCCATTCCCATGCAACGAGACCAAGACCGCCCGGACGGCAGGACGGATGTCATCGCCGAGCCCACCGCGGCGTCACGACCAGAAGCTTTGCAGGCGAAGACCACCTTTCATCAGGATAAGATGTACTACTTGTCCCCTTTCAAAATTGGCCGTTGTGGAATCCCTTCCCGCCTTCATTTTCAGAGAAGAGGACCGAGGCCACTATATATAGGATAGCCACCACCATAGGAAGGGGGATCATACCCGGAACAACTCACTCTCATCAAAGCAAGCCTCGCGAGCTTGTTCATCCTCTGTACTAGTTCATCCTCAGCCCCTCGTGAGGCTAATCCACCACAAAGCAGGAGTAGGGTATTACACCGCAAGGTGGCCCGAACCTGGGTAAACGGCCGTGTCCATCTTCTTCCCTGTTCTTTGAGCTAGGCTGTAGGGCGGCGCGTTTGGTTGGCTGGATAGGTTGAGTTCTTCGCACACGCCCCAGAGTTCCAACCTTCTTTGGGTCTGCAGAGCCCTGAATCCGACAGAGTCTGCCTGGGCTTTTGAGCATTGGGTTGGGGTTGCATAATCATGTTCGTACATGATTCTATGGTCCATGTTTGCAAAAGCATGACCTAAAAAGGCAAAATTAGACTCCAAGCTATATTTGTCTATTTTCTACAAAAACCAAATATGGAAGTTAATTGTCAAACCACAGTTTTTTGCAACAGTGTCGAACGCCTTGGATGCCGTCCATCCCAAGATCGTGTGCTCACGCGCGTCCGGGGCGATTAGACTTTGTGATTTGATTTGTACAATATCCGATCGCGGGGGCGCATACTCCTGATTTTTTTCTCGCGTGATTTTCTCCACGCATGTCGCAACCTTCCTGAAGACAGAGGCACGTCGATAGCAAAGGCAAGATGAGAAAAGAGAAAGGAAAAGGGAAGCACGAGCACTCAGGGCCATCAAGAAGAAGGTCGGCCCATGAGGCCTGTAATCAAGCCCAGGCGGACGTGGACTATGGAGCACTACCATATAGCCATGGTGGTACACTACTAGGGAAAACCTTATACATAGAAGCTTATCAGTAGCACTGGATAAAATGACACGCTACTGCTACTTAGCAGTAGCGCGTGGTCACAAAGGGCGCTACTGCTATCAACATAGCAGTAGCGCGGCAAGAACAAAAGGCGCTACTACTATAATTGCCACACCGTTGCTGCCAGGCTACATATAGTAGTAGCGCGCTTGCAAAAACTGCGATGCTACTAACAAAGTAGTAGTAGCGCATTTTTAGGGTAGGGCGCTATGGCTAAGTTTGAACTTGGCCACATGGCGGGCCCCACTTAGCAGTAGCGCGTCTCCCAGGAGCACGCTACTGCTACTGTTTTAGCAGCAGCGCGTTTTCTTTCCCGCACTACTGCTAAAGCGCAGCCACCACCACTAAAAAAAAGACACATCTGTGACATTTTGGGTTGAACGGATTTTTTTTCTGTCATGCTTATGACACTTCTATGACGATAATTATGACGAAAGCACGTATCATCATAGATGTGGTGGGCTCCTACTTCTATGACAAAAAATCATGACAGGAAATGGGCTTTTCATCCTGGGCGGGCCGGGGACGCACCTGCATGACATTCTTTGGGCCATCCATGACGGAAAAAATCGTGGTAGAAGCGAGGGCGAGGAAAATTTCGGGGAGTTCCCAGTTACGGTGGGTGGTCGGGGCCGAGCGATGCACAGAGGTTTGCGCGTTTCTCTCATACACGTACGCGCGTGTGTGTGAGGCGTTGGGCTCTAACTGAACCCGAGAGATCGCACTGCTAGCTATGTTACTAAACCCGAGCGATCGATCCCTTGGCTGTTAACTGAACCCTAGCGATTCATTCGCTTCTGACTGAACCCGAGCGATTCCTTCGTTGCTGCTGCTAACTGAACCGAGCGATCGATCACTGCTGCTGCTTACTGAAGCCGATCGAGCCCCCGTGCGAGACATAGCCAGTCGGTGTTGGTTGCCTCTCGATGAACAGTGACCGTTGCTACCGTGCGCGCGGTACGTAGAACGAGTCGAGACATGGTGAGTCGAGCCGATTGGTTGGCTGTGATAATAGGACATTGTGGTAGTAGGCCATTGCCGCTGGATGAACAGGACCCCGAGGAGGCCGCCGCACCCCAGTCGGTTGGGGGTGGATGAACAGGACCCCGTGGAGGCTCTATGAACAGTAGCCGGTGGAGGCTGGATGAACAGCAGACCGTGGATGAACAGTAGCTGGTGGAGGCTGGAGGAGGTCGACGGTGGATGAACAGTAGCCCATGGAGGCTGGAGCGAGGCAGTAGACGGTGGATGAACCGGACCCTGTTTCACTGTAGGCGCTCCACCAGAAGTCCGTTTCCTCCGTTTTGCGGTACGACACACCCCTCCCGATCAACAGCACCCCGTTTCGACCGTAGGCACTTGAACAGAAGGTCGTTTCCTCCATTCTGCGGTACGCCAGACCCTTCTCGATGAACAGGACCCCGTTTCAACCATACGCGGTCGAACAGAAGGTTGTTTTCCTCCGTTTTGCGGTATGCCAGACCCCGTTCCGGCTGTTCCGTCCAAGCCAGTTGGCTTCCGTTGAACATGACGCATTTCGACCCAGTCTGTTGCCTCCCGATGAACAGGATGTTGTTTCTCCGTTCTGACTCAGCCGGTTGGCTGATGATGAACAGGACACCGTTACTGCTGTCCGTTGCCTCTCCATGTACACGAGCCCTGGCCGTACGTATGCGCGAGTAGGCGTTCGAGACCCCGCCCGTATGTATGTACGTGGCCATATTTTTTGGCATCTGGCTGTACGTACGTGTACAAGGTTTTGACTGGACTGCCTGGACTGCTATGTCGGGGGCTCTACTACTACACGTGTTGCTGCTTGCTCGGCCATGGTTCATCGTTGCAGAGAGACCGATCGACCAGTATGTACGTACATGTTCGCGACCAGACAGACAACCCTACATACGGTTCGACCGGGTGGGTCCCATCTATCAGGGAGGATAAGGAGGCACTTCCTTGTGTGCGAAGATATAACTGGTGGGTCCTAGCTGTCAGGGGGAAATGTTTTTTTCGCAAAAGACAGAGGCCCTTCCGGTGGGTCCCCGCTGTCAGGTGGAGGAATAATTATTTTACGCGTAATAAGGAGGCACTTACTTGCTGCGGCCGTGGACCCAGCTGTCAGCCTCTCCACGTACAGTCCTCTTCCTATGGAAGTCGTTCCTTAACCACGTTGACCATGCCACGCCGAGAGCACCAAGGTGGTGGACGACGGCGAGGCCTAGGAAGGGGACGACGCGGAGCCGGGAAAGACGCGGCAGTGCATGCCCACGCGGAGGGGAGTACGAGGGTTGACTGGTTCGGCTGCGGTGTGAGGCTGCCGTCGCCGTAGAATAATAGGGGTTGTGGGTGAGTAGAGGGATGGCCTGGCCAGTGGTTGGAGTAGGAGGGGCAGTGAGGCCTGCACGGCAGCACAGCCGGCCACGGGAGGCAGGAGCAGGCGGCACGGCCCGCGATGGTTTGGGCGGCTGGAGCAAGAAGACCAGAGGTTGAAGAAGCACGACGGCCATTGGATGCACATCGTACGGTCACCGCAGCTAGAATCGTTTATATTGACTAAGTTGACAAAACCTTGCGTCCGCGTCAACTTAGTAGGCCCACAAGTCAGCCTCCAAATATGGTGGGTCCCACCTAGCAGCGGGTCTATTCATTTTTTTGTGCGTAATAAGGAGGCACTTCCTTGCGTGCGAAGATATAGCTGGTGGGTCCGAGCTATTAGTGGGAGGAACTGTTTTTCACGAAATACAGAGGCGCTTCCGGTGGGTCCCTGCTGTCAGGTGGAGGAATCATTATTTTGCGTGTAATAAAGAGGCACTTCCTTGCGTGCCATCGTGGACCCAGCTGTCATCCTCTCCATGTTTGACCACGCCGCGCTGAGAGCACGAGGGCGGTGGACGACGGCGAGGCCTAGGAAGGGAACGACCCGGAGCCAGAGAAGACTCAACAGTTGTTTCCCACACGGAGGGGAGTACGAGGGTTTACTGGTTCGTCTACCGTCGCCAGAATATAACAGGAGGTCTGGGTGAGTACAGGGATGGCCAGGCCAGCGATGGGAGTGGTGTAGGGTGGTTAGGCCTGCGCGGCAGCACAGCCGGCCACGGGAGGCATGAGTAGGCAGTACGGCCGGCGCTGGTTTGGGCGGCTGGAGCAAGAAGACCAGAGGTTGAAGAAGCAGCATGGCCGTTGGATTAACAATCCAATGGTCACTGCTGCTAGAATCATTTATGGACTAAGTTGACAAAGCCTTTCGTACACGTCGACATTGTAGACCCACAAGTCAGCCTCCAAATCTGTCCCAAACAGCATACAGCCCGAAATTTCTAGCCAGATTCAAATTAATTTAAAAAATAAACATACCTTAATGTAAAATCCAATGAAATTTTACCCGCACAAAAACAATGAAATTTAAAATATCAAAATCGGAAAGAAAAAAGTAATTTGGAACTAATTGCATGTTTGCTGTATTTTTCATTTTACAACCCATTTCTTATTACTTATAGCCCATTTTCTGGGCAAGTCGAATGCATCCCTCCTCGTCTTGAAAGATTTCAGGCCCAGCAGGGCGTAGAAAAGCAAGTAGGCCTCCATTGGTTATTCTGCAAAAAACAAAATAGCTGGGCTAGCCATTTTCAGAAAGAAAAACACAAAACTGGGCTGGTCACATGGTAAACATATATGAAATAAAAGTCTGGGCTAGACGGGCCATAGTTGATACCCTGCTCCGCCCTGAAAACAAAAAAATAATACTGCGCGAGCTACTGGGTCCGGGGTGTCAGCCGCTCCTTGTGCAGTTATCTCGCTTATTGACTACGTTGACAGTGGCGTGCGACCCAGATGTCAGGAAACCATCAGGAGGAACCATTTTTTTCTTGTAATAAAGGAGGCACTTGCTTGCCTACTGCAATGATCCTGGTGGGTCCCTACTGTCATCCTCACCATGTACAGTTATCTCCTTATTCCTCTCAGTTGTTGACCATGTTGACAACACCGGAGGGCGGCGCCGCAGCTAGCGAACTAAGGCGGAGGACGATGGTGAGGCCTCAGACGGGAACGAACAGGAGCCAGGGAAGATGCGCAGAGTTTTAGGGTGAGATGTAGCCGTGATGCGTGCGCGGCAGCACAGCCAGCCGTGGGAGATGGGAGTAGGCGGTCCCGCCAGCGCTGGTTTGGCTTTGGCGGCTAGAGGAAGAAGAGACTGAAGAAACATGATAGACGTTGACTGTCAATCCAACGGTCAAGGTTGGCACAATCATTTGTTGACTAAGCCGACACCACGTAGCATACTTTCTTATAGGAAGAAAAGAAAAACTGGGCTCGTTCGCCAGATAACATTCCCGAAACTGCCACCGTTTGATTTTGTGTCGCAACTAATACTGCCAGGAAAATGCGTTCGTTTGCCGTCCTCCTCCCAGGGAACGTTCGCCACATAACATTCCCGAAAATCAAAGACTTGAGAAGGCGTACAGAACAAGCTAGTGTACTAGTAAAGAGACATTGCAGAGTTTTCAAAAAAAGAGAGACGTGCTCCTGTAGCTGGTTCAAATCCAAACATAGACTATGACTATATATAGTGCTATGCTACTCTGCAAGTAATGAAACTGACATATCCAACGTTCGCTTCTCCTCTTCTCTAGTTACTCTGCCTAGCATCAGAAGCTCCGGCCGTAGCAACCATGTCCGCTAGTGGTTCGTCCACCTGCTCTTCAGCAGGCAACAACCAGAATTCCGCCAAGTCGCCACCTGTACCATCCCCTGTGGGTCTCATCACACCCCTGCCGACACACTCACCGCAACCGGTTGCTCATCGCAACCCACTGCCATTGGTGTGGTGCCACTACTGCAAATCACGCAGAGTCATCCGTCGCATCTCAACTACAATCCTCAACCCTGGCCGAGTCTTCTACAAATGCCCGAATCATGGGGTAATAATATGTTTAAGTGTTTTTCGCCTG
The DNA here is from genome assembly GCA_011799875.1 of Thinopyrum elongatum. NCBI lineage: Eukaryota > Viridiplantae > Streptophyta > Magnoliopsida > Poales > Poaceae > Thinopyrum > Thinopyrum elongatum. The sequence goes on from CM022298.1 coordinate 500,732,069, forward strand.
CTATCAGTTGCTGATTTTTAAAATAGTTTCATTGATGATCTTCCAATTTGATTCATGCAGAAAAGGGAAGATTCGTGTGATTTGTATTTCTGGGAAGTTCCTGATGTGGGGGAATGGAACTACGCTGATTATTTGGTTAGCCGAGGAATCCCAATACCAGCAGGTTGGGGTGTTGGACAAGTAACTGAAGGAACGGCAGAAGAGGAAGATGCAGAGCAGAAGGTTAAAGATGTAGTTCATCTGGGCATGGCCAAGCAACAGCTGCTGAATGGCCTTGACAGCAATGAGGAGATGAAAGAGCTTGTGAATATAATGGGCAAGATCGTTATGCTCTGTAGGATGAGTGTCTCTTTATTTGCAGTGTATGTAGCACTCATGATGTATTCAGTGGCTATGACATGAGCACTTTGCTGAAATTAGTAATGAATGAAACCTGTTTAGCAGGCTGGGCGTAGTGTTGTGAACATTTAATGATTTCTATTAACGGAAATCGGGGGGTATCCCCTTTTGCTCATAAATAAATAAATAGCAAAGGCCCTTTTGCTAATAAATAAATAAATTAGCGGAGGCCCTGTCGGGTCAGCTTTGTTCCCATTCAAAGACGTCGAGCAAAATGCAGTCCAACAGCAAACTATGTCATCAAATACAAGTTTCACAGCCAAATATGAGTACAACTAAACAACAATGTCATCATGTTTTAGTCGTCATACAATCACCAAACACAAATCAACATACATAATAAGTGATGTTCTCACAGCAAAATACTAAACAACAACTTCATCAGGTTTCAGTTGTCATAGCAAACACAATTTCACATAGTAGATAAAAAGTCATCTTCTCACAGGCAAATACGACAAAAGCAATCTAATCATCATCTGCAGCAGCAGCGTCAACATCTTCGCCATGTGTATCAGTCTGAATCGTAATTCCCCCCAGTGTCATCTTCTTCTTCATCCTCAATGTCCTCGAACATTGGCGTCTTATTGATCAACTCTCGTATGTCCATAGCCCGACAGGCAATCTTTTCGCCAGCGTCAATGACATGATGGTTCTGAAAGATATTAGGAACATCTATGGAATCTTCTACATCAGGAGCAGTGTAAGCATCATCTTGTTGTGCAACTTCATTAAACGAATTCCTCTACTCAAACCTTTGCAATACTCTCCAGTCATTGCTACATGCATATGTGTCTTCCAAGAAAAGTATCTGTGTTGCTTGATTTGCCAAAATGAAAGGCTCGTCTGTCTGGTACGCCACCTTGACATTGATGGATTTGAAATAATCATCAGCTCTAGGTTTTGCGATCCTGGAAAACAGGTTATACCAATGACAGCACAACAGAACCACACACCGATGAACCTCGAAACTGGAGATATACTGCAACTGAACAATGTCTATTATGTTAGCATACATTTCAGTTGTCTCTTTGCCATACATATTCGTGCTCATGATGGCACTGTTTTGTGTCTTCCTGCCTTCGTCGCGTGCAAGGGTGTTGTAGCGCACATCTCCAATAACGCAAGATTCATAATGTCTTTCCCGAGTATCAGGACCCATTGCTAGTGCGTAAAGGGCATCATCAACTGCCTGCCCATCCTCCCGCATCTTCTTAACCTATGGTTAGAAAATAGACAAGCTGATCATCTTATGTACTCAATATATTAAAAAAACTGACAGTGCAAATCAAAAGCTTACATGGCTCTTGAACCATTTTGCAAATCTTGCCATAACCAGTTTGTCAATGTTCCTTGGATTTTGTGGCAGTAACTCCTTTTTGTAGATTCTGCACAACATAGTGATCGCGTCAAACATCTAAATATATAAGAATGTGCTGCAAGTTTAGTAGATTACGATGTATAAGCTGCGGTACTTAGCACTTACTCGATATAAGGTAGAATCTCAGGACAGTTATTCAACACATACCAAACCATTTTGTCCAAATCTTTAGGTTTGTCATCTTGTCGACTCTTCCCTGTAACTCGAACAGAACAATCAAAAACATTGAGCTCGGGATTGTCTTCACCCACCTCTTTGCTAAGCTGATTAGCTGTTTCAATGTATTTTGAGCAGAATGTCAATGTAGGTCTAGCTCTGTTCCTAACATAGCCCTTGAAAGTGCCTAGCCGCCTTTCAATAGGGTACATCCAGCCATACTGTACTGGACCTCTAAGTAGTGCCTCATCGGGTAGATGAACAGCCAAATGCACCATCACATCAAAGAAGGCTGGAGGATATATCTTCTCAAGGTTGCATAGGATAGTTGGTATCTTGTCTCTAAGATGCTCCAAAGCATCTATCCTGATATTTCTACTAGAGAGTTCCCTGAAGAATTGTCCCAACTCTGCAACTGCTCTGTATAAGTCAGGGCGGCCCAATCCTCTAAGGATAACAGGTAAAACCCTTTAAATAGGATGTGGCGGTCATGAGTTTTCAACCCTTGTACCTTGTTTCCATCTGCACTGACTCTCCTTTCAGGGTTGGAAGCAAATCCATGTGGGAATCTCACATGTGACAGGACCTTACAGAATTCTTTTCTTTTTACCTTGTCCAAGATGTACACAACTGGTGCCATATCCGGTGATGCACCATCATCGTCCACCTGCAAATCCCTTCTGATACCCAGGTGTGTCAAATCAATCCTAGATTTTAAGGTATCTTTCGTCTTGCCTTCAATATTAAGAAGTGTGCCGATAATGCTGTCACATATATTTTTATCGATGTGCATAACATCAAGATTATGCCGCAGATCCAAATCTTTCCAATACTCCAAGTCCCACAAAGTGGACCTGCGGGTAAACAATAATCTCTCTTCTGCCCTGCCACGCTTCCTTTTCCCGCTACCATTATCAAGATGGTTTCCTGGTGTAATATGCCTGACCTTCTCTAATTCCACTTGCAACTCATCGCCGGTGAGCCTCTTTGGCGCATCATGGTTTTCATGCTTTGCATTGAACACATGTCTTCGGTATTTTGTAGGACACGGCTTGTCCTTGGCAAGGAAACGGCGGTGTCCAATGTAACAGATCTTGCTAAGTATTGCGTATGACAACGGATTCTTGTCACAGTGAACACATGCATTGTAACCATGTGTCGTTCGCCCTGACATAGTGCCCAAAGCCGGATAATCATGGATGCACCAAATTATAACAGCACGCAGAAAGAAATCAGCTGGTGGGCTGCTATATAGGTCTCGAGTGAGAACACCCCTCCATAGCTGTTGAAGTTCCTCCACAAGAGGCTCCATGCATAAATCAAAATCCTTTCCAGGACTTTTTGGACCTGGGATGAGCAAGGCCATCATGTAGTTTGATTCTTTGGTGTAGAAATTTGGTGGCATGTTGTAAGGGATAACAAGCACTGGCCACATGCTATATGTGGCGCTCTGGTGGCCAAATGGGTTAAATCCATCTGTAGCTAAGCCAAGTCTAATGTTTCTCGGGTCAGCAGCAAACTTTTTGTGTTTCTGATTGAAGCTTTTCCAGTCACTACCATGAGATGGATGGCTCATTACATTCTGATCTCTGTACTCCTGGTTCCTAGAATGCCACAATACATCCTCTCTTGTTTCAGCATCATGAAACAACCTCTGCAATCTTGGTATAATTGGAAAATGTCTCAGAACATTATGAGGAATCCTCTTCACAACATCGGCATCTTTCCATCTTGATGATTTGCATTTTGGGCATTCACTTAAGTTGGCATAATCATTCCGGAACAGAACACGATTATTCTTACAAACATGGATCATACCATATCCAATTCCAACTGCACGAAGGAAATTCTTCATTTTACTGTAGGTGTGTGGCAGCTCAGACGCATTTGGGAAAGATTTGCAGAAAGTAGCCAACATCGCATAGAATGATTTGTTGGTCATCCGCTCAGATGTCTTCACCTGAAGAAAGGTGACCATAGCTGAGAATACTGACAGCTTATTTCCTGGGGTGACTGCCACGTTGCATTGTTCCAACATGCGGGCCCACCATTTTTCTTCTGCAGGTGAAAGTTCACGAAATGCGCGAGCATTTCGTAGCATTGTTTCAATGTTGGTCAAACTCGCTGGCTCCGCCGCCACCACCTCCTCCTCCTACTCTTCCACCTGAGCATCAGGCAGATCAAGATGGTGATCTGCTGCTTCCACATAGTCAGTAACATTGACGTTCACAGCTTCACCATGATGAACCCACCTAGTATATGTGATCGACATCCCATACAAGTGTAGATGAATTTGCACAGTTGACTGGGGTCTTGTAACTGAATTCATACAACTGCTACACGGGCAGAGCACATCTAATTTCGGACCACCATACTCAGCTCTGATAAAGTTCATGAAGTTTTCAACCCCCTCGACATATGCAGCGGAGAATCTTTGAGCATAAGTTATCCAAGTCTTTTCCATCTGTTAGACATACAAATTAGTTCTTCTACTAGACATTACAGGAAAAACATATATGCTTTTTTATAAAGTCCAGAAAAAAATACCTAGGTCGATGTCTAAAGCTATGGCAAGATATTTGGACAAGCAGGTCTAAGTAACAAAATATATGTAAAGCTAATTCAGCAAACAGATTTGAGTGCTAAATTATGGCAGGCTATTTCAGTAGTTAATGAGGCCGAGCACACAGCCATCGAAGGCCATCTGAGCAACAAAGATTGAGTATAAAATGGTGTCGAGCTATTTCACCTAACAAATTGGCTACTAGACCATGGCAATCTACTTCACAATAAATATATGGAAGGATATTTTAGCAACTAATTAGGCGTGGCATGCCATCTCAGCAAAGCAGATTGAGTGCAGAATAGGGCAAGGAAGCTTCTTAAGCAGAGCATATTGACTATAAACTATTTCGGCAAACAGTGAGATTAACAGCGTCTATCAGCTAACATTCAGTGCTACTCCGACATGCATGGGGCCTCAGTCTAGAATGCGCGTACTGTGGGAGAAGCTGACCATCGTGCGTCTCCACAAGAACGTCACCAGCGGTGGCGGCGCGGCTGGAGGACGGCAGTCTACGAGAGCGTACTGTGGGGGCGAGAGGATCGCCGTGAGTCCCCTCGATGAACCACAGTGCCAACATATCGGCGCGGCGGGGAGGGCGGATTTGGCGGAGCGACTGGAGTGGAGGGGGCCGGAGGGAGGGGAGTTTGGGGAATATTATTGGCTACTTGGCCGAAGGGCAGTTGAATTTGGGATTTGGCGGGAATTCTCGCGCGGTGGGCGGGGGAGTTTGGTGCATGGTCGGTTTCTCCAAATGCGGTCCCACGTGTCAGTGAAGAGGCAAGCCGAAGCGCGTTCTGTTTGCGTGAGCCATGTGCAGGACCGACCGTGTGAGGGGTACAATGCGACCGCGACAGGCGTGCTGTGAGTGTACCGCATTTTTTCCTTTTAAACTTGGTGCTTCGCGCGATCCATCGATACTACTACTAGTAATCCGGTAATCCTGACTAAAACGGCGCGGTCGGGTATTTTCCCGCGCGATATGCTGGGAGGTTGGCTTAGTTGGTTTTTTTAGGACTTTATTTTTTATTAGGACAAGGCTTAGTTGGTTTGACAGACAGAGCGAGAGAAAGATGTGAGATGCGTGAATGTGTAGTGGACGTACTATTGGAGTGCCTAAGATAAATTGTGTATGTATACTACCTATGTGTTTATTTACTTCGCATGTTAGCTTTGTCTCGGGTCAAACCTTCTAAACTTAGACCAGGTTTATACACACAAAAACGAATCATCATTCAATATATTTTTATACAATATATCTTACTATTATTGTGAAAGTTCATGTACACCGGATGAGATTCATGCAAACATGGCAGATTTTCATTACATTTCGAACTTTTATAGGGCAGAAAAAGAAAAGAAACCCGACCCTAAATCTATTCTACGGCGGCGACCGATGTCCACTTTCCTTTGTACTTCTGCATCGGCGACGACGTCCTCCATCTGCCGTCTCCATGAACGGCGGCGGGGTTCAAGACCCGTGAAGTGAAGGTGCGGTCTCCGGCGAGGAAGAGTAGAACACGGGAGACGGACCGGCCAGTTGGCACACCATGCCCTGCTGCCTCCCATGCCCTACTCATCCTCGGAGGAGTCCTCGACCTCGGCGGTGCCGGTGGACGTGAGGTCGATGATGATGGACGTGGATGGTCCGTCACTTCACCTGCCACTTGCGCCACCGAACGTTGGACGGCGGCAAGTAGGACACGTGGCTGGCAGTGCTCCCGTCATCGGCCGCCAGCGTGGCCATCGCTTGTGCGGTCGCGTCCGTGTCCGGCTACACCGGTATTGCGTTGCGAGCGGTGAGTTGAGCGAGGGCGGTGACCTCGATATTCATCCCCGAAGACAAGCTCTCCCGCAGAGCATTCCCGCTCGCGGTCATGGTGGATGTGGTGCCAGGCAGGAGGATGCGATGTGATGTGGAGTTTAGCTGGGCGTTGCCGCTTTAAGTAGCGCATTCTGGTGAGGCCAAGCATCCGGATGCGTCAATAAGTCACCAGAGTTGGTTCCTCGGGCAGCGAGCCTGCTTAATGATGGCATTCGGGCGAACGGCATGAATGCGGGCAGCTGGCGCCGGCTGGGAACGCGCGCGCGCGACGGCGCGAGGGACGAGGGTTTTTTGTGTGCCAGGGTAGTCAGCTGCGGGCGTGGCAACGTTGGACATGCCCTTTGCTCACAAGCGATCCCACATGTCATTGAAAGATGACCCGGCATGGTCTCAAATCCTGGGGATGCAGTTGGCCGCGCTAGAACACTCCGCGGACACATCGCGGCGCGTGATCACTTTGGCGCCCCGTGCATCCTCGACGAGCCGGGTGTTGATCTGCTGGTCATGCCACAGCGGCAGCGCCACCCTCGGCACCCTGAAGCCAAGCGTGTCCAGTGGCGATGAGCGTGTCGCTCACCGCGGTCACCGTGCCCAGAGGCGGTGCGGGAGCTGCGCCATGTTGCTGGCCCCCACGACCCACATGAACGGTTGCCGGTGGCGAGGAGGTCGTGGGCCAGCTCCTCCATTGGACTAGTCTATGCCACGTCATCCCGACAGGTGTGCCCCACATGTTGGTTTCCTAGTTTTCCCGGCCAAATTCGAGTGTCAGTATGGCCTCATTAACACTCAGCCGACCTCTCTCTCTCTCTTCTAGTCTAGTAGTATCCGTAAATGACGCGGACGGGGGAGGGCGACGGACGTCAGTTTGCTCTCAACTATGGTCCCTCAAGCGAGCAAAAATGCAAGACGAAGCGTGTTCCATTCGGTGAGTGGCGTGCATGGTCCACCGTGCCGGGGTGAAACGCGAACGCGACAAGAGTGATGTACACCGTCCGTTCGTTATGAACTTGCATACTTCGAGTACTCCTTTTTTGAACACAGTACAGACGCAAGCGCTCATACATGTGCGCATACACTCACCCCTAGGAACGCACACAAGCACAACCTACCCCTATGAGCACCTTCGAGAGACTGAGCCGTCATATCTATAATACTATATCTCTACTCTCGGTGATGATGGTGTGCCTGCCATCTTGCAATATAGACCGTCTGATCTACATCTCACGGATAGAAAGCAAACTATGGCAATTTTGCAAAAGGATACCTGCACATCTCTTGTTCATCCTTATCTCCCACAACTTCATTGTTGAGTAATTAAAAAAGGAAACCTCTGGAACAATCTGGCATGGTGGCCGCTGCCAGCGTCGTCCATCCCCATGCCTACGCTAAGTCCGACCACCAATCACCACCGCGCCCCACTCCTCCTCACCTTATCTCATCTTTCTCGAGATATCATTTTTCGATGAAATTCTTGAGATACAATTTTTTTCGATGAAATTCTCGAGATATCATTAGTTTTTACACATGGGATTACTCCTTCATGGGTCAATCACAACAAGTGTTTTGTAAAAAAATGCATCCTGATGTTCCGTGCAATGCACGGGCATCTTGCTAGTCATCTGAGATTTACGAAGTTAGCACCTCATCATCGGCAGGAACGTTGGCGAGGTCCAGACGTCTGCCACGTGAAACTCCGAAACTTTGGTCCCATCCCACCCCACAACTCTCCAGGCTGCCTCCATCCGGCTTTGCAAACTCCACACAGTCAAAACCGATTGACCGGTCGTCACCGGAACCACTATTCACACCAGAACCTTCGGTGCTCGGCCTACGCCAGCTACTTGCCGGCCGGTCACCACTGCCCCAAAACCACACCTCCTCTCCAGCCCATTCCCCTACCTTTCGATCCCCTAGCCCGCATCAGCCATCCCCTAGTTCGTCGGAAAGCCATGGTGCGTTGCAAGATCACGTACAACAAGATGCTGACGCTGGAGCGCCGCGCAGAAATTGCGGCAGCGGTCGGCGCCACAGACCTCCGTTCCCAAGCTCGCTTTGCGGCGGGCCAATCCCCAAGTTCTCTGGAGCCAAGCTCCGAGGAGGAGGAAGCCGATCCAATGTTCATGGCGGAGGTCGCGGCGCAGAAGGCCCCCGATGCGTATGAGACGATGGACGTCGACTTCGTGCCGGTGTCCGGGTCCCCCATGGTGCAGGCAGACCAGCGGTTCAACCTAGCGATCCTAAAGGAGGACCGGGAGGCGGAGGCTCAACTCGACGCGGAGCGCGCGGATGCCGCTGCCATCGAGGCCCTCCTGCAGGCGGAACCGGATGTCATGGATGTGAACCGGGCGGCGGAGGCTCAACTTGACGCGGAGCGCATGGATGCCGCTGCCATCGAGGCCCTCCTATACGCGGAACCGGACGTCCTGGACTTGAATCGGGCGGCGGAGGCTCAACTCGACGCGGAGCGCGCGGATGCCACTGCCATCGAGGCCCTCCTGCAGGTTGAACCGGATGTCCTGGACTTGAACCGGGCGGCGGAGGCTCAACTCGACGCGGAGCGCGCGGATGCCGCTGCCATCGAGGCCCTCCTGCAGGCGGAACCGAACGTCATGGACGTGAACCAGGCGGTGCTCGCGTCCATGCAGAGCACCCGCACGCTCCATGTGCACGAATAGCTGGAGTCCAAGGACAACCATGGTGTGGAGACACACGTCGGCAGCCAAAGACGGCAAGGCCGTCTCGTTCCGCGAGCAGTGATAGTTTTTCTTTATGTTGTTGTTTTTAGGGATCTTTTGCTATGTAAAAAACATATATTTATGCAAGTCGCCTGACTTTCATCATTTGGGTGAGTCGACCATTTCAGGCGGTTGGATGAATATCCTACGTCTCCTAACCCTTCTTCTTCCTCACCTCTTCTTCTTTCCCAACAGACCACCACACGGGCCGCACGGATCTTCCCCAACATGCGGTTGGATAAACATACTGTATGAACGAAAGTTATGTGTCAACGGTAGGATGGCTGAGTTTGGTTTGATCACATGCAGTAGCACGTGTCAGTGAGGGTGCGTTCCCTTGGTTGGGTTTGCGGCATGCAGGAGCGACTATGTGAGGGTGCGGTGCGACCGCGACAGCCGTGCGCAAGTGTACCTCCTTTTCATTTTGAAAAACTTTAGGCAAGCTTGGCAAAAATAAGTGGCAAAGTATAGCAATGCAAGGCCTAGACCCAAACAGGATACAAGTACGTACTACTTGTGTTAAAAAAGAAAGGCGGGGTTTTCCTTCGCGGGATTGATCGATACAAATCCTCGTTTGACATGTCAATTAATGCGTATTTTTTTCTCCAACGCCCAAAGAGCTAACCATCTCACTCCTCACTGCTTGATTAATGCAGCGCCATGCAAACCAACCTTCTCACTTCCGCATGCATGCAAGGGTATATTAATGTCCTTGGTTGCTAGTACAAGGCAAACCCCATCAATTTTGCCTCGATTAGTGTTAGTGGCCTTCTGCAAATTGTAATTTTGATACTGGCCTTGTATACAAAAAAATGGAGGTAGTAACTATTTGACTTCCTTCCCCATTGCGGTGACATCGATGATATCTCGAACGTTGTGGCTTTGGCGAAGTGCGTTCGACGGAGCACACCATTGAGGGAGACCATGGTAAGTCGTTCGCAAGTGCCGCCTGCAAGCCGAGACAACCGCCTTCTTTGCATCCAGGAAGTCCGTTGAACCAAAGGAGGCGTAAATGTACTGGTACTACACAATAGCGTCGTCCGTCCAGCTTAGTGCGGTAAGGTGGTTTCTCAAAGAAGACGATGGAGAAGCGGAGTCAGCGAAGAGTGAAATGATGGTTGCTTCATCCGTGCTTTGTGATTTGATGCCTCACTGCTTTGTGATTTGTGATAGAAGGGACAGGGGAGTAGACTCTATGCTCTATACTGTACATGCGTCCAAGCACGGGAGAAAGAGGAGAGAGGTTGCATTTTTCTATTCCTTCAATCAATCAATTAGGGAGCTTCGGTTCCATCTTTTTGGCTTTGGCAGCACCCTCCACAATGGTTCCCACCGATCCGCGTCCCACATGAGGCAGAACAACGACATAAGCAACATGTGGTTAACTTGAAGAAGATGAGGGAGAAGCGGATTCAGCAACGAGTGAAATGATGGTTGCTTCGTCCCTCCAACTTCTTTTTTTAGCATTACTTCGTCCCTCCAACTTAACTGCGGGAAAGGTGCAGCTTTGTGATTTGACGCCTCATTGCTCATTACTACACCGGCGCCATGACTGGGGTGCTTCACCCCTGCTGCTCTGCACTGTTATTTCGGTATGGCACGTGGACCCGGTTGCTTGATGTCCCACATGTCGGCGAAAGGGACTAGAACATTTATGAAAGCAAGCACTCCACTCTTACAACGGAGGAGTACACGACACGGCGGCCCAGTGAACTGTTACTTGTACTGTAGTACTACTATAGTTTTGCTGTTTCGCATGATCCATCGATACAAACCCGATTAAACAGGCAAAGGCAGGATTTTTTCCCGCGCGGTAGATGATACTAGCCATACATTTCAAAGGCAATTTTAATGTTTGCAAACTGAATAATTAAGTAACAATATGAGATCTAGTAAAACTAAAAACACATATGATTTATTGTGTTAGAGTGTAGTAGTAGTGCTGTATTGCATAGTTATTAGATGTAACATGTGAGAACGTGTAGAGATGTACTTTTGGAGGGCCTACAGAGATATATTGGGCATAAAGTGGATTCAAATGTTTGTATTCGTCTTCATAGCATTTGTAACTCATATCTACAGTTTGTACAGTAGACATGAATGCTTGTTCGCTCTTACAAAACCAGTACAACAATAATGGGGTGGCGTGCGCCAATTTAGGCACTGGCATGTTGGCCTACTCGGCTCCACAGAGAGAGCGAGAGAAGAGATAAATACACTGGCGGTCAGTGTATTTCAAGCGAAAAGTGTAATACGGTCACCGGACTTCAGAATACGCTCATTATGGTCACTATATACGTTTTGCGGTGATTATACGGTCACTTGCTCATTGTTCAGCATTGGATTGCACTCTGTTGACCAGCCAAATAGTTTGTGTGGCACTATGTTGACTGGTTAAATTGACCATGCTCCTTGTCAGTCCCACCTGTCACTTTGCATAGGAAAAAGGTAAGATAAACACAAATTTACGCAGGCGCGACAAGACTCCAACCCGTGCGCGGGAACCACCTGGTTGTGTATGTGTCTGTCAGGGCCTGATGTGTGCGCATGCACGTGTAGGTTGAGCACTTGAGTGTGAGCGTGTGTGTTGGTCGTGTGGTGTGTGCATGCATGCGTGCGTGTGTGCATGTGAGTGTTGCATGCGTGCGTGGCCGCGTGTGTACGTGTGAATGTTGCGTGCATGTGTGGCTGCGTGTGTACATGTGAGTGTTGCGTGCATGCAATTCATGTGCATGCGTGCGTGTGTGTATAATCACCACACCAGCTCCTGTGTGTTAAAACAGACGGCTTAGCATACCAATACAAGGCCACCTTGTCTGCTGTGCCCGCGGTCATGACTTCGAACCACTGTCCAATATTTTTTTATCGTTTGTTTTCATTCTTATACACGCCGACAGGTGGGCCCAATGGTAGTGAGATAATGTGATGCAACACTAGAGGTGCCACGTGGAGCGTTTAACTGGTCAACTAGTCATGTCTTGAGCAAATACAGAGCTGTACGGTGAGCCCGTGACTGTATAATAACCACAAAACGTAAATGGTGACCGTAATGAGTGGATTCTGAAGTCCAATGTATGTATCGTGCTTTCGCTTCAAATACAATGATCATCACTGTATATATCGTGAGAGAAAGATGAAACATGCGTGAATGTGCTGGGGGCGTGCTTTTAGAGGACCTGGAGATAGTTTGTGTGCGTACGTGAAAGGGGCGTAGAGGGGGTGTATGCGATGGAGAGAGAGATGCTCTTCGTTTCTCTTTATTATGACTAACTTTATATATAGTATAAAAATATAAAAATTCATAGTGCGGAATAAATATCATTGGGTGCACCATGCAATGCAAATTAACGTTCATACTCCTCCATATAACTTTGTAATGTTGTATATATGTAGAAATTCTAAAATAATTTTTTGGCCACACTTTGTGTGGTTTTATTCAAAAGGAATGTTGTATGCGAAATAAATGTGAAGAGAGGGATTTTTAGATCAATGGGGTACGTGATGTAACATGTGTGAATGTGTAGTTGACGTATTTGGCAGGGCCTAGAGAGGGTATGTGTATGTATTATGTATTCGAGAGAGGCATGGATAGAGGGGCCGGCGGGGGGCGACGTGGGAGAGATAGCACAAGAAATGAGAGAGGTCTAGAGAGAGAGAGACGAATAGGATGTCACGGCGAGAGATGCCCTTGAGTGTGTATATGCAAGGGGGGAGGGGATAGAGGCACGAGGAGAAAATATTTTGTGTGGTGTCTGTGTTGGTATGTGTGGGTGTGAGAAGATAACGAGACCTAGGGGCAGAGGGTGTGTCACCGCGTGAGGTCCGGTGGGCCGAGGTGAGGCCCTTGGTTTGGTTCCATCCTGCGCCACATTGGTCGGCCCGTGACGCATTCAGGGAGACCCATGGAGGACTAGTCGTACAAGACAAAGATACCAGAGTCGTGAAGGACTCTGTGTCCACTGACAAAGCCAGCTAGGATTTGTAACCCTATGTCCTCGGACTAAGGTAACCCCTTATCTCTGATATTACCATTCATCCAACCTAACTTTAAGGGGCATCCTACAGAATGCTCTGCTAGAATCATACTCGTCAATTAGGAAGAGAGGTGGAGACAATGCGTGCGAGACAGGCCTAAAGATAATGTGCGTGCGGGAGACACGTAGGCGGGTCTATGTATATAGAAAGGGTCGATCGGGATTGTGAGTGTGTATGCGTGTGAGAGGAAGAGTGCTTATGATAAAGGTTAGTGAAAACAGTAGTAAATGGTTGCGAGAGGGAGGGAGGGTGATATCGAGAGCATGTCTGCGAGAAAGACACCTCGGGAGAGAGTGTGTGAGCATGTGTGAGAGACCACCGATGGATATACACCATGTGCGCGTATGTGTGAGAGAGAAAGTCAGCACGTGTGTGAGGAGGGGACTATGGAGAGTGAAACTACACGTAAAAGACTGATGTACACATTGATTAAAAATATAAATTGTATCCAAATATTAGGATGGGATCATGATATTTGCAATTCGCGTAAGGAATGGTTATTGATCCATCAGACATCTATATTCTATCGAATTTGAGCATGTCTATGTTATTATTCAACATAATTGATCCACAGAGTCAGTATTTTGAACTCCAGACAATGCATCGCTTTAGCAATTCGAATATAAACGTGAGTATAGTTCATGTTGTGTGTGTAAAGCACATTATACATACAAAAGTTACACAATGAACATTATAAATAGCTAGCTATGAACTAGCATACATTTGAATTCAACTTAATGTGGTTTAAAAAATTTGAATTCAACATGAAGTCCATTCAATTATTTGAATTCGAGATCATGGCATTTGTAAATCATACCTAAATTATGGGGGTACCACTCTTTGATCTGCTTTTGTACATAATAGCATATATAGTCGTGTACAAAATAGATTCAAATTTACCTCCTCCATTCCAAAATAATCGTAGTTATAGGATTTTCAAGTGTCAAATTTTCAAAAAGAAGCGCATAATTAAATGAGGTTTTCAAACATACAAGGTCAAATTTAACGTTGTCTATTAAGGTCAATCCTCAAAGTTCAAGAGTACTCTAAACGTGAATGCTTCTGTTTCAAAATTTCGAACGAAGTGCCAAAAGAGCCTCTACTCGCCCGAAACTGCGTGAGACCAATGTTTGGTAGAAGGAAATTACTTTTCTAACTCCGACCCGTGAAGTCTACTGGCCCGATGTCTATAGGTCTAAACCAGGGTAGGTTTGTAACTTCATCTAGACGCCACGCAACCACCTCCGAAAAACATTCATACACCATGGCCGCCTAAACACACATTCGCTCGGCCGAAATCGCTCCCGCCCACTAACTTGGGATTACCGTCCTACCCCTGACCCGCAGTAGGTCCGAAATTTAAGAGGGGGGCAAAGTTTGTACTTTCCCCAAATTTCAAACAAGCGCGTCCCATCTGTTAAAAAAAACAAGCGCGTCCCAGACCAAAACATGGTTCCCCCTTAGCTCCCCCCTGCCCCCAGTCTGATTCCCCATTCATACTCCGTGGGCGCCAAAACTACCTCTCCACCAGCCGCGAAACCCGGCGTCCTCCGTTCGCCACCCCATCCCACCCATCAACCGTCGCCCTCCTCCATCACACCGGAGCCGATACCCCGACGTCGTCGTCCACCGCAACCGCAACGCCCTCCATGGCTAGTAGTTGAAGCCGAGGCCGAGCTGCCTCCAGGACGCCGACATGCGCCATACCCGATCTAGTTCAATCATGCCGTCCTGCGCCTCACCACTGCCGCTCCGACGTCGCCACCGTCCACCGCACCGAAGCTGTTCCCGCTATGCCGTCCTTCGCTGCCTCGGATCTGCTTCCCCTCCGCCGACAGACGGCCACCACAACACAGTCAACAATTTGGCCATGGGTTCGTCCAAGGCTCCACCCTCCTCCAAAACAGCGGTTCCCTGGTAAAAAGAAGAACATCACCGCGATATCAGGAGGACACAACACTGGCAACCGGATCTAGTACTCCTCTTCCCTTATTCGTGCAAATCTTACATGTCTGCTTACACGGTATTCATCCCACAGAAGACACTAGTTGACTGCTTCTTCCTACGCCTTCTTCCTGATACTAGATGTTCCTAGTAACTCGCGATGCACAAGGTTTCTCCTCATATACTATTTCACCTTAGCTAGAGGTCCGTCGCCCCACTGGATTTCAATTCCTGGTCAGTTGATTCCCAATTAAAGGAAGCATTCCCCAGCGTAACAGGCGCTAGTCCGCCTATTACGCCGGGGAAGCAGCGCTTCGGTGTTTATCTTAGGGGTGTGTGGGGCCTAGGAGCTGTTGGCGCCTGATCTGGAGGTCGGCCGGGTTTAAAGGGATGGCCGGGGGGCGCTGCCAAGCACGGCGGTGGTGTGAGGTCGAGGGGAGGGCGGGGCGACGGAGGCAGGGGTCTGGGCCGGTGGTCGCTGGCAGTTCGAGAAAGATCGGCAACAGTGACTGGCGGGAGGTAGACGAAGGCCATCTGCCCGTTCCTTGTAGATCGGACGGTTCATAAAAAAATTGACTGTCGGTGTTCTGGGAACGGGGGTACCCAGACTTGCCTGCCTGCGGCCCACGGCGTGGCTCCATCGACGGCCTTGTACGGCCCGGCTTCAGTGACAACAGCGCAAGACCCTCGCGAGGGGCCAAGCCTCGCGAGGCGGACGACACCAAGACCTCCACGAGGAGCGGCCTCCTCAGGCCGGCTCCCGAGGAGCGGAGATCTCTATGCAAGCCTCACCTTGTGAGGTCCGGATGACGTGAGCCATAACGACCAAGGCCAGGCGGGCGCCAGCGGGCACAGTGTACCAGTTTCCTCTTCAGTGCTAAAGAGGCAAGCGCAGGCATGGAGTCCCAAGGAATCAGCCAAAGGTTTCCATTCCCGTGCAACAAGACCAAGACCGCCAGGATGGCAGGACGGAGGTCATCACCGAGCCCACCACGGCGTCACAACCAGAGGCTTTTGCAGGCGAAGACTACTTTTGTCTGGATAGCATGTACTAGTTGTCTCCCTTCGAATTTGGCCGTTGTGGGATCCCTTCCTGCCTTTCATTTGGGAAGAGGACCAAGGCCACTATAAATAGGACTTAGCCACCACCGTAGTGGGGGTCGAGTCGACGGATCATCCAGATCACCCACACACTCACCAGCTCACTCGAGCTCAAGAACACCTCTCCTCCTGAGGCTGTTCGCCACTGTACTAGTTCATCCTCAGCCCCTCGAGGCCAATCCACCACAAAGCAGGAGTAGGGTTTTACACCGCAAGGTGGCCCGAACCTGGGTAAACTGCCGTGTCTCTTTTCCTTACAGTTCGTCGAGCTAGGCTGTGAGATTAGCGAGTAGGCAGACTGGGGAGGATGAGTTCTTCGCACACACCCCAGAGTTCGAACCTCTCAAGGGTTTGCGGAACCCAAAATCCGACATTTGGCGCACCAGGTAGGGGTGCATCGGAGCCTCTCTTCCGCCGGTCGATCCGCCATCGCTCCACCGCTTCCATGGCTGACGCTCGTCGAGCTCGTGCTGAGCGTCGGGCCGCCCTCGCCGTCCGTGTCACTCAGACGGCGTCGGTGGGTGACGGCTGCCCTCGCCGTCCCCCGTCTCCAGTGGCGAACGCCACCACCGGCCCCGCGGGGCACGAGCAGCAAGCTTCATCGCTGCACCCTTTTGTGCGGCGGGATGGACGCACTGCCACCCCGTCGCTGACTCCGGCTGGTTCATCGTCTCATGCTTGTCACGGGCCGGCGAACACGCAGGCTGCGTTGCTCATGGCGCGCGAGCTCCTGCGCTACCGCCCCGTCGACGACCTCTATGAAGACTAGCTGGACCGCATCACCGAGCTTGTCAATGCCACCGGAGACTCTCCTACACCGTCTCGCTCGCTGCCTCACCCGCCGCCTGCTGCGGGTGATGTAGCCCATGGAGCACCTCCTCCACCTCCCCGTCAAGACGTTGCCCTCGAGCCAAGGCGCGAGGCCCTGCGGCGTGACCCGCCGCGCAGGGCGCTGGCGCGTGAAGAAGAAAGCTGCCAGGTGGTGCAGCGGCCTCAAGAAGATGCTCATGCACTCCCAGCACCGCCACGTCAAGACCGCGCGCCGCCTACAGCGGTGACGCGCGAGCGCCAAGACTAGGCTCCACCTCCACGACGGGCTCCCGTGATGACAGCGGGTTGCCGCGCATTCACTCCGGAGCTACGCAGCATCGTCTGGCCGGGGAAGTTCAAGCCCGGCCTGCCTACGCGCTATGACGGCACCCCCGACCCTGCCGAGTTCCTGCAGCTCTATGAGCTAAGCATCGAGGCAGCCAACGGCGATGAGAAGGTTATGGCGAACTGGTTTCCTATGCTCCTCAAGGATGGTGCGCGCTCGTGGCTCCTAAACCTGCCCGCGAGATCGATCTCCTCCTGGGATGAAATGCGGGAGCGTTTCGTCGCCAACTTCGAGGGCACTCGCGACCGTCCACCGGTTGCGGGTGACCTGCGGCGCATCAAGCAGCAGCCAGGAGAGACCTTGCAGAAGTACATCCAGCGCTTCAACAGCGTCCGCCTCAAGATCCCCAAGGTGTCGGACGAGGCCATCATCTCGGCGTTCACTGATGGCATCCGAGATGTCAAGATGAAGGAGGAGCTCGCCATACATGAGGACCTATGCACGGCTCTGGAGATTTTCAACATGGCAACCAAGTGTGCGAGAGCTGAGGAAGGTCGCCTCTCTCTCCTGGAGCTCCCAGGGGTTGACCCAGAAGACAAGAAGGCCAAAGCCAAGGACGTGAAGTGCAAGGGACCGTCCGTGCTCGCGGCCGAGCCAGATATGAAGCGCGGCTGCGACCACCCAGAGTCATCCAAGGGCAGCCGCCCATTCTGCGTCTTCAACAACGTGCACAGCCACAACACCAATGACTGCCAGGAGCTCAGGGCCATTCGTGACGGGCGCCTCGGTCGTCGCCCCAAGCGCGGCGACCGAGGCTACAGCCGCGGAGGAGGCCAAGGTGGAGGACGCTGGGACGGCCGCGACCCCCGCCAAGAGTGGCGCGATCAGCCTCGTGAGGACCGCTGGCAGGGCCAGCCTCGCGAGGGCCCCTGGAGAGACCAGCCTCGTGAGGACCATCCTCAGGGCAACGCTGACCTTCCTCCGCTGCCGCCACCACCAAGAAGGAACGACGACCACCACCAGGACGAGGGGGTTGGGGGCTTCCAGGAGCCTTGTGCCATCGCCTGCATCATGGGCGGCGCTCAGGCCCCTGCCTCTCATCGCATCTTCAAGCAGTTTGCCCGTGAGGTAAACGCGGACCTCCCCAAGCTCGAGGCAACGCGACCGCTCAGATGGTCCAAGTGCACCATCACCTTCAGCTCATCCGATCAGCTCAAGTGCGCGGCAACTGTCGGCGCTCTCCTGATGCTCTGCTCGCCTACCATCAGCAACGTGCTCGTCACTAAGACTCTCATCGATGGCGGTGCGGGGCTCAACGTTCTCTCCATCGAGACATTCGACCGACTCCCGGTGCCCTACGACCAGCTGCAGCCTCCCAAGCCTTTCTCAGGAGTGACCGACGGCTCCACCACCCCGATAGGGCAGATCCGCCTCCCTGTCACCTTCGGCAAGCGCGACAACTACCGCACCGAGCTCATCGACTTCGACATCGCCCACATTCGCCTTCCATACAATGCCATCCTTGGGTATCCGGCCCTGGCCAAGTTCATGGCGGTGACTCATTATGGTTACAATGTCCTAAAGATGCCAGGGAGCTACGGCGTCATCACGGTCGCCTGCGAGGAGAAGGACGCGGTGTGCTCTCTTGAGCGTGCCTACCAGGCTGCGGCGGTCAAGAACCCAGACGATGAAGGCGCCGCCTACCCTCCTGAGGCTATCCCCAAGAAGAAGCAGCTGCCCCGCCAAGGACCTCAGGAGGGCGGGGTGTCCAGCAGCACCACCTCAGGCCCGGCGCCCACTGACGGGGCGCCTCCCTCTCTCGCATAGGAAGGCGCGCCAGGTGCCCCTCTCAGGCTGGGCTCGGGGGCTCTCCTCTGGAGGGCCTCTGACCTGGCCAACGTCACGAGGGAGGCGCTCGGGCACCATGTGGAGGTGTGCTTCAGCGCGCGCTTCCGCCAGGAGGATACAAGGCGCGTGGTACCAGGTGCTCAGGAGTTCATCACCAAGGCAATCAAGGAGCTTCAGGAGGCAGGAGCTATGCGAGGCGACCATCGCCCACAACCCGGCGTGGCTCCTTGTCCCGGCGAGGACAGCGAGCTGCGCATCTGCGTCAACATCCCAGGGCTCAACAGGGCCGCATCTCAGGAGCGCTTCTGGCCGTCCTGCGCTGGCCGATGCGAGGGTCCCCCTCACAGCTATGTTCGCATGCCTTTGGGCTTGCCGAGCGCAGCTGCTGCATTCCAGCGCCACATGCGGGGCGTCCTGGCGGCTCATAAGGCCAGAAGCCAGGCGATCCTGTCAGAGGAGGAGATGGATCCTCGCGAGGCCCCCGGGCCCCCAGAGCCTCCCGAGGCTCTGGGCCTGGGCGGCTCATGAGGAGCGGCTTCTGCGGCACGCGTCTTCGGCTACTCCAACATCTCTTCAGCAACGGTGCGAGGTTATCACCTGCTTACCTGGTGTTCTATCGCCTCCGTGGCCTCCCGCATTACTGACCAGCCTCTTGCTCATTCCACAACGGGGGCTACACATGCTGGCATGGCGCTTGTGCTCGGGTCCGTCCCTACAACGCTGACAAATCTAAGAGATCGAGCTCTGGCTCGCGGCCTACCCCATGCACGTCACCTCACCAGATCCTCAGTGCCTTCATCTTCTTGCGGAAAGATCAGCGGCAGGATTGCAAGCGCGATTATGAGTTATACTCTCCTCTCGGACTAACCCGTAGGAATCCATGGAGTTTAGCCACGGGTGGCCCCACTGGCCATCCCTTTTTCACGCAATTCGCTTGCACGTTAAAAGGGGGGTTCCTGAGCATCGCGCCTCAGGAGCTCTTACTGACTCTCCAGCCCTCACCCTCTGGCCTTGACCACGGCATCGCGACCTGGCATACCAGCGGCGGCTGGGCCTCGCTCGAGGGTCAGGACCCAAGGACGTAGAGCACCTAGATGAGCGGGGAGAAGTGGAGGTCAGCGTGAGCCCTACCTGGAAGCATCACTGCCAAGGCACAATCAGGCGTTGCGCAAAGGAATCACTTTAGGCCTACTAAGATAAGTCACCCGTTCATATCAGAGTGAACCTCACCGTTCGGTATTTTGATTCTCGCAATCTCGCTTCGGCAATGCCGCCTCCCCTTTCGGCCTCTAGGGAGCTGCTTGCACGCCAAAGGGGACCTCTTGAGCATCACGCCTCAGGAGCTCTTATCGGACCATGGGCCGCTCACCTCCTGGTCTTGACCACGGCATCGCGACCTGGCATACCAGCGATGGCTGAAGCCTGTCTGGGGACTGGGACCTGCCGGCGTAGAGCACTAAGCTACCGCGAGAACGAAAAGGGGGAACCATGCCAAAGCAAGATACGTGGCTGCAACATCATACTAGGAATAATAAACATTGGAGCAAAAGCATTACAATTTTTTACATACCCCCACGGGGTTTGTCACAATTCCGCGCAGGGAAACAAAAGAAGGAATCGTCAAGGGACCCCGGCTGCTGGGCATCACCGACGACGCCGAGCGGACGCCGCTACCGTGCTCTGGGCACGGCGAGAGCTCGGCGGCACGTAGCTGTCGTCACTGGACTCCGGAGAATCGCCGGGCTCGGGAGAGTCGCTGGATTCCCAGGAGTCGTTGCTGCTGCTGGAGGAGCTGCCGGAGGCGGGCTCGACATCCGCGACCGCGCCGCACGGACTGCTTCTCCCGGGGCAGCACTCGAAACGCCGGCCCTCCTCATCGAAGACCTTGAAGAAGAACGTAGAGGCGCCATCGTACTCAAAGTGGATGGCGAGGGCCCCCACTGGACGGCAGGCGCGGGCGACCTCGCCCCATCCTCGGGTCATGAAGATGTCGCCCGGGGGCACGACCTCGACCTCCGCCCCCGTGGCCAGGCCGCAGCACCCGGCGTGCTGCAGCCACAGCTCAAGTAACCCCCTCGGCGGTATCTCCTCAGCGAAGAACCTCGGGAACCGGATCCACGTGCACGGCGGCATTGCCGCCCACACCACGAACTCGCGCGTGGTCCCCTCGCCATGGGTTCGCCGGCCTGCTGGCCGCGCAGCCTCGGTCTGTCCGCCAAGACCCCGGCTCGCGCGGCGCTGGGTATTGCCGCCCTGTCCAGAGCCCTGCGCGTGGGCGTACAGAGGAAACGGGAAGCCAAGCGGAGGCCGCTCGTACCAAGGCCGCGTCACCTCTTGCCCTTCGCCGGCGTCGTGAGGACGGCCGAGCCTCTTCTTCGGCGGAAGTGGCCCCGGCTCCTCCCGAGGGGTTTTTCCCTTCTCCACTGCAGAGAATCTTCTGATCGGCGTAATGGAAGCTGCTGCAAGATGGCGAGACAAAGAAGAAGAAGGAGCGGGTAGCGAGAAGATGGAGATGAGTGAGGGGGGGCTCTGCCCCTCCCCTCATTTATAGCCGGAGGGAGGCCAACCGCCGGCCTCCACGATCCCATGCAATGATGGTTCTTCTCTGCATGCAGCGGAGTCTCGTCAAGTCGAACGATTGCCGAGGCAGCGTGGGGAAGCGGAGACACCCATGTCCCATCAATCGCCACGCGTCGACCAAGGCCGCAGGCGGTTAGGGCCCGCGGCGCTCTGCACTTGCCCCTTGGCTTCGCCTCGAAGCCAAGTTCGAGGACGCCTTGGGCCCGGGGGCTACTGTCGGCGTTCTGGGAACGGGGGTACCCAGACTTGCCTGCCTGCGGCCCATGGCGTGGCTCCATCGACGGCCTGGTACGGCCCGGCTTCAGCGACAACAACTCAAGACCCTCGCGAGGGGCCAAGCCTCGCGAGGCGGACGACGCCAAGACCTCCACAAGGAGCGGCCTCCTCAGGCCGGCTCCCGAGGAGCGGAGATCTCTATGCAAGCCTCACCTCATGAGGTCCGGATGACGTGAGCCATGACGACCAAGGCCAGGCAGGCGCCAGCGGGCGCAGTGTACCAGTTTCCTCTTCAGTGCTAAAGAGGCAAGCACAGGCGCGGAGTCCCGAGGAATCAGCCAAAGGTTTCCATTCCCGTGCAACAAGACCAAGACCGCCAGGACGGCAGGACGGAGGTCATCACCGAGCCCACCACGGCGTCACAACCAGAGGCTTTTGCAGGCGAAGACTACTTTTTTTGGGATAGCATGTACTAGTTGTCTCCCTTCGAATTTGGCTGTTGTGGGATCCCTTCCCGCCTTTCATTTGGGAAGAGGACCAAGGCCACTATAAATAGGACTTAGCCACCACCGTAGAGGGGATCGAGTCGACGGATCATCCAGATCACCCACACACTCACCAACTCACTCGAGCTCAAGAACACCTCTCCTCCTGAGGCTGTTAGCCACTGTACTAGTTCATCCTCGGCCCCTCAAGGCCAATCCACCACAAAGCAGGAGTACGGTTTTACACCGCAAGGTGGCCCGAACCTGGGTAAACTGTTGTGTCTCTTTTCCTTACAGTTCGTCAAGCTAGGCTGTGAGATTAGCGAGTAGGCAGACTGGGGAGGACGAGTTCTTCGCACACACCCCAGAGTTCGAACATCTCAAGGGTTTGCGGAACCCGAAATCCAACATCGACTGACCTATTTATTTTCAGTCGACTATTATTTTGATAGGACCAGATGTGGTGGTGTGCTGGAGGAGTACCTGCATTTCCTAGCCATCCCTGTGCTCATATATTACAAAATCATACGGAGTAGAATCTAATTTTGTTTGCCATGCAATGTTGTAGAGCTATCATATGTCTCCTGTCATTTATTTTTCAGCCACCTGCTATCTGCTACTTTTACAGTGCACTAGTTCTGCACACACTTCACCCATACTCTCACTATTATTTTTTTATGCATGGGTATTTCAGACTCTGCCAAACTGTTGACAGAAGCACGAAATAAAAGAGAGAAGTCGCTCCTGCTTTCTTCGTTGGCAAGCAAGACACGTCTCGGCACTTTAAAGGTTGCATGTTCAATAGATGGAGACGGTAAACGTAGCTCTGGAGTTGATGATCTCGCTCGCCATGAACTACCATCCCAGGTGCTTTCTTTAACTTCGCGGTGTCATATGTGGTTGCATGTTGCATATGGTGTCTAGCTTGTATTCGAAAGGCTGAAGTCGGTCTTTATTAAGATAAGGAAAGATATTTTTTACATGAACCACCATCCCGGGAGCACCAGAAGCCAAATAGCTAGTCAGGGCACTGGCCGAGCCAGTGACAAGCCCAGCACATACAGGCATCACCTGCAAGCCAACTAAAAAGCCATGGTGGTGGCAAAGTAGCCCGCCTCCCACCAGGCTCTCAGGTCCTCGATGATCATGCCCACCACTCCAGTCGGGTCTCTAGCTTGTATTACTTCCAATTTGGTTAAATTGCATCTGCTTAGCTTACACATTATACCTTTGAATATGACATGCTTTCCTGTTTTTGGTACATACTACTACATCGGTCTATTAACCATGTTCTTACATCAAACTAATGTTCTTGACTTATGATGAGACAGTCAGGCCAATGGACTGCTGTAAGAAAAGATCCTCTTTTAAAGAATGCAGTGCCAGCCTCCCCACATGATTCTCAAAAAACAACAATGCTAGATGAAGATAGTCAACGTAGCTCTGTAGTTGATGACTGCATTTCCCCTACACCACCATCATAGGTGCTTGCTCTAACTTGGCAGCGTGATATGTGGTTGCATGTTGCATATAGTGTCTAGATTGTAATTCTTCCAATCTGGTTAAATTGCATGTGCTATTCTGCTTAGTTTATACATTATACCTGTTAATGTGACATGCCTTCCTGTTTTTGGTACATAGTACATCTGTCTATTAAGCATGTCCTTACATAAAACTACTGTTTTTTGTATCCGCATCAATCAATTATGACGAGACACCTTTAGTATATGCAGAGTGATATTGGTTGCATCTTTCATATGATTTATAGCATGCACTGCTTCTAATTTGTTGAAACGCCATTTATGATGTGACGCTTTTAACTTGGCAGTCATATTGGTTACATCTTTCATGTGGAGTCTAGCTTGCATTGCTTCTAATTAGTTTACACAAATAGTTGTGAATATGCCATGGGCCGTCCTTTTTTTCATACATATTCCATCCTCGTATCATGTGTTTGCCTTACATCAAAATAGTGATTGTCAGTATCATGCATGAATGAGTTCTGAAGAGTGAATTTTATTGCTTTTTCTTGTAGGTTTTACTTGACAATGCAAAATCAACAAAGCAGAAGGAAATTAGCAAGGCAGTGGATAAAGGTGCTCCTTCCAAACAACTGAAACGGAGGGCCTCTACAGATTCTACTCCGCCACCCCCCAAGAAGATTTGCAAGACAACACATGCATAGACACTCAACGTAGCTGTGTTGATGATGATCACGTCTCCCCTAGTCCACCATCAAAGGTGCTCCCTCTAACTTGGCACTGTTATATGTGGTTGCATGTTATGTATGATGTCTAGCTTGTATTGCTTCTAATTTTGTTGAATTCCATCTGCTTACTTTACACATTATACTTCTGAATAAGACACGAGTTCCTGTTTCTAGAACATACAATATCTGTCTATCACACCATGTTCTTACATCAAAGTACTACTATTGTGTAACCTGCAACAATCACTTATCATAAGACACGTTTAACTTGGGAGTGTGATATAGGTTACATCTCGCATACTTTTCTAGCTTGTACTACTTCTAATTTGTTGAAATGGCACTTATGACGAGACCGTTTTAACTTGGTAGAGTGATATTCGTTGCATCTTTCATATGGTGTCTAGCTTTCATTGCTTCTAATTTGTTGAAATGCCTTCTGCTTAGCTTACACATCATAGCTGTGAATATGGAATGCTGTCCTTTTTTCTTACACATTCAATTGTCCTATCATGCGGTCGCCTTACATTAAAGTAGTGCTCATCAGCATCCTGCATCAATGAGTTTTGAAAAGTGATTTTTTTATTCATTTTTCTTGTGGGTTTGACTTGACAAGGCCATAAATTAAGAAAGAGGAAGGAAAAAATTAAGGCAGGGACTGATGGCGGTCTTCCGGCGAAACTGGCATCCCAGGTGCTTTCTCTAGCTTGGCAGCGTGATATTGTCTTGCATGTTGCATACGGTGTCTAGCTTGTATTGCTTGTAATTTGATTAAATTACTTCTGCTTAGTTTACACATCATAGTTGTGAATATGCAATGCTGTGAATATGCAATGGCACTAATGACGAGAGACCTTTAACTTGGTAGTGTGATGTTGTTTGCATCTTGCATATGATTTATTTCTTGTACTGCTTCACATTTGTTTAAATGCCAGTTATGATGAGACGCTGTTAACTTGGTAGAGCGATATTTGTAGCATCTTTCATATGGTGTCTACCTTCCATTGCATTGCTTCTAATTTATTGAAATGCCTTCTGCTTAGTTTACACATCATAGTTCTGATTATCTCATGCCGTCCTGTTTTTCGTACATATTACATCCTCCTATCATGCGGTTGTCTAACATCAAAGTTCAGTTCGTCTGTATCATGCATCAATTTGTTCTGAAGAACTAAATTTTTATTCCTTTTTCTTGTCGGCTTGACTTGACATGGCATAGAGAAAGAGGAAGGAACACAGAATGGTAGGGGATGGTGTTAGTACTCCGGATGCACGGAAATGGAAGTGGAAGAATTATGCTGATTCTGCTGGTACTGATGCTGCAACAGAAGGTCAAAGTCCACCAGAAAATTGTACAAACACGGTATCCCGTGCTACACCAGCTGCAAAACAATCCAAACAGAAACTAATAGCTGCCACCAAACAAGCAGTGACAGCCCTAGTTGTTGCAACACCTTCCATAGTACCACCAGCTGCACGAGTTACTCGTTTGTCAACTCAGCTAGCAGCACGTTCCCAAGCTCCCTTGCCACCTGACACTACTTCCGAAGCACTCTTGACACAAGACGAGTTGGCAAGATCAGGTGAACCTTGTGAGCTTTAACAGCAAGAAGGTAGTTGCTGGAGTCAAGTTACAGTTGCATGCTTATTTATATGTAGTCTCACAGTTTGATGTACACTAACACTTCCTATGTTCGTTGTTGGACTTGCACCTAGGCGCAAGAGGAAACAGACATCATGGATAATGCTCGATAGGTTAACTAAATCTAGAGGAGGAAGAATGGAGATCCGTTTTGAGGCAGGTTTAAAAAGGCCACGTGATGCTACAGAGTCAGCCAAGTTAGTATCAGAGGCAGCGGTTGCCGTTAGATGTCATGCACGTATCCTCCCAACATGGATTCAGTACAGGAATGACAAAGACGAAACCCAGTTCAACACCTTCCTCGACCATTTATCTGTAAGTATGGTTATGTATGGAAATTAGTAATATCGTCTTGGTCTGTCCCATACTTTCTAGGTTGCTGATAATGAGACTCCCATAATTTTCAACAGATGAGGTTCAAGTTGGATAGCCAAGATGATGCAACCAGACAAGCATGCACCCATGTTTTCAAGTCTGCTCTGTGACAGTATCGGTATAACTTGAGGAAAATTCACTTTGAAGGCAAGGCTAACAGTGAACTTGCCCAAACATCTCCAGTGGAAAATATATCGGATGAAGACTGGAGAGGCCTCGTTAAACACTGGTCTGATCCAAAGTATCAAGTACGTTATATATATATATGTGATCAGATCACATGTTGAACTCCTATTTACGCATGTGCCTCACAAATCTATCTTCTTGTAGGTGAACTGTTCAAAGAACAAGGCCAACCGTACAAAAGTGAAATTCCAACAGACGGCGGGATCTCATAGCTATATTGCACACTACGAGGCTCTTGTAATTAGCTGTTGTTTCACTCTTTTCGTTGGCCATATTATCAGATCTATATTGACTTGTTCCAAATGCAAAGGAAAGCCTACAAGGACCAAAAAGTACCTGAACAAAATGCCGTGGAAATCTTCAAGGACTGTCACACCAGCAAGACGAAGGGCATGACTACACCAGTCAAAGTCGCTGTTGTAAGTCCTTAATCCTCATGCCTTTTAACTACTACTTACTCTGACTTGTGCATTGAACTGTACAGTTTGCAGCCAATGTCTATTACTCTTTTCAATTTTATACACAATTGTCTTAGCGTATCATTGCACCTTACAAAGTTTAAAAGAGAGGAGTGATGTTCCTTTGATCTTGATCTGTAATCTAGTTCCATGCTGGACTTGTCTACACAGCGTTACAATTGCCTGTTTGTCTGTTCTCAGTTGTTTTGTGATATGAATGATGTCATACTATGCTTACCGTATTATAAAATTTGTCTCTTTATCCTTAGTTGTCAATACAATGTGAAGAAATAGACAATACATTAGCCATGGTACATGGTCATATGTTTGGAACCTGGTTTTATTATATACTTTGCAGTAAAACACAACTAATATTTTACACGGGTTCACCAGAATAAGTTCTGTATATAGACCAAAGCTATTTTGTTTGGTTTTGCTGCCTCCTTAATATCTTCTGTTCTGGTACTACTAATGTAAAAACTCAACTTTTCAGCAAGCTATAGAACAAATGGTGGAACCACCACCTTCTGAAGGTGATGAGGCAACTATAACTGCAATGTCACCTCTTGCTGCAGTGGGTCAGTACCTGTCCACTAACAGTGCCAAAAGCACATTCCTGCGTAATACTGGGTTGGTTGTTAATGCAATCTCGTCCAAACTGCCTCATGATCAAGATATGCAAGCTCAAAACAATGTTATATCTGCGCTCCAGACACAAGTCCATTCCCTAACAGAGACCCTTTGTGAAACAAGGACAGCCATTGTTCGATGCCGTCAAGATATGCATGGTTTTGAAACCAGACTATCAGACATTTGCTATGTTGTTCAGGAGCCTAGGAGAAATGAAGGCGAAGGTTATGGTGCTCCATCAGCCAGTACAACATGAAAACATAACAGTCAGGTCAAATGAACTAAGCTTCTGAACTTCTGGTGGTGCATTTATCTGCCGGACTGTTAACTTTTATGCCAACCTTCCTTTTGTTTTATGGTTGTAATTTGTTTTGTTGCGATACAAAATTTGTTCTTAACGTGCAGCGACCGGCTGAAGAAAACAGCAAGCCATTTTTGTGTAGTGTAGGGTGCTCCCTATATTTGCACTGGTGGCGAACTTTGATGCCCAGTGGATGTAATCTGTGCAATCGCCTTAATAGCCTAGCGTTAGTTTCTGGCTTATTTATTTCCCCAGTCTTCTTTTTCCTTGGTTTGCTAGTGACCGCAACAACCATGGGCCATATACGGATAGTGGTAACCTTGAGCCTGCTACGGGCCGTAGGACCCATGGGCTTCCTATGGGCCGTCGGATAAATGGGCCTCCAACGGCCCTTAGATTCAGTGGGCCTCGCGCCGTCGGATAAATGGGCCCACATGGGCCGTAAATGGGCGTAATTGGTATTGGGCTAGCACGGTAATGGGCCGTTAACAGGCCGGAAGACAACAAAGGCTTAATTCTGTCACAGGCATAATGGGTCGTTAATGGGCCAGAATATAGGACGGGCTGGAAATGGCGCAACGGGTTAGCAGGCCACAAACGGGCCGATTCTAACCACGGGCCGAATTTGGCCCATTAGGGGAACATGCTAGTAACAGGCCAGAAGTAATCAAGGGCCGGAAAGGAGCCCAAGAATGTATGGGCCGTCAGTAGGCCGAAAGCTAACACGGGCTGGAAACGGCCCATGTGAATCATGGGCCGTTACTGGGCATAAAGAAATTTACTGTTTATTATGGGCCAGAGTCATCGCGGCCCATTAAAGGGCCCAAAGATACGAAAGGCCTCGTATGGGCTGAAAGACATCATGGGACATACATGGGCCAAAAATGAAATGGGCTGGTATTATACTGGACGGCCCACATGACGCTGTTGGGCCGATTTCGGGAACGCCATAACGGGCCGTGAGTTACCGGGCCGTAAAATGGGCTATATGCGAATAGACCGTTAACAGGCTTTTCATGGTCCGGCCCGCTATCTTTTGACCAAGTCAAACGGGCCGACATTTGTAAGCTAAATGGGCCAGTGTTGGGCCGTCGCACGTGTCGACATATCATAGGATGATAGTTTTCCTGATGACCAATTAGCTGTTATAAATGCTTCTCGTAATACTCCTTGGTATGCAGACTATGCTAATTACATTGTTGCTAAATATGTACCCCTAGCTTCACATAACAATAAGAGCAAAATTCTTCTTTGATTTAAGACATTACTTTTGGGATGACCCACATTTATATAAAGAAGGAGTAGATGGTATTATTAGACGCTGTGTACCTGAGCATGAATAGGAAAAAATCCTACGGAAGTGTCACTCCGAGGCATATGGAGGACACCATGCTGGAGACAGAACTGCACATAATTAAGGTATTACAATATGGTTTTTATTGGCCTACTCTCTTCAAGGACGCACGTAAGTTTGTCTTATCATGTGATGAATGTCAAAAAATTGGTAATATTAGTAGACGTCAGTAGATGCGTATGAATTATTCACTTGTTATTGAGCCATTTGATGTTTGGGGATTCGATTATATGGGACATTTCCCTTCCTCTAATGGGTATACACATATTCTAGTTGCTGTTGATTACGTTACTAAGTGGGTAGAAGCTATTTCAACTAGTAGTGCTGATCATAACACTTCTATTAAAATACTTAAAGAAGTTATTTTCCCAAGGTTTGGAGTCCCTAGATATTTAATAACTGATGGTGCTTCACATTTTATTCATGGTGCATTCCGTAAACTCCTTGCTAAATATGATGTCAACCATAGAATTGCATCACCTTATCATCCTCAGTCTAGTGGTCAAGTTGAATTGAGTAATAGAGAAATAAAGTTGATTTTGCAAAAGACCTTAATAGATTTAGAAAGAATTGGTCTAAGAAACTTGATGATGCATTGTGGCATACATAACTGCTTATAAAAATCCTATCGGTATGTCCCCTTATAAAATGGTCTATGGAAAAGCATGTCATTTACCTCTTGAGTTAGAACATAAAGCTTATTGGGCAATTAAAGAACTTAACTATGATTTCAAACTTGCCGGTGAAAAGAGGTTATTTGAATTATAACCTAGTTTGGAGCTATAAAAATATTTATAGGATTTTATAACTCCAATTCAAATACAATATGGATTAATTCAAAGGCCATAAATGCCATGGAAAAAATGTGCATCATCTTTGGCTAAGGTTTTCACCTTTTTCCTTAAATCATGAACATTTTTAAGGGCATTTTGGGTTCACTGAAAAATATTTTAGTTAAACCTAGTTTATTAATGTGGTGCTAGGGTTTAATCAATCCCCATTTCAAATTCATTTGAATTTTAGACATGATGCAAACAAGAATAGCTAGCCTAGGTCATTACCAGACTAGGGATGTGACAGATCTTCAGAGGATGAAGTAGGTCGTGGGCCATGCTTGAGAGCACGCGACACCAGGGGCCGGAGCGACCTTTTTGCTTGTTCGAGTGTGGCGTGGCGGACACCGATATTACGTCAATGAAGGTGATTGGGGATACTGATGTTTTACCCAAGTTCGGGCCACATGGTGCGTAAAACCCTACTCCTACTGGTTGCTTTCTTAGGTGGGAAGAGCTTACAAAGATCATGGAGTGTCTGCTTGTCTCACGAAGGGAACGAGCGGGTTTTCCTTTCTATCTAGCCTATCTAGCTAAGATCTGATCTGAACTGAATCCCCCTCCCTCTATAGCTTGGGCCTCCTTTTATAGTGCAAGGGTCACCAACGTGGCTACAGATAGTACACTAGACATTGTGTATATACAGTGGGATACCTACTACATACCTACCACATTAAATGTGGGGGCATGTGTCTTCTTCTCCTGAGACCGGGAACGGACGCACGTCCCATCACCGCCACTTAGCATAACCGCCTCTTATTACCATGCCACACACGTAATAGGTGTTAGGCATGAGGTAGAAGGGGTTAGATGTTTGACACGGCACGACCGCTCAAGGGGAAGGCGACCTCAGCGCGCCACGCGGCGGAAAAGGCCCACGAGCTGCACCGCCGCTGGGCCGGGCCACTGTGGCACTAAGGTGTTTTCACCCTAGTGGGTCGGACTTGGAGCGTTGCAGATCGGGTTGAACGAGTCATTCCCGGGGCAGCGTCTCCTTTGCGGGAGCCCATGCCTTGGGCGTTCCTAGGAAAGGATGCTGCCATCTTGACATTTTCTTACACCTTCTTATTGGTGTGGAAGTCGAGGGCCATCGAAAATAGTACCTCTCAATGACCTGCCTGGAGGTCTTCCGGTATCTTCAGAGAAGAGCCTTGGATGACTCTTCAGCTATGCTCATGTCTTGGCGATCTCCCAGCAAGAAGCCATTGTAGACCCCGCGCAGGAGGGTTCGTGGGTACCTGATACCCGCGACACCAACAGTAGACGCCAACAATGGAATCTCGGTTGGAAGAATTACTCAAGTCAAATGGGATCTTGAAGGCGAATATCTGAGTAAGTACTAGAGTAAGTGTCGTTCATTTCCATTTAGATGACCAGATCATTTTTCTCTTAGTTGGATTGACATAACCGAATGAAACACTTTAGGTTTTCCTTCTAGTGGAGGCACGGCTAGTGCACCCACTAGGTGTAGCCCCTGAGACTGTGATCAACTGCTGGCAGTTGGTTAGAGTCTCAATAACAAGTAATTCTAATTCTTCACAGATCTAGATTGTTTATGTTAAATCCATGGATTCATTCAGGTTGTAGATTAGCCGACGGAATTGCTGTTTTTTTTCTTCTAGTGGGGGCACGATGAGTGAACCCACTAGGTGTAGCCCCCGAGAATCTGATTAACTGCTGGTAGTTGCTTATAGTCTTCAGAACAAGTGGCTTAGAACTTCATTGATCTAGATTGTTTACATTAGATCCATGACTTCGCTTGGCTTCCTGATGAACCGAGGGGATTTGAGATTTATTCTCTTCCAGCGGGGGGCACGATCTGTGTACCCATCGTGTGTAGCCCCCGAGACAACGAGTATTTGATTGTAAACACTTGGAGTCTAAGTTAAATTTTGTCTTTGTCTTGTGTAGAAATCATGTGAACTCAGCTCCAAGAATTTTGAGCTGGTAAAAGAATTGGAAAAGGTACTCCAAGAACCCGACGAAGAGCAAACTAAGAACGGTTGGTTGGAGAAGGAGAAGGTCGCCACGGGAGGTAAACTTTGTTATCCAAGTGAACTTCAAATTAACCTTAAAACCGGATTCCGAGTGTAACCGATCTCAACAGGCGTTCAAGCTGAAAATGCACTCCTAACCAAATGAGCGTGGAACTGTGTGTGTGTAGAATCTGCAAAAAAGGCTCTGGAGGACAAGGACACCGTCTTAGCCAAAGCTTGGGAAGAAACCCGAGTGAAAACTCAAAGGGCTGAAGAGAGACTGTCTGAACTTCAAGAAACCAAAGAGCTCAAACAACACTTTTAGGACGAAGTTGCGGTGTTGAAGAAGGAAATCGATGACCTTAAAGCTTCCGAGCAGGAATGGTACATGAATTATCTCGACATGTCTGATCTTATGGAAAAGAATAAAATGAAGTATGAAAAGGATCTCGACGTTCTTACTTGGGGCATGGCAGAAATTGAGACCTTCTTGGTAGGCTAGTTGGATGATGTTAACCAGAGGCTCGAAGGTAAACCTGCATGTTCTTCCCAAGTGAATTTTGATAAATGAAGTTCATGAACTTGCTCTTACTCCATTAAATGTTCTAAATTCCCTTGTGCAGTGTTTTGTCCCGATCCAAGAACAGAGGCACATAGGGTGCAGAAGGAACTTCAAGCATACATGATGGATATCGCAGATACTCCTTGGGCATCCACTTGGGTTGCTGAATTTGTTATCTGACTGGAAGAACGTGCTGAATCGGCAAATAGCAGTGCATCCCAAGTGAAAGAATCTATGAAGAAGATGAATGCAACTTTGCGTCCTGGAGAAGAGCTTGGTGAAGATCTGTCTACTTGTATGGAACAACTTGGGCAGGTACCTGGCCGAGTGTCAAGGTGGAAGAAATCCACTGCACAGTGTGGAGCTGACGTTGCTCTTGCTCTCATTAGGGTACACATACCAAGATAAATGAAGAGAAGCCGAAATGAGTTGGTACAGGAAATCAGGAGGACCAACACTTTGAAGATCATATGGAAACCTTTATCGAAGTTGCCTGTCAGATCACCTCTTTTATCGACCTGGATACCTTCGTCGAGCCGATTGGAGTACCGGATACTCCTCGAGATAAATGACATTGCTCTTAACCTTGTGGTCGTGGGTTCGAGCCCCACGGTGGATCTGACAGTAAGATAGGGGGAGGAGGCCTAGTCCAGCGAGACACGGGGGGTTGATAAAAGGATGTATACAGGTTCAGGATCCTCGTGGTGGAGGTAAAAACCCTACTTTTGTTATCCGGGGAGAGTGTTCTTCAGTATAAGTTTGAAAGTACAAAATTCCGAACCCATAACCCGATGATGAAGGGTGCTTATATAGAGTTGGTTATCCCCTTGCATGCTACGTTACATGTGAATTTAAGCCTAACAATACATGCCTACTACTAGCAGTAACGAGCGCCTTAATGAGTGGATGAAGCACCATGCTTCATGGCTGTGGTAACACTCCAATTAATGTTACTGGCTATTGAACTCTTGCCGCCAAGTGAGGATACATTTTTCTTGGTTTGAACCGAGTGTAGGGATCTCCACTCAGGTAGTTTGTCCAAAGTGACCAAACCTCCAGCATACTGGTTGGCATATTGGTATCTGATGAATATGGGCTTGGGGTCCCCATGGGCTTCTGTTGGGTTTAGGTCACCGTGGGCCTACCCAGTGGGAGATAACCTCATCGACTGAAATCTAACTGGTGGCTCGCCATCGATTCGCTCACTTCTGGTGAGCCCCGACCCTCATAGACCCCTTCCTCGGTTTGCAGCGCCGTCATGGAGATGCCGGACACCTCGGTGACGAGGGCAGCTTGGCTGGTTGTGCGAGCGCGTGCCCGCCTACCTGCCCACCTTTGTGCCTGCCTGCCTGCGATATGACGTGGTGAGGGATGAGCTGCATGTCCGAGGATAGCGTAGCCTGCCGCGCTGGCCACTGGTGCGGTGGCGGATGGAGGCCGGGGCGGAAGAGGTGGGCGCGATCGCTAGACAAATGGATTTTTTTTGCCATAACTGTTGGATGGCTCCCAACATGTCCCCGAACATTTGTGGTGTCGGTTTAAGGGCTTGCGTTGGATATGCCCTTATATTTGCGCGAAACGTGGTACTCACGGGGATTATATACATTTTTTTTCGTTTTACAACAATCCAAGATATAACACGTTAGGGATTCCGTACTGAAAAAATGAAATGAAATCACCCTGGATGGATCTCCGCTTCTCCAGTCTTCAAATCCACACCACTCCACGCCACGCCAGTCCGCTGGAGGTGGAAGGATGACGCGACGCTTCTTATACAGCGCCGGCAAACGGAGGCCTGGGCGGTCGCCGGATTCAGGAGCCGGCGGCGGGAGGAACGGGTGAGCTGTGGGCAAGGGGATTCTCCCTCAGCGCCATCATCAGCGCGGAAGAGGAGAACGACGAGTGAGGTGTGGGCTGCGGCCCGTAAGTGGTTGGCCTTCTCTGAGCCTCCATGCCCCGATAAAGCCCTTCTCTGAGCCTCCATGCCCCGATAAAGCCCATCTAGTTTCCTAACCCCCAGCTCCCATCCCATCTCAGGCGGCCAGGCACCCACGACGAGCCGGCGGCGACGCCTCGAGCTAGCAGGTGAGCTCGTGCTGCGGCTGCGCGGCGTCAGCGCATCGAGGGAGGACGGAGATCCCGGCGCAGACGCGCGCGGGCGGCGCCGTCGTGCTGCGACGGGGGGCGGAGGATGCGGCCAGCCAGGTTTACGCCTCAATCTCACCTCTCAGGCCTCCAATGATGTATGGTTTCGCAGCGCGTAACTCCTAGTTTCGATCTCTATGTTTTTGTAGTTAACAAATCTCTATAATGTTCCATTCCATGTTTGTGTAGTTGCATCAGTCCACCACTTCATATTTCCTGGATTGTTCTGTATGATCCCCTCTCTCCGGTTCACCTTCCAAGCGTGATGTCTATGCTTGATTGAAGCAATGAGGATCTTGCTCCGGGCATGCCGCCATTGCTGCAGGCTCCCATTTTTTTCTCGGGCAGCCGGAGCTGCCTTCACTGTAAGAGCACTACCTTGGTGATCAATGTACAATTCAAGTGTACTTGGGTTCCATAGTTTCTCTTGTTCTTAATCAACTGAAATTTAAGATAAATGCTTTTGCACTTGTCCTAGGCAAATTGCGGCGGGGGCCCATGGAGGAGGCATAACGTTCTAGCTGTGCAGTGTCTTTCCATGAGCACAACTGCTGGCTCGATTCTGCCATGGGAAGCGCCATCCCGTGAAACTCTACTGAGGACGATCGATGTTGCTCTCAAGGATGGCAATGTCGACCAGGCGCTGCGAGCATTTGGCAGTTATAAAAGCCTGCACGGCCTTCCCGAGCCAAGGGTATTGAATGTTGTGATTGTGTCGCTGTCGTACACATCTAGTCGAAGGTGGCTTCAGAGAGCGTATGACTTGGTTCTGTCAGTTTATCAGTGTAACAGCAATCTTCTCAACTCTAGCTCGCTGACGAGGCTAGCTCTGGCACTTGCAAGAGATCAGACACCTGTCCCTGCCTCTGCAGTTCTTAGGATCATACTGGAGAGCGGCAAGCTTCCTGATGCTGATATGTTGAGCATGGTGTTTTTGCACATGTTGAAGTCACAGGTAGGATCCTATCTTGCAGCTGATGTTCTGGCTGAGACCTGCGAGTGTTTCTTGGATCAAATTTCAGATAGGCGACAGCTGAAAAAATTGGACCCAATAAAGAACAATGTCACCTTGTTCAATATGATTTTGGAGTCTTGTGTTAACTTCAAATGCATCATCAGAGCCCAGAAAATAATGGAGCTGATGTCATTGGTCGGGGTTGTGGCCGATGTGAATACAATGGCGGTCGCTAGCTGGGTCTGTCAAATGGTTGGGCAGCGAGATGAATTGATGACCATGAAAGGAAGCATCGATTCTTTCTCCTCTTTGCCATTCTTTCAGCAATATCTACATTTTTACGACAGTTTATTAAGCCTGCAATTCAGTGGTAATGACATGGATGCTGCTGCAGATCTTATAATCGATCTGCATCGGCAACGAAAGTCATGCATTTTCTCCGACAATGATGTGCAGAAACAAGGTGTGATACAAATTGGCTCCGGTAACCTAAAAAGTGGATACAGAATAATGTTTGACCCCACAAAATTGGACAAAGGTTTTGTGTTAGATACAAAAAACCAGTCTGGACTTGTTGTTCCTATCAGTGGAAATCTTGTTCCTAGTGAAAAGGCTGTTGCTAAACTTATCGTAGGCTGTGTGAAAGCAAAGAAACTGGGTGCGTTGTCTAGCTTCTGTATTGCATTGCATAAGGAAGAACTAAAGGGAATTTCTGCTTCAGATGTGATTAATGCATGCATTCAGATGGGATGGTTGCATGCCGCTCATGATATCCTGGATGCTTTAGAGTCAGCTGAGATTCCTGTCGGGGTTGGTACTTACATGTCTCTTCTCAGAGAATACGAGAATGAGCATAAACCCGAAGAATTCAAGTGGCTTCTCCAACAGATACAGAAAATAGCATCTACCATGGCGGA
Source organism: Thinopyrum elongatum (assembly GCA_011799875.1). Taxonomy (NCBI): domain Eukaryota; kingdom Viridiplantae; phylum Streptophyta; class Magnoliopsida; order Poales; family Poaceae; genus Thinopyrum; species Thinopyrum elongatum. The sequence goes on from CM022298.1 coordinate 500,768,970, forward strand.
ATTTCATACTAGTCCATCATTTACCATAAAGGACATTGCCAAAATAGTCAAGGATGAGATCCCCCAAACTAAATCATCTTTGCTTTCCAGTTTGGTTGAAGAAACTGAACACTATAACCCTGGAGACCACTTAACCTTTGAGTTCAATAATTCAATTCTTTTCTTTTGCAAGGCAAACATGATGGAAGATGCTCTAAGCACATATAAACGCATGAGAGAGCAAAATATTAGACCCAATCTGCATACCTTTTGCCATATACTGTGTGGATATTCGTCATTAAGTATGTATAGGGAGATTACCATACTGTGGGGAGAAATAAAACGCAGACTCGAGTACAGAGAAATATCTGTGGATAGGGATTTGCTTGACTGCTTAGTTTTGGATTTCCTCAAAGGTGGCTATTTTTCAAGGGTGATGGAGGTTATAAGTTACATGTCAACCCATAATATTTACTGCGACAAGTGGAAATATAGGCAAGTCTTTCTGAAGCTGCACAAGAATCTGTATAGGAACTTGAATTCATTGCATGACAAAACAGAAGCTCAGAGCAAAAGGATTGATGATGTCCGAGCTTTCAGGACATGGGCAGGCATCAAATAGATAAAGCCGAGTACAGTGCTGTAATTCTCTTGCTTTTTGGAAATACTTTCTGTTGCATAGCCCAGCAGTGCAGCGTTCTTCTCCAGTGTAAGTGTGTAACATATCATCAAAGTCTGGTAATTCTAGAGAGTGGATCACATTTGAATTGGGCAAACTGTTGGAGGGAGAAGTCTCTATTTTCATAAACTGTGGCACTATGCTGCAACCTATGTGGGTTGTGCCCAGTATGTTATATTCATGTCCATGATGATCGATTGTGTTGATGCATGGTTATAACTGCTCGCGATATCAGCAGCTTCTGTGGCAGTATGATGCATGTACGAATTTGCACGATATCCCGAATTTATGTAGGTGTTGTGTGGTCCAACAAGTTTGAACCTTTGATGTGTAGGATCATGTTGGCACTGCTCGGTTATATTTGGAGTACAAGGATGCCGTGGTCGATTTCCAGCCTCTTAGTTACAGCATGCTCGGTCATTTCAAGCCAACCCTACCAGATTATTCTCAGGAACTTGCTCTTCCAGCAGAGAAACAAAGCAGTCGCTCTTTTGCAGTCAGTGTAGGAGATGTTCAGGGTCGCAAGAGCTCTTGAAGTTTTTACAGTTAGTTCTGTAGTTGAGTGTTTGACTACTTACTGACAGATGTTCAGATCTTAGTAAGAGACGTGTCACTGCTACCAGTTCGGTGTGCTGTTTAACTACTTGTTGGTTCTGTTGCTGGAACCGGCGAGTTTCAGGTGTAGTTTTGCCTTAGGCTGCATGGTGCGGCCTTGTGGAATTTATGAATGTGCGAGCAAGGAATTCTCCTTCAGGTGCATGGTTTGGTTTCAGGTTGCATGCGTTGAAATGACTGAATGGATACATGTCCCGAAATATGCACCTGGGTTGGTTTGTCGTATGGTTGCTAGCCCTGAAACATGTGTCGCACTGAAGCGTATGATGGTACTAACATTGTAGGGGTTGCTGCTGCTGCTGTCTCTGCTTGAACTGGCAGGTTGTAGATTAGCATGTTTTTTTCTCATTTGCAGAAGTTCACCCCGGGATGCCTAGAATACCAAGGATGTCATTTATTCGCGAAAATTCACGTGTGGGTAGACCAATCGACCAAGTTTGATACCCCAAAATTTCTCGGTGAAGAAAATGAACTCAGATCTTAGTACCATTATTACTTCAAAACAATTTTCTTTTGGAAGATCCAGCAATTGCTGGCTTTTCTGTTATGGGAGATCGGTAGCAGTATATACATCATCGCCATAGGATTAGGCGACATGGAAAGAGAACCGAAAGAAAGAAACTTCAAACATTGTATTTTTATTATAGCTTTGACTTTGAACTTTTTTCCTAGAATACCAAAGGTGCCATTTCTTCGCGAAAATTCACATGTGAGTAGAGTCGACCAAGTTTAACACCGAAAAATATCAGATTTTTTTTCTCCAGTATTTTTTTATTTTACTATTGTGACGACCCCGACTTAATCGTGCACTAACCATACACGCAAATGCGCATGATCAAGCCTAAGGACTCACTTGAAGATATCACAACACAACTCTAAAACATAAATAAAGTCATACAAGCTTTATATTACAAGCCAGGGCCTCGAGGGCTCGAATACATAGCTCGATGGCATACAAGCGTCAGCGGAAGCATCAGATATCTGAGTACAGATATATTACAGAGAGAGTAATATGCCTTCACAGAGGCGGGGTAAAATAAAATACTACGATCAAAAGGCGTAGGCCTTCTGCCCTGGACCCTCCGATCCTACTCCTGGTCGTCAAACGGCTCCTCGTAGTAGTAGTACTCGCCAGGCGGGTAGTAGTACTGGTCGTCGGCTGGGGCATCTGGCTCAGGGGCTCCGTCGTCTGGTGGCATCAAATGGAATATGGGGGAAAAAGAAAGTAAAGCAAACGTGAGTACTCATCCGAAGTACTCTGCAAGCAAGGATCTACACTACATATGCAACATTGTCAAAGGAATGGCTGTAAATGTGGACTGGGCTGCAGAAATGCCAGAATAGAGGGGGAAAGCCTAGTCCTATCGAAGACTAACATCTTCAACATCTTCAGCAGTCTTGCAGCATTAGAAGAGAGCAGATCAACATAAAGTAAAGTGGTAGTAGTAGCATCATCAACCTCGGCCAGAGATCCTTTCTCGACTCCCTGCGAGAAAGCAATCCCAGAGCCGTACTATCCAATTCTCATCACATGTTCTAGTTGTACCGATCGGGATACAACTCCGAGTGTCCGTTACCGTAGGACAGGCTATCGATAGAAGTTTCTTCCCTGCAGGGGTGCACCAAGTTACCCACCACGCTCGCTTAACTCCGGCCGGACACACTTTTCTGGGTCATGCCCGGCCTCGGCTAAGCAACACGCCGCAACCCGACCTAGGCTTATAAGAGTGGTCAGCACGCCGGACTAAACCTATGCCCCCAGGGGTCTTGGGCCATCGCCTCGGGAACTCCTGCATGTTACGGGGCCACCGAGAGCAGACCTAGCAACCCCTTATACAAGCGCGGTTGCGTTCCCAGTCCAACTCGGCGTGCGCCGCTCCTTACTGACGTCAAACAAGCTTCGGCTGATGTATACGACGCAGAACGCCCATACTATGCCCACGTGATGGTTAGTGCTATCGGGCCAGAGGCCCCTCGGATCAAATATCCAAACCGTAGTGGATTAGGAGCGCGCGGAAACGAGCAGAGACTCACGATCGATGTGACCCCGTCGCCCCGTCTCGAGGACTTGCGGCAAGGGCTAAGAATGCCCGGCCACGCCTCGTGTTATCTCGCGGGCACCATCCAGGTCAACCCGACTCCACATCACTTCGCATTAAGCTCGTGCGGGTACCCCTCAGGGCCGACCCGTCTTTAGTAACATGGTTTAGTGCAAGTCACAGTATCAATGGTATCCGTGTGTCCAACACCAAGGGGGAACCCTGAGGAATCACCCTCGATGGAATTCCCGCTGATGTTACCGTCAAGGTGAACGAAGGAGGAATCACCCTCGAGGCCCACACTTGAGGTCTTGCACGACGACGTCGTTATCGGGGGTGGTGTAGGAGGAATCACCCTCGCTTACCACGACCGATTAACTAACCTACAAGGTTATCATCAGAAGTGCTGACGAGGTATCACCCTCGGCACTCGACGGTAATCCATCAGTGTCGGCAACTAAAGGGGGAAGTGATGTGCGGTGCCAGGGTCTAGTCTTCAATCCCGATGAGCGGGTCTTCTGACATCCAGCGGGGCAGTCGGGATCAAGTGGGGGTCTCTGTCGGAACTCTACCCAGCCTATACTAATCAGTCTAGGATAACCAGAAAGGTAGCAAGGCAGGTTACAATAATCAGGCTATGCAACAGATATAGGAAAAACAGTAGCAGTAGCAGTTCTAATGCAAGCATAAGAGAGAAGAGAATAGGCGATATATGCATGTTCAAAATGGGGGTGCTTGCCTGTTTGCTCTGGGGCAAGGGCAAGGTCGCCTGTGGTGTCGTCGAGGACGTAGTCGTACTCCTGAGCTGCGTCTGCCTCGGGAGCTACGTCAACGTCGGGGTCTACCGAGAGAGAAGAGGGGGAAGAAACAGGTAAACATAATGCAAACAAATGCAATACGGTGCGTGTGATGCTATGATGCAGTGCAGGGTTGCCTAAATATGCATCTAAGTCATTTTAGTTATTTTTAGAATTAATCTGAGATTTATTTACCGAAGTGTGTGCACTATTCATCAGCCGGATACGGGTCCGGGGTTACGAGTTCTTCTACGTAGGGGGTTCCGATAAAGAAACAGACGGCACGATCAGACTCGTCTCGTCGTTCTGAGCAACTTTCATGTTTTAATTTTTTCGATCTGAGCTACGGTTTAAAAGATATGAATTTTTAAAGTTTATTTGAATTTCTGAAATTACTTCATTTACAGAAAATGAATTATGACGTCAGCATGACATCACTGTGACATCAGCAAGTCAACAGCGGCTGTACAGGTCAAACCTGACCAGTGGGTCCAGTGGGTCCCACTGGTCAGTGACTGAAATAATTAACAGAGGCTAATTTTAATTAAACTAACCTAATTAACTAGCAGGACCCACCTGTCAGTGACTAACTTAATTATCATATTATTTTTAAAACTTAATTAGCCTAATTAATCGCGCCGGGCCCACTGGTCAGTGGCAGTGGCTGCCACGTCAGCCGCGTTGACTCGGTCAACGAGTCAACGGTGGCCCTCGGGCCCACAGGTCAGCGACCTGGGGTGTACCCCACACGGTGCCAGCTCAGCAGAGCCGCCGGAGTAACTCCGACGAGCTCGCGCGCGGCGGCCGAACGCCGGCGAGCGTCGGAAAACGTCCACGACGCATCATTTGGCGCGGTTCTTGCAGCGTTCGAACGAGGGTTCGATACCGCATCGATCTACGGCGGTGGCGTGGGCTAAAACGGCCGTAGTCGAGCGCTACGTCGACACCGGCGGCGGTGCTTTCGGGTGGAGCTAGGAATCGGCGAGGCAGGGCTCGAGGAGGCACGCGCGTGCGCGCGTTGGGCTCGTGGGGAGGAGTTGAGCCTGTCTGTGTGCTCGGACAGCCACGACAGTAACTAGGACAACGACGACGAGCTTCACGGCGGAGCACGGTACGGCCATCGTCGGCAGCAGCGCCAGTAGCGGCGAAACGGGGAGGAGACAAAGGGGATCCACGGCGGTGCTCACCTAGCGGCTCATGAAAGGCCCGTGAAGGTTTTGTAGCTGCCGAGGTGGTCGAGGTCGCCGGAATTCGCCGGTGGTCGAAGCAGAAGGGGACGGGGAGGATCCGGCTCTGCAGGTCCTCCCAGCTCCAGCTAGATCCACCAGGTGAAGGAGCCGACCACGGCGAAGCTTGCAGACAGGGTCGACGGGCACGGAGCCGCCGGTGACCGCGGCAGAGCAGAGGCGAGGCGACGACGGCGCTCGGCCTCACGTGGATCTGAGGGGGAAAAGAAGTGGAGCGAACGAGGGAGAGAAGAGAGAATGAGGGAGAGGCCAGGGGGAATGGCTCGGCTTCGCCCTTATCCCCCTCCGCCTCCTGTTCTGTCGGTGGGCGCCGGTGCGTCGCCGTGTCGCCTGGCGACCGGAGCGCGGGCGCTCGGTCAGGGAGGAGTCGACACGCGAGGGAGAGAGACGAGGTGGGCTTGCTGGGCTGGGCCAGTGCACTGTGCACTAGGTCCAGTCCAGTGTAAGCCTTTTTCTTTTTTTTCTCTCATTTTCTATTTCTTGTTTATTTTCTGTGTAATAGTTGGGTCACTTTTGCCTTTTTGTAAAATGTGAAAGTTGATCCAAATATTGCAGAGCAATATTGCCTTACACCAAAAACTGATTTGGGTGAATTTGAATTCCATTTGAATTAGAAATGATTTTAAATGGATTTAATATTGCTGTTTTGGTGCTGTTTCAAAATGTTTGGGCCATTTATTTAGCTCCAAATATTTTGATGATGATTTTAGAAATGTTCCTAGATTATTTGCCATTTAATGAACATTTTCTCAACAGTGTTTGATCAACTTCATATTTCACTTTTGGATTTGAGTTGATTTTCAAAATGGAGTTGATTTGCTTTGGTTAACCTCTATGTTTAAGTACTGCAAATGAGATGACTTGGCATTATCAACAGCTGATCATAGTGGCTATTACATAGGGGTGTTACAACTATTCATAACGGTCGTCCCTGGAACGATGTTCCAAAAAATTATGTTCAACATATATTCCAACAACCGAGTGAGTGGGTTTTGTTACGTGTGTAGATGCCCAGAATCTGTGTCTCACGCAACGCAAAGTGGCTACCGTCAATTTTCAGCTCTCTGGATTTCGAGAAAACAAACGCGTAGATGTTTTTGTTTTCTCGATTTTAGAGCATCTCCAATAAAAGATGCAAATTTGAATATGTGAAACAGGGGATGTAAAAATTTACATCTTCAAAAAATGCTTTTTGCATCTTCAAAAAAGAGTCAATTCCAACAGATGATGCAAAACGGAGATGTAAAAGAGCAACTCCAATAGAAGATGTAAAAACTAGTTGGCGGCGGCCGAACCGGGGCAGCGGTAGTGGGGACGGCAGCGGCGTGGCGCGATTCGGGGCGGCGGCGTCGGGGCAGCGGCGGGGGAGCGTCAGAGGGGCGGCGGGGGTGGTGAATCGGGACGGCGGCGGCGTGAATCGGGGCGGTGCAGCAGCCATTCGAGGCGGAGAGAGAGAAAGAAGGAGGAGCGGCGGAGGGGCGGCGGAGGAGCGTCGGAGGGCCGGCGGGTGTGCGGCTCGAACCGGTGGCGGCGAGGCGGCGAGGGGAGCTCAAATCATACGGCACTGCGGCGGCGATTCAGCGGCGGAGAAGCGGCCAATTCGGCCGATTTGGAGGCGGGCAGTGGCGGAACCGAAGGCGGGGGCGGTGGAGCGGCCGGATCTGGCAGTGGGGCGGTAGCCGCGACGACGACCGGCCGGGGTGGGGCAAAACCGGGGCGGCGGCGGCATGGAGACGAAGGCGGGATTGGGGATGATGGTCGCGCCGGCGAACGCCCCGGCGAGGTGGGCGGCTGCGGCGGAGGAGGCGGCGGGGCCGTCGGAGTCAGCCATGGCCCGGGCGGCAGGCGGGTGACCGGCGGGCGAAAGGAAGGAAAATGAAAGCGGTCTTACAGTTGGCGCGCGGTCGCCATTTTTACATCTTCTGTAGGTGAAGATGTATATTTACACCACTAAATGTTGTAGTATACATCTCCGTCGAAAGGCGGAGTTGTATTTTTTTTTTTACATCTACATCGTCTGACTCTCGGGAGAATTTTTTTTTTGAGAGTACATCAATGACGTACCATATTTTTATAGATGAAAAGAGAGTTAATTACAAGAGATCCGTCCCTGATGCGAACAATCTGGGACGGGAGACACACATCCACACCTAACTCTACACTCGCTAAGCTAACTCCTCACAAATCGTTGTAAACCTCCTACACCAAGCCTTGCCGTATGCCAGTCCACGATTTCATTTCATCGAGCACGAGGTTAGGAATGAGGAGTGCCGGCTTCTGTTGATCTTGTCTGTTGAAGACGCTGGCGTTTCTTTGCTTCCAGAGTGTCCAAACCACTGCGGTCATCAGAGTATCGAAACCTCTCCTATCCGCTCCCCTAAACTTCTTCCTCTCCCTCATCCACCAAACCGGGAGGAATTTTTCAAGGACGGCTTCCACGATCGACTTGGATGGTTATTCCCGCGCGAAGAATCAACTCCCTGTTTCCACTACGGGTCGCCGACCTCGCCAGGCTCCAGACCAAGCATCTCCGAGCGATAAGGGCGCGATCACGCCGGCCAACCATCGCGCGCCACCTGTTCCCGTCCCGTCGCCGTCGCATCCCCCAACCAGCCGCGTAACGACGCCGGCCTAATTTTTCCGACGACAACGACGACCACGTTACGGCCTCCTTTTTCTTCACCGGAGCTTTCACGGCGCGCGCGTCCGCGTCGGGAGGACGGGAACGCAGCGCGGGCACCGCCGCGCAGCACAGGACCCGGATAAGGCATGCGCGCGCGGTGGCACTGGCGAACAAACATGGCCCTGGCCCGCCGGGACAGCGACTTCCATGGCCCGGAGGGCGTCCACGTCCCCCGCTCGCCTCAAAACCCCGCGCACCCCGGCCCGCACCCCGCCCTCCTCAGAAGCTCAAAGCCAACGGCCGAGAGGAAAAAGCTTGGCTGAGAATCGCCTGGTCACTGCAGCCAATCACGGTGGTGGCGCTGGTGCACTGGTGCTAGCTGGGCTTGTCGGACTGTGAGCGCGTGCCATGGAGGGTGAGGAGAAGCCGGTGGTGGGCGGGGCCTACTGGGGCGTGGGCGCGAGGGCGTGCGACTCGTGCGCCACCGAGGCGGCCAGGCTCTTCTGCCGCGCCGACGCCGCGTTCCTCTGCGCCGGCTGCGACGCGCGCGCGCACGGCGCCGGGTCGCGCCACGCCCGGGTCTGGCTCTGCGAGGTCTGCGAGCACGCGCCCGCGGCCGTCACGTGCAAGGCCGACGCCGCCGTGCTCTGCGCCTCCTGCGACGCCGACATCCACGCCGCCAACCCGCTCGCGCGCCGGCACGAGCGCGTCCCCGTCGCGCCCTTCTTCGGCGCGGCCGCCGACGCGCACAAGCCCTTCGTGTCGTCGGGAGCCCAGGCCGGCGCGGCGGCCGCTGCCGAGGACGACGGGAGCAACGACGCCGAGGCGGCGTCGTGGCTGCTCCCCGAGCCCGATCACAAGGATGGCGCCAACGGTGCTACCGCGGACGTCTTCTTCGCGGATTCCGACCATTACCTCGACCTCGACTTCGCGCGGTCAATGGACGACATCAAGGCCATCAGCGTGCAGCTCAACGGCCAGCCCGAGATCGACCTCAACGGCGGCAACAAAGGCTTCTACTCCGACCACTCCATGAACCACAGCGTAAGGATCATTCCGTTCCTGTCTATGCACGAGCAAGGCGCCAAGGCCAAGGAAGAGCTGCCAGCGTTCTGACTTCTGATGAACATCTTGCTTGGTGACGGGACGCATGCAGGTATCGTCGTCTGAGGCGGCGGTGGTCCCCGACGCGGCGGCGGCGCCGGTGGTGAGCCGGGGGAGGGAGCGGGAGGCGCGGCTGATGCGGTACAGGGAGAAGCGCAAGAGCCGGCGGTTCGAGAAGACCATCCGGTACGCATCCCGCAAGGCGTACGCGGAGACGCGGCCGCGCGTCAAGGGCCGGTTCGCCAAGCGCACGGGCACGGCGGACGCCGACGCCCTGGAGGAGCACGAGGAGATGTACTCCTCGGCGGCGGCCGCGGTCGCCGCGCTCATGGCGCCCGGCCCCGATCACGACTACGGCGTGGTGCCGACCTTGGTGTGATCGATTGGTCGCCGGTGCGCCCTTCCGGGCTGTAATTTTGGTGCATGCACACGCACGCAAAGCTTCGTCTAGCATTTGGTCAATCAATTGTATATGCATGATTACGCGGGAGCGATCCAGACTTCCGATCCAACCCCCTCCTTGATTTTGTCCGATCCCTGTATTTTTCACCTGTAGCATATCATCATCACGAGCTGGCTAATCTGCATCTACCCTACTCCACTTTTACTAATCCGCTTGCTGCTGAATCGTTCGCATTACAGCTGCTTTAGTGCAGTAACTTTCATGTCATTTTGCTCTCACTGCAATCAACTTGCCTGTCACTTTGCTGCTGTCTTTGTTGCTGAAATTTGACGATCAGGAGAGATCGTGGTCTTTCTTTAATATGCGCGGTGGTGTATCTTTCGCCATTCCGCCACTGGACAAGCTCTGAGATCTCGAATGGGAAATGTCCGATCCGATGGCTGATATGCTTCCTTTTGCCGGGTGCGTGATGGTGCAATCTTTCTCGCTCACAGCCACCGTTAGTTGGCTGGCTAGCTTTAGGCGTGGAGCAAATGCGACAGTACCTCCTGTAATGCTTTGGGAACCATCTTTTTCCATGGTGAGATTCGATGCTTTTCCCCTTCCACCGATCAACCACAGCCCACAGGGCTACATTGCGCTACAGACTAGGGTTTTACTGGAGCATATTTTGAATTTTATTACTAAGAACTTTAGCAAAAAATAATCTCCCTCTTCCCTGTAAACATAAGCTTCACTTCACGAATCAGGTATAGAATTGTTTCGGCAAACCCCTCCGATTTCATCGAAAGAAACCATGGTCTTTCTAGATACAAACTACTAAATGACTAAAACTGAAACGAGATCACCAGCTAGACGAAGTCTAGACGTCCAATGATAATCCATCGTAAGGGCATCTCCAACACCGTGCATCAAAACCGCTGGTAACTGTGATGTCCGGAATGGTGCGTCAATCAAACGTCCATGGAATGGTGCGCGCAATTAGAATTCCGCCAAATCGGAAACAAAGTTGGCGGAGGTTTTGAGGAGTCCAAACAGCCACCACATTGGACACCGACACACCTGGCCCAGACAAAAAACAACCTCCCGGAGCCCTTTCCCCCATGCACTGTATCCGCACCTACCAAGACCGCCGCCGCCTCTACACCACTTCGACCGCTGCCCGGTTCTTGCCGGACCACCGCTGCTCCACCTAGATGCCTTGTACTTCGCCGCCGTTGCACCCACTAGCCTGGCATCATCCACCCCCTTCCAACACCGTCCATGTCGGACACCACGTCCGGCAAGTGTTTTGCCAAATGCCTTTGAGATTTTTTTACTTTCTCCTTGTTTAACATGAAATAAGCATGATGGTGGGGTACTTCGTGAGGAAGTATGTATTGTTGTGCGACGCGTGGTTGGCCACAAGTGTGCGCTTTGTAGGAATGAAGAAAAAGGGCACGATATTTTGGCAACATGTGCATTATTGGTTTCTCTCGGAACAGGCTTTCGCCCCCCTTTATAAATAAAGGCACAACCCAAACATAGTACACGTCTGAACGATACAAGATGGTGAGGCAACCCTCTTACAAAGCAGATCCTAGGCTACTCAGGTCGTGTAGAAGGCAAGCGACGCTGCCGACGGAGAACACAGGAGAAACTGAGAACAACCCCACGCAACACCCTAGGACACCTAAGCTCCTCGACAACGCCCTCAAGAGGGGAGTGGCGCAAAGCGTCGTCGCTGCCTAGCCACACCAGGCATGGGTCTTCACCCGGAACTCGGACTCGGAGAGGAGATCCACGACGAAGTCTTCAAGAAGAGAGCGGCATGAGTACAAGCACTACGCGCCCTACAATTTAGATGTGATCCATGGTCGCAATGCGAAGGTCGTTACTTCATTGGTGGCACACTATTTTAAACACCATCATGAAGTATTGCGGTGTGATTGCACAAGTGGAGAAGATGGTCACCGGGCGCGTCAAGCATGGAGATCGTAAGTTTTTCTTGTTAATATAGGTGTTGGTCAATTTATTGATTCACTCAATGTTGCAACTTGATGATCACGACATTGTATAGCCCGGACACGCTGCCGCGGTACTGTAGGACGAAGGGCAAGCCTTTCACATTGATGCATTAGTGGATGAAGCTCAAGGGGCGGTCCATTTGAGAGAACATGTGGCGATGAAAAATGTCAAGCTCGAGAAGAGGAAGCTTGAGATGAAGGCTGATTTTGAAGAGTATAGTTGAATTTGGGATCGATGAATTTTAAAAAGAGTAAAATGCATCATAAGTCCTATAACTATTCGAGGTGTGTCAAGTTAGTCCTAAAACTTCAAAAGTGCAGATTCAGGTCTTAAAAGTTTATAAGTTGTTCATCACAGGTCCTACGCAGGCCAGACCGGGTCTGACTTGCTTATGTGGCAAGTTGACCATCGCCACGTCGGCGCGCGCGCCACGTCAGCGGCGCTGTTCATAGCACTGTTCACAACATTGTACATACATATAGAGTTTTTCTAATTTTTTTTAATTCATTTTCTACAAAAAATTACACGAATGCACTGTTATGCACTGTTCATAATCTGGAATTTCCCAAAACTCTGAAAAAGTTCATTTTCTGGGAAAAAATCTTCAAAAAGTCTGGAAAATTCATTAAAAATACGTTGCACGCACTGTTCATATCCGGAAATTTCCAAAAAATGATGGAAAATTCATTTTTGGGTAATCTGAAATTTCTAAAAACACTGTTCATAATCTGAAATTTCCCAAAAACTCTGGAAAATTTATTTTCTGGGAAAAAATTCCCTGAAAAGTCTGGAAAATTCATTAAAAATACGCGGCTACGCACCGTTCATACTTGGAAATTCCAAGAACTCTCAAAAATTCATTTTTGGGAAATCTGAAATTTCCCAAAACACTGTTCATAATCAGAAATTTCCCTCAAAAAATGAAAGTTTCAGTTTCTACAAAAAATATTCTACGAAAAACCCAAAAATAAAAAATCTGGAATTATGAACAGTGCGTAAACAGTGCATTCATTTTATTTTTTGTAGAAAATAATTTTTTTTAAATGTAGGAAAACTCGATATGTATGTACAGTGTTGTGAACAGTGCTGGTGCGTGGCGATGGTCGACTTGCCACATAAGCAAGTCAGACCCGGTCTGGCCTGCGTAGGACCTGTGATAAACAACTTATAAACTTTTAGGACCTGAATCTGCACTTTTGAAGTTTTAGGACTAACTTGACACACCTCGAATAGTTATAGGACTTATGATGCATTTTACTCTTTTAAAAACTTGTTGAACATCCGGCGCTTTTATTTAGGATTGGATTGCCATCGATCGATGTTTCAAAGTGAGGCTACATGGCGGACATTTGGTTTAGTTTTATTCTTTCTGCTTAAAAAAGTGTCGGACATTTCATGTATAGGATTGAATGGCCGGTTCCACTAGTGCTGCCCATGGACGTTTGGTGTGTCCGTTTTGATGGACGGGATGCCCTAACACCACAAAATGAGAAACTTAATTACAACCAACCAAAAGATATAGCAGGAAATAAAAATCTTCAGAGAAGACTAGATCCAATCCCAGGCATGATAAGTTGTACTCCCTCCGTTCGGAATTACTTGTCGCAGAAATGAATGTATCTAGACGTATTTTAGTTCTAGATACATCCATTTCCGAGACAAGTAATTCCGAACGGAGGGAGTACAATTGAAGAAGATCATCTGGGTAGCCACCATCAATCCTCGACACCGCAGGTCTCTAGCCTTGAGCAGCTCTAAAGATCTCACTTGCGATGTGTTCGATTAGTTTTGTTCCCAGCCTCAGCGTCCTTTCATTTTCCTGTTTTAGCCGCAGAATTTGCCCAAGAATTAATCTAAAAGCATAGAGAATGAATCAGAGGAAAAGTTTCATTAATCTTCCAATCCCTAAACACTTCTGCTTCGGTACAACCCCCCTAAACACATCAACGGATAAGATCTCTCCATACCTCTTCATAATAAAGGGTAGGATGGTCCTTTTACAATTTCTTTTTAAGAAAGGATAGTCTTTTTGCAAAATACAATTCCGTACACAGCCACGTACCTGGGAGGTCAACTGGGCCGGCCCAGCAGCGAACATTCTCTCTCTGTAGTAGTGAAACAGTAATAGTGGAAAATCCAAAAATAATCAACCTGTAGTGGGATTAGAACACAAGACCTTCTGCTCTCACCGAGACAGCCCGACCACTTGATCAAGCAAGCTCTCTGTTGGCTAATTTGCAGCGCGGCTTAAAGAACTATTGCCACCGTCCAGGATTTCAAGGGCAGCCAAGCATGAGTGCGCGTACGTTATTTGAAGACTGCTCCAGAAATAACCCTAAAAAAAAAGACTGCTCCACAAACACGACTTTCTCTCTGAGGCGTTGCAACGAGCCGACATGCAGGAGCAATGGCTGGATTAATTAATTAATTAATATAAGCGACGAGAGTGGCTTGGTTTTAAAAATGTGTTTTAAACATATTTTGAAATGTCAAAAAAATTCCAAACAAAAACCTGAGGCGTACATCTCGACATTGTACATGCTCACAAAGTCGTTTCGCGAAAAACCGACAGCTTATGTGTCGCGTGTGAAAAAGACAAAATCCGGTGTTAAAAAATGATTTTCACAAGACATCATTTTGTATTTTTTTACATAAGCCACAAAAAATGTCGGTTTTCTCCGAAACTTGACGTACACACATATAATGTCGAGATGTATGCGCCAAATTTTTGTTTGAAATTATTTCACACTTTGAAATATTTTTTTTGCGTGTAGAAGCGCACGCTCCCAGGAGCACCAATGAATTTCCGTACAAGCAACGTCCTATATTAGAGGACCAGCCAATGCATCCACTCAAAAAAAAAAAAAGATGAGCCAATGCATGCAAGGCAACCGTGTCTTGAGCCATCGGCATTAACTGCCTCCCAGGATTACAGCTCTACCCAACGGCCAACGCTATAAATTAACCATTGTGAATTTCTTGGTACTGCCGCTTCGGCTAGCTGGCCTTCAAATCGCACACGGAGGTAATATGAACAACGACAGATTTAAAGGTTTTTAGGAATTTTGAATGTGACTTTTTTTAATGCGAAACAAATTTGAACGTAACAGATTTGAACATTGTTTGGAATTTTGAATGCGACTTTTTTTAAACATGAAACAAATGCAAACAATTTTCTCGAAAAATGGAACAAATTTTGAAACTCTAAACAATCCTGAAAATTGAGAGAAAAATGAAATTCCGAACAATTTTTCAAAACGCAAACAATTTTGAAACCCTTAACTTCGTTGAAAACGCGACCGGAAGCGGAACTCATCCCTAAAACATACTCCCTCTGCTATTTAAACTGCAAAAGCATCTTACATTTGTCTACAGAGGTAGTATATCATTACGACTTCTCCACATTGATCAGAAAATAGCAGCCATACCAACACAAACTAAATGTATATATTCCTTTGGGAAACTTTTAAGCCAAACCCCAAAGCAATTATTCAGGTTAGCAGGAATAGTTTTCAAACTGAAAGCACGCTGTATCGAACTTCAGATGAATTTAGCATGAGGACATGAAAAGAATAAATGATGGGAAATGATCCCCTCAACCGGTTGATTGCTTGGATCCCGTCTGCCGCCTCGCTCGCACAACACGTGTCCCGTATGACATGCCGCTGGCTCCTGCCGAATTTTTTTGCAACTTCTGCAACATCACCAATGTTGCACAAGTTTCTTCCGTAACATTAGCTATGTTGCAAAAAGACGAAGGCGAAAAAAGAAATTTTGCAACAAAACCTCTATTGCGAAAAAAATACAATAAAACCTCAGTTGCAATTTTTGCAAACTGATGAAGACAAAAAAAGAAATTCTATAATAAAGCCTCTGCTGTAACAAAAGCTCAGTTGCAAAAAAAAAATGCAACAAGACCTATGTTATAATGATGGAGGGCATCGATGCGTCCGATTTGACACCCGCGAGCCGGCCGATTTTTTAGAAAGATCAGCCAACGGACACGTAGCAGTCCCATAAATGATCCACGGTTTTATCTTGTCTACTGTATAAAGAGTAGCACCTTCTGTAGAGACCTTAGAGCATCTCCACTCGCGCCCCCAACATGCCCCCCAGGGCTCTTTTTTTAGCGCCGGCGCCGAAAAATTGGCCCAGTCGCGCCCCCAAGACCTCGTTTTTCGCCGGTTTGGGCCGAAAAAGCAGCCGGCGAACCCGAGCCGAACCCAAGTCCCCGGGGGTCGCCTGGGGGCGCCGGCCGAAGCGAAAAGGCGCGTGGGTCCGCTCTGTCGGCGAGAGACGGCCCTTTTTCCCGCCGATCCCCCGCTTTCCCCTCCCATTTCCCTCCATTCTCCCTCTTCTCGCGCCATTCTCCTCCCTCTCCCCTCCATCCGGCTGCCATGCCGCCGAAGAAGTATAGTGCCCCTCGCGCCGCGGCCGGTGCCGACGCCACCCAGCCGAAGCAGAGGAAGCCGAGGGCCCCGCCGTCAAAACCACCGGGCATGTCGAACGCCGACTGGAAGGCGGAGGTTCAGCGCCGGGAGGCTGTCACCACCGACCGGCGGAACAGGCTCAACGCCAAGAGGGCCCGGGACGCGGCCGCGTCGGCGGCGGCTGCGGCGGAGCAGGCAGAGGCGTCTCGCGCGGGGATGATGAATCCACCCGGCGGCCACGGCCCGCAAGCTGCCTGGAGCCAGCAGAGCGTCGGGTCGCCGGCCAGCTTCTCGTCGTCGCCACAACCCTGGGGGTGCGCCCTCTCACCTGGCTACACCGACGGCGACGCGCACGGCGGGTTCAACCCCAACATCACCTTTCCGCATGGCCACCCCGCCCAGCGCACACCCTCAACCGTGCCGACATCGACCAGCCCGCGCACGCCGACTCCCGCCAGTCCGACGCTGCCGGAGGACAACGTCGCCGTCTGATGCATTGCCTGCGCGTCCTTCCTTTTGAACGCCGAACTTTCGAGTATGATTGATCGCCGAACTGTGGCATGGTGATCGCCGAACTATGTGGCAGCAGTTGATCGCCGAACTTTTGGCGTTTTTTGGTAGCAGGAAATGTCTAGTTTGAATTTATAACGCCTTGGGGCCGACACCTGGGGGCGTGGCTGGGAACTAGATCGCCCCAGGGCAAAAAAAGCGCCGGCCGAAGGGCCAAAATAGCGTCGGCCGGTGCGCTGGGGTGTGTGTGTGTGTGTGTGGGGGGGGGGGGGGGGGGGGGGGGGGGGGGGGGGGGGGGGGGTACCTGTTCATGGGCCGGCCATCTGGTGGTAAAGCCGAATCTTCGTGGGCTAGATCGACCGCTCAAGCCCAACTTTCCAGTCCATCTTGCACAGTGAGGGGAAAATGAAGGTAAGGAAAATCTTCAACTCCGACAGGTCCAAAACCCAAAGCACCAGCCAGCCATGCCGACCGGCGTGGCCATCCCCGTCCCCTACCCCAAACCCCCGCAATCCCCTCGCCTCCCCCACCGCAGCCGCCACTGCTCCGGCCACCGCCTCCTCCTCGCCACTTCCTCCCCCTTCCGCCCAGATTCCCCACCCCTCGCCTGCCCCAGGCGCAAGCGCAGCTCCGTCGCCGCCATCCATGCCTCCTCCTCCGACCCCGCCCTCTATTCCTTCCCCTCCTCCCCGACCCCGCCTCCGCGCCCGCCCCCGGCCTCGCTCCCTCCGGAGCCCCCCTCCACCGTGGCCCGCGCCGGCCGCAGCAAGAAGAAGCCCGCCGGCGGCCGCATCGAGGGCGGCGGCGACGTGCGGCGCGAGGCCAAGTCCCGGGCCAAGCGCCGCAGCCGCCGCCTCTCCGAGAACGCCTTCTACCGCCGGAAGCGCCGCGCCGCCTCGGGGCAGGCCGACGCCTTCACCGACGAGGAGCTCGAGATGATCGGCCTCGGCTACGACCGCTCCGTCCGCTTCATGGACGGGCCCGACGACCCGCGCCTCCGCCACCCGCACGACTGGTACAGGTTCGGCGCCTTCGGCCCCTACTCCTGGCGCGGCATCGTCGTGGGGCCGCCCATCCGCGGCCGCTTCTCCGACGACCGCGTCTCCCTCATGTCCGAGGTGGCCGACCACGACGAATGGGACCGCAACGAGCAGTTCGAGATGTCCAACCAATTTTCACACCGTCTCAACGAGCTCGATGATGCCGTCGGCTTCCGCTACTACTGGGTCTTCGTGCGGCACCCTAGGTGGCGCCCCGACGAGCCACCATGGCAGCAGTGGACGCTCTCGGCCGAGGTCGCCGTCGAGGCCAGCAAGGACCAGCGGCTGGATAAGTGGAGCCTCATGGGCCGGTTTGGTAACTCGACACGCGAGCTGATCACGCGCTGTGCAGCCTGGACGCGCCCGGACATCCTATATGTCAAGCGGCCGTTGTACCAGTCGAGGTTCGAGCCACAGGAGGAATTCTTCAGCCGGCTCCGCCCGTTGGTTGATCCCTCAACCGAGAACCAGTTCTTGTTTGACCTTGAGCAGGATGGCAGGGTCATTCAGACGACCTACTTTGGGGGTCTTTGCAGGATTGTGAAGGCAAGCCCAAAGTCTTATGTGGATGATGTTGTAAATGCATACTCGAAGCTGAGTGAGGCGGACAAGTCACGCTGTCTGGAGTTCTTGCTCACAAACCATCCCATGGAGCTACTCCACCCATACACCAAGGAGTGGAAAGTGAAGCTAGAGGAGATGGAGCTTGGGTGTGATGCGCCTGATGAGAGTGACGATGAGGGTGGTGATGAGACTGGAAGTGAGGTCATTGATTGGGTTGAGGATGAGGAGGTTGATGTGATTGATGATACTGAGGATAATGATTATGAAGATGAGGAAGTGGTCGACGTCAGTGAAGAGGTGGAAGCCGATGAAATAATAGAAAGTAGTGAGGAGAATGAGGACTACTGGGACGAGCAATGGGATAAAGCGATGAAAAGTTCTGATAAAATGGAGAAACTGGTCAAGACCAGGGTTGAGAAATCATATGAGTATAATAAGCGGCAAATGCAACAGCAGAAAGATATGGAATCGCAAATGGGCACTTCGAACACAATGATTATGCAGCAGGAGCAGGCCGAGGAGGATGAGGTGAAGCTGGTACAGCAGGAAAGTGCAAGGAGCAGCAGTGCGCTGGTCAGAGTGAAGCGCGAGCCCCCTCCAGGGCTCTTCCTGAGGGCGGCCGTCCG
This sequence comes from Thinopyrum elongatum, assembly GCA_011799875.1. Lineage (NCBI taxonomy): Eukaryota > Viridiplantae > Streptophyta > Magnoliopsida > Poales > Poaceae > Thinopyrum > Thinopyrum elongatum. Next base: position 500,787,633 of record CM022298.1, read on the forward strand.
GCCATTCACTTACAGGAATCTTGTCAAGGAAATTGTTCTGATGAGACACCAAATTATTGATGGAGAGATAGTTTAGCTTCAAAATTTCAGCAACTGGAGAATTGCAGAGACTGTGCAAACAAGGTTCTGAAGAATCATGTTCCTTGGTCATTTACATTGTTTAGCCGTATTTAGGGCGTGTTGATCTTCTTTGTAGTTCTGAACCTAGGGAATACACAAGTCATGTAATTCTTGTTTAGCCGTATTTAGGGCGTGTTGATCTTCTTTGTAGTTCTGAACCTAGGGAATACACAAGTCATGTAATTCTTCCCCTGCAATTTTGTTAATGAAATTTGAGATTTGAAGCTAATGTTTCTGATATATTGAGTTCTCCCCAATGAAGTTTGAGTATGGCTTAGTTCATGTCTGGGGATGATTTTTCTTGGTTTGGTTATTATAACAACTGTTACTATGTAATGTGGCGTATGGAGTTATTTCCATGTCTTGCCCCTCTGTATAATCAACAAAAAACCAGACTGCTCAACCGAAACTCAGAAGAATAGACAGCCACAAAGGCCTACAGCAAGCTGGGCATCAAGGCGATGCTGCTAAACTATAGGCTGACTGTGCTAGGCAGTCTGCTTACACATAAATAAGGGGATTCAGAAATTTCTCAAAAAAATCAGCAATTAAGTGTTTAACCGAGCTAAAACAATGGCAGATCTGATCTCAGCTGAATGTGAAGTTTTAGCCATCTAGCAACTTTTCTTTTTCCTGATGAAGACATTCTGAACATGCCCTGAAAATTGTCCATCAACCATTCTCCCTTTCCCAAAAGCTACTAAAAAGCCATGACAAGAACTCCGTGCCGACAAATTAACATGATTTTTTAGCTTCCCCTCGAAAAATTATGCGGGAGCCTTCAAGAATCCGCAGAGCCAGCTTTACATTTAAAAAAAAGAGTTGTAAAGCTCGACGATCGAACCGATATCCCATGATCGAAAGGGCCCTTACCTTGAGATATAAAAATCCCCCTCAAGTTTTGTCAAAAGGTGAATGATCAACAGGCAGGATTAGAAGGCCTACACATGACGCTAGAATAAACTCAGCTGGAATGCTCTTTAGGCGGGCGGCAATAAGTGAAAAAAGGATTTAACCAGATGCATGCACCACATCTAAGCTTTAAGCCACCGAATTTACTTTAAGATGTTGATTATTACACCAACCAGCAATGAGAAACTGCTGCCCCTCACTGGAGTCTTGCTTTAGAAGAAGCAATGTTGGGAGTTGCTCAACTATTCCTCACCAATGGCAACTCTGTTTTGGATGACCTGCAAGCACTATTCCTACTGCAAACCATGCTGCAACTTCTTGAGGAGCTGATGGCTAATGATTCAACAGTTAATGAAATTCCCTGCTGCTATGTGCCAAAGCTCATTATTCCAAAATGGGAAAGGCCATGGCCCTGTAGCTGCAAGCAAGTGGTTGCAGGAGGCATCAGCACCTTCTGCTTGGTATGCTGATTTTCTGTTGAACCAGAACTAGCACTCAATCATTGATTTTCAACACTCATTGACTTCGAAACTCAAAGCTATATAACAACATGGACACCATAGTACAGTGATACTTCAGAACTGAAGAATTTCAAGGCTGTCTACAGTTCTACACTATGTGAGTTATTTACCCAAAACCACCGGTAGAGTAACAACTTAGTACCACATTGAAGGCAGGGCACAAAAAACCACCGAAAATGCGCCTACTGCGTAACGCGGAGCACTGTCGCTTGAATTTGGTCGTGAAAACAGCGAAACCGACAAGTGGGGCCCGCCTGTCGGGATGAGGTGGCATGCTTGTGTGGACAATATGCTGAGTTGGACGAGGGTCCCACTTGTCAATGACTCAAGTGTTTATTAAATTTTTACCTTTTTTTTTATTTCTTCCTCCTTTTCTCTCTGGGCATTTAGCCGAGCAGGTTGTGAGCGCTGGACATGGACATCACCGGCGCAGCCACCAGAGAGGACGTGCACAACGGCAACGCCTGACCAGGCCGTCGCGTCGGGAGATCAGGTTGTGTATGAGGGCCGCATCCTGGAAGTGGTCGCCCGTCGGAGGTGGACGCGGACACAGCCAGTGCGGGATCTCGCCGGAGCTCGGAGTGCGGCCACTGGACCTCGCGCGTGGCCACGGGGAGGCGCATGGGAAGCACAGTGGGCTCGCCGGCGCGGACAGCAGTGACGGCCGACGGCGAGGCGGGGCCACGCGAGTGCGCGCGGCTAGGGCCACCGTGAGATGCGTCTGTGCGGCCGAGGCCAGCCATGGCTGACGACCAAGGTCAGCGTGGGACGACCTGGTGCCGGATCTCGCTGGAGTGTTGCTGGGCGCATGTAGGTGTGCGCGTGCTCGTGGCGTGGGTCGCGCGTAGACAAGGCGGCCCGGGGCTAGCTCGAGCAGCTGCTCGGCTGCCATGGCCATGGTGGCCATGGAGCTCTCATGTCGCACGGGCACAGAGAGCTCGGGCGTCCACGCCGACGGGAGCGGCGTCGGGCTAGCTGGTCAAAGCTTTTTTTTTCTGCTCGGTCTTTGCCACATCAGCCCCGACAGGCGGGCCTCACTTGTCGGTTTCGCTGTTTTCACGACCAAATTCCAGTGTCAGTGCTCTGCGTTACGCATTAGGCGCATTTTCGGTGGTTTTTTGTGCCCTGCCTTCAATGTGATACTAAGTTGTTATCCTAACCCCAAGTGTGATGGTTTTGGGTAAATAACTCACACTATGTATATTCCTCTGGCTTCCTGTGATAATTAACACATATATATCGAATGTCCTGACTTACATATTTTGTTAACAAAATTTATGTTACAGGTGAGAGACTGAATCCCAGTTCACTGAACATCCACTAGATTCTCGCGTTCTGCCGCTACGGGATATGGCACTGCAGCTCTACGGTCAGTGACCCATACAGCGTACGTCTTTGCTCCAGCATTGCAGTATTGCACGCATGGCAATGATGCTAGGAAAGTTCTGTAGCATCTTATGGATGACACCCTCATCCTGCTGCCTTTTCCCAATTTTCTTCTGCAGCAGTGGCAACCCAATCTCCAAACATGGCATGTTCTCCCACAGAAGCCACTGATTATCAGTAGAATAGATGGGGCCATTGCACCCATGAAAACGCAGCATGGTTCCAATTTTTAAATTGGTTCAAGTATGAAATCCAGCACCAAAGTGCGTACTAAGACTCCCCAAACGTTTAAGGACGGTTATGCTGATGTTTTTCTACGATAAAGGCTCCGAGGTCCCCATTTTGATTCCATCTTCTTTGTGTGCAGCTAAAGCATGAATGGGTGAAGCTAATGATTTACCCCACCCTTATTCCCCCCAAAAGCCCACTAACACGCTTGTTTAATCAGTGTTTGGGGGTATTAAACTCACTGCCTCTCTGTGACACCTGTCTTGTTTAAGGTTTTTTACAGCTAAAAGTTGGACTAAAGTGGTTGGAGTTATCCTAGTGATCTGATGGAGGATCTGGTTCCTGCCAAGGCATTCTATTCGGTTGCAGGTGGGAAGCTGCCCCTGCACAACCACCAAAGATCAAACCACATCTCTGTCCTGTATAAATCTCTGATCAGTTGCTAACTTCTGGTGGAACTAGCTGTTGGCATGGAGCCGGATCACAGAGGCCTGATGGCGATTGTGCGTGAAGAGCCGGCGCCACCGGAGGAGCCGATGGACCTGCTGTCGAGCGCGTGGTGCAGCTCGGCGATCCAAGTTCTTCAGACGGGTCCGAAGGAGGAGGATCGCTCGTTGGCGCTGGTGGAGCACCCTGTCATGGGGCTTGACGATGATAGGAGAGACCTGTCGCAGCTGCAGGTAAGTGTAGGTAACTTCAGTGTACTGTAGCAAATAACATTTTGTCAGGAGATCACGCTCAGGATGATAGACAATGGATGCCCTGGATGGTTTTGCAGAGGAGTGATCGTAGCTTGGTTGTTGACGACAGCGGCTTCGGCGGCGCGGCGCAGCCGCAGTGGAAATACGACGATCTGAAGGTACAGAGTTGATGCGGCCATGTGATGCTCATGGTGTTTTCAGCCTGATGTTAACTGTGTGTCTTTTGCTGGTGTTTTTCAGTCATGGATATGGCTGCAGAAGGCAATTCACCCGGAGCTGGACTACGACAACAAGAAGAAATGGGTGAGTGGAAGGTTTAATTAGCATGATTTGCAAGACGAAACAATAATCTTGATGTAAATGGAACGAATCGTGCAGTAGAAGAAGCCAGTTGGCAAATGGTTTGTTGATTGATTTCCAATTAACGCGCGGATCGAGGAGATTTAAATGACACACGATATGTTCCCATGATCTTGTTGGCTTTGTTGGATCTTAAATATTTGAACCTGGTACGTGCGGACGCAGCTCCCGCGCAAGATGGCGGCGCCATGGAGCGGCATCTCGCTCAAGAAGTGGGTCAAGGAGCGGAAGCAGAAGCGCAAGGAGGAGGCGCGGCTGCACAGGGCCGAGGTCCACGCCGCGGTGTCCGTCGCGGGCGTCGCGGCCGTGCTCGCCGCCATCGCCGCGGAGAACTCCGCGCCGGCGGCGCGCGGCTCGGCGTCGGCGTCGATGAGGGAGACGGCGGTGGCGTCAGCAGCCGCGCTCGTGGCGGCGCAGTGCGCGAAGGTGGCTGAGGCCGCCGGCGCCACGCGGGACCAGGTTGCCGCGGCAGTCAACGCCGCCGTGGCCGCCACGGACGCCAGCAACGTGATCACGCTCACCGCCGCCGCCGCCACCTGTAAGCCCTCTCAACCGGCCGGAGACGTTTCGAGATGCGAAGGTGACAAAGAATTCAGACCACGATTTATTTTGTTTGCGCGTTGAATTGACAGCACTGCGGGGCGCGGCGGCGCTGCGAGGAAGGCGCGGCGGCAGCGGCGGGCATGGGCAGGGCGAGAGGGCGGACCAGGGTGGCACGGCGCCGTGGCAGGACGACCTGGACTTCGACTTCAACTACGCGAGGTCCAAGGCGGCGCTGGCCAAGGGCGACGAGCTGTTCGTCGCGATGCCGGACGGTAAGCCGGCCGCCGTAGGTCACATCAGTTTCCTAACGTACGTCGTGCGTGTCGTGCCATGATCACCAACACCGTCTCTTGGTTGCCGTGCGTGCAGGGAAGTGGAAGCTGCACACGGTGTCCGCCGCCACGGACAGGAACGGCAAGGTCGTCCTCCGGATCAAGAAGATGAACCTGGTCATGCAGGCCTTCTCCAACGCGAGAGAATGTAAGCAACCACCTCGACCGAACGCCCTCTCCTCTCTTCTTGATTCGTCAGCCACATTGCATAACCAAGACGTTGACAGGCGTGGTGGAGGACGTCCGGCCGTGCGCGCCGGAGAAGGCGAGCCGGGAGGAGGACGCGACGTACCCGGTGGAGGTGAGGACGAGCAGGGGCAAGGTGGAGCTCCGCGCCGACGACTACGCCGTGTACAAGAGGTGGGTCACCACCGTGACGCACATGCTCACCTCCTCCACCGCCATCACCATGCGCAATTAACCATCGATCCCGCCACCGCCGACCGATCGAATCCAATCCACTGACGTACGTGCGCGACCAGAAGTAACAAAGAGGTCGTGTGCATGTGTTCGATTTCAGGTCTCACGCTTCTGGTTTTAATCCCCTCCCAGATTGATGTGTAACTAAATTTAGCCTCTTGATGTGGTGACTTTGTCGATTTCAAAATTTGTTGGCTCAGTCTTTAAAAGGTGCTCACTGAAAGAAATAGTGTGGATGCGTATTTATATGGTCATAAGGAATGAGTGCACGCGAACGTTTGTGTTTGTATTGTCTCTACAAAATGCACCAGAGCAACTCTAGCAGATGGCAGACTCTACAATGGTGTAGAGGTACTTCAAAAATAGAGTATTTTGAGTGCCCTTCAAAATCAAATGGTTAGGTTATTTGTGGTGGAACCAACTCACTGAAGATGTTATGCCGTCTCAGTATAACGAAGGTGTTTATAGGATAGAGTCTGCGTTGTGTGTTCATCAAGGTGACCATATGTGAGCATCATGTTTGTACAGTGCTAAAAAAAATCAGACACTCTAAACTAAAGTGTCCATTTTTTTCATGTGACGCCGTTAATGGGTTATACTCCCTCCGTTCCTAAATATAAGCCTTTTTAGACGTTCAAATATCGAAAGTACCTTTCTACACCCAGGAGCATTTGCTCCTGGTGTGAACAGTAAAATAGAAAAAAAAAATCAAAAAATTCTGACTTTTTTTTGTGACATACTTTCACAAATGTTTGTGCATGCATGCAAAATTTCATCACGAAATCACATTCGTGAAAGTCATGCCAATAAAACAAAATCAGAGCTCCAAAATGCTTTTGTAAGTAACATTTTCAGAGCATTGATTTTGTTTTTTACCACGCCTTCCACCAATGTGATTTTGCGATGAAATTTTGCACGCACAACAAACATTTGTGAAAGTTACTGTTCACACCAGGAGCATTTGCTCCTGGGTGTAGAAACTCCACGTCCTTCCAATATGGACTACATACGGAGTAAAATGAGTGAATCTACATTATAAAATATGTCTATATGCATCTGTATTGAAGTCTCTAAAAAGGCTTGTAGTTAGAAACGAAGGGAGTATTTTCTCTTCATATACTTGCCCCATCCAACCCGGTTCACCTAGTGGAGGAGGATGGTCGCGTAACCGAGCTAGTGAGGGCGCCAGATGAGGAGGTCGACAACCACATGGACCTCAGTGGGGCGGAGGGGGGGGGGGCAAGGCGGCTGAAAATCAGTCGCTGGGTTAACATGGAAGCCATGTGACCTCAGCTAGCGCCTGAAGGTGACGTATGTGAGCTGACGACGTGATGACGCACTTAAAATGGGGCATACAGAGCTGAAATTTACTACCTCCCAAAACCGCAAGATAGAGAGGCTCTATATTTGCCCCTCTACCTCTAAATTTAAAGTCTAAGTGGTTCTATTTCAAAAAAAAGTCTAAGTGGGTGTTTTTACATGACTCTATAATTTGTAGGGATAGAATAGTGTGTTAAATTTTCAGTTTTTAATTTTTTAACACATTTTTTATTTTGATAGTTATTTTAAAGTATGGAGGAGTTTGAAGAACCTACTAGAGCCCACTTTGATTTGCAAAATTGCAAAAACTTAGGAGTAAAAGATATGCATGCTGCTACAAGATTTTGTTCCCACCAGAGGTTTGGGTTGATTGTACCAAAACAAATAATTATCAGCATGAGGTTTGCGTGGATGAATTTTTTCCTATGAAACAATTTTCTTAGGAGAAAATTCTATATGATTCAGTCTTACGAATTAAACCAACAAAAGAAAAATTCTATGGATTCTATTACTCTAAGCCCTCTTTGATTTGTAGGATTCTCGGAACTCAGGAATAGGAAAAATACATGATTGGAGGGGCATCCCACTTGAAATAAACATGTTGATGTTTGACAACATATAGGACCTTTAGGAGGTTGGCTAAAGGGTGGAGAGGGAATATAGAAGCTTTCCTTAGGAAAAATAAGAATGAGCTTGTGCTAGAATGTGATAGCTTTCCTAAGGTTGAACCTAAAGAACCCTCTGATGAAGAGAAAGATAGGATGAATAGTATTCTTAGAGAGCTTCATGAAGTTTGGAGGGTGGAAGAGATTAAATCTCGGAAGTGGTCTAGGGACGGAGAAATTCTTGAGGGGGATAGAAATACTGGATATTTCTAGTTAGAGGAGGAGAAAGAAACTTATACGTATTTTGGATGGTGTAGATGGTCCTTGATAACATAGGAATGCAAAAGATTGTTGTAGGCTATTACAAATCTTTGTTTAGATGGGAGCCTAGACCTAATATTAATCTTGGGGAGGATTTTAATAGGGATTCTAAGAAAATTACTGAGGAGGAAAATATAATGCTAGAAGCCAAATTCTCTGAAGAAGAGATCAAGGATGCTGTTTTGGGTTCTTACTCAGATGGGGCCCCTGGCTCTGATGGGCTTCCTTTCTTGTTCTTCCAAGTATATTGGGATGTAGTTAAGGGTGGCTTAATTAGGATGTTTAGTGCTTTGTACAGTGATGATTTGGGTCTATATAGACTAAACTTTGCCATGATTACCTTGATACCCAAAGAAAATAAGGCCAGGACTATGAATAAATTCATGCCCATTAGTTTATTAAATTGTTGTTTTAAGATCTTTGCTAAAGTTCTTACAAATAGGTTAGCTCTTATTATTGGTAGATTGATCTCTGAATTCCAATCTGCCTTTATTAGAGGCATGTACATACTTTAGAGGGTGGTTACTACCCATGAGAGTGTACATGTTGTACACTCTTCAGGTGAAAGTTCGTGGATGTCGCCAGAGGGGTGGGGGGGGGGGGTGAATAGATGCTTTCAAATAATTACAGTATAGGCTTGAACAAATGAGGAATAAAACTGACGTTTAATTTGTCAAGCACAAAATCTAAAACAACTAGGCTCACCTATGTGCACCAACAACTTATGCTAAGCAAGATAAATGACTAAGTGATAGCAAGATACATAACAAGGAACACTATGGCTATCGTAAAGTAAAGTGCATAAGTAAAGGGCTCGGGTAAGAGATAACCGAGGCACGTGGAGACGACGATGTATTCCGAAGTTCACACCCTTACGGATGCTAATCTCCGTTTGGAGCGGTGTGGAGGCACAATGCTCCCCAAAATGCCACTAGAGTCACCGTAATCTCCTCACGCCCTCACACAATGCAAGATGGCGTGATTCCACTAAGGGACCCTTGAGGGCGGTCACCGAACCCATACAAATGGCAACCCTTGGGGGCGGTCACTGGAACCCGTACAAATTACTCGGGGCAATATCCACAACTTAATTGGAGACCCCGACGCTTGCCCAGAGCTTTACACCACAATGATTGAGCTTTGTAGCACCACCAACCGTCTAGGGCGCCCAAGCACCCAAGAGGAACAAGCTCTAGGGTACTAAGCACCCAAGAGTAACAAGCTCTCAAACTTCACTTCCACGTATCACCGTGGAGAACTCAAACCTATGCACCAAATGCAATTGCAAGGGCACACGGCGTGCCCAAGTCCTTCTCTCCCAAATCCCACCACAACAACTAATGCTATGGAGGAAATAAGAGGAAGAACAAAGAAGAGAACACGAAGAACTCCAAGATCTAGATCTAATGGGTTCCCCTCACATAGAGGAGAAAGTGATTGGTGGAAACGTAGATCTAGATCTCCTCTCTCTTTTCCCTCAAGAACTAGCAAGAATCATTGGAGGGATTGAGAGATAGCAAGCTCGAAGAAGGTCAACAATGGGGGCAAAACACGAGCTCAAAGGATGAGGTCCATTGGGGAAGAAGACCCACTTTTATAGGACTTCCCGAATCCAACCATTATGTGTTCAGCCCGCACACAAGCGGTACTACCGCTCCATGGAGCGGTACTGCCGTTCAGGCGGTAGAAGCCGGAAAATAGAGCAAAGGCGAGGAACCCCGGGGAGGTAGAGCCGCCAAAGCGGTACTACCGCTCATCCCAGCGGTACTACCACGGGAGATGCAGAACACAAGAGCAGAGGGGGCAGGGCAGAGCAGAGCACGACGACAGTACCCCACCAGCAGTACTACCGCCCGACCGGGACGGTACTACCGCTTATAGGCGGTATTGCCGCACCTCATTGCCGCCCTACTACCGCTGAACCTGATGACCCACAAGTATAGGGGATCAATCGTAGTCCTTTCGATAAGTAAGAGTGTCGAACCCAACGAGGAGCAGAAGGAAATGACAAGTGGTTTTCAGTAAGGTATTTTCTGCAAGCACTGAAATAGTCGGTAACAGGTAGTTTGATAGCAAGATAATTTATAACGGACAAGCAACGGTAACGGTAAATAAAGTGCAGCAAGGTAGCCCAATCCTTTTGTGGCAAAGGACATGCCAAAACGGTCTCTTATATTAAGCAAAGCGTTCTTGAGGGTACACGGGAATTTCATCTAGTCACTTTCATCATGTTGGTTTGATTCGTGTTCGCTACTTTGATAATTTGATATATGGGTGGACCGGTGCTTGGGTGCTGTTCTTACTTGAACAAACCTCCCACTTATGATTAACCCCCTCGCAAGCATCCGGAACTACGAGAAAATTATTAAGATAAAATCTAACCATTGCATTAAACATTTGGATCCAAATCGGTCCCTTACGAAGGAGTGCATAAACTAGGGTTTAAGCTTCTGTCACTCTAGCAACCCATCATCTAATAACTACTCCACAATGCATTCCCTTAGGCCCAAATATGGTTAAGTGCCATGTAGTCGACGTTCACATGACACCACTAAGGGAATCACAACATACATATCATCAAAATATCGAACACATATCAAGTTCACATAATTACTTGCAACATGACTTCTCCCGTGACCTCAAGAACAAAAGTAACTACTCACAAATGATAATCATGCTCAAGATCAAAGGGGTATTAAATAGCATAATGGATCTGAACATATAATCTTCCACCAAATAAACCATATAGTAATCAACTACAAGATGTAATCAACAATACTAGTCACCCACAGGTACCAATCTGAGGTTCCGGTACAAAGATTGAACACAAGAGATGAACTCGGGTTTGAGAGGACATGGTGCTGTTGATGGAGATTGGCCTCCCAAAGATGAGAGGGTTGTTGGTGATGACGATGGCTTCGATTTCCCCCTCCGGGAGGGAAGTTCCCCCGGCGGAATCGCTCCGCCGGAGGGCAAAAGTGCTCCTGCCAAGTTCCGCCTCGAGACGGTGGCGCTCCATCCCAAAGGTCCTCTCCTTATTTTTTTTCTAGGTCAAAATGACCTATATACCAGAAGACGGGCACCGGAGGTGGGCTGGGCTGAGCACAACCCACCAGGGCGCGCCTGGGGGGCCTAGCGCGCCCTGGTGTCTTGTGCTCACCAGGTGGCCCCCTCCGGTAGTTATTTGCTCCAGTATTTTTTATATATTCCAAAATAATTCTCCGTAAATTTTTAGCTCATTTGGAGATGTGCAGAATAGGTAACTCTGGCGTAGCTTTTTCAGGTCCAGAATTCCAGCTCCCGGCATTCTCCCTCTTTGCGTAAACCTTGCATATTATGAGAGAAAAGGCATTAGAATTACTCCATATAGCATTATTATGCATAAAAACATTATAAATAATAGTAGGAAATCATGATGAAAAATGGATGTATCAACTCCCCCAAGCTTAGACCTCGCTTGTCCTCAAGCGAAAACCGATATTGAAAAACATGTCCACATGCTTAGAGAGAGAGGTGTCGATAAAAACAAAATACGGACATAGTAGCATCATGCTTATTATCATAACAGCAACAAACTTAATCATAAAGCTTTATCATTCAACTTTTATCATAAGACTTCTCATGAACAAGTAACAATTCATCAACATTGAAGTATAAAGCATAAACTCTATTGAAAACCAACAAACTATGTTCTCAGTCAACTTTGCAACTACAATTCATCATATTTTCAAGAAGGGTCACGTATCGGAGCCTTTTGGCAAGTCCACATACTCAACCATCATTTAACCTTCTATGATTGCTAATACTCACAGCATACCCATGAGCAAAAAGTTTCAACCGGACACATAGAAAGATAGGGGCTTATAGTTTCGCCTCCCAACATATTCACCTCAAGGGTGATGTCAACAATAATAACTCATGCTCACTCATATCCAACTGGATATATGTGCCTAGATCTTTCCTCACCACATGATGCTTGCAAAAAGAGAAAATAAAAAGGAATAGGGAAGAATACTTTGACTCTTGCATAAAAGTAAATACATAAAAGTAAAAGATAGGCCCTTCGCAGAGGGAAGCAGAGGTTGCCATGCGCTTTTTATTTGTGTGCCAAATCCCTTAATGCAAAAGAACGTCACGTTATATTGCCCCTTATGATAGCAATATTTATTTTGCAGTCCGTCGCTTTTATTACTTTGCCATCACAAGTTCGTACAACACTCAATTTTCTCTTACACTAAATGATCCAACACATTTAGAAGCAATTTTTATTGCCTTATTGCACCGATGACAACTTACTTGAAGGATCTTACTCAATCCATAGGTAGGTATGGTGGAATCTCAAAATAAGATTTTGGGTTTAAGGGTTTTTGGATGCACAAGTAGTATCTCTACTTAGTGCGGAGTTTTTGGCTAGCAAAGATATTGAGCAAGCACCACATGTTGAAGGATCTATGACAATATAACTTCTATGTGAATATGAACAAACATAAATCATTACGTTGTCTTCCTTGTCCAACGTCAACAATTTTGACATATAATATTTAATGGGGGCTCACAATCATAAAAGATGTCCAAGATAGTATATTTGCATGTGAATCTTCTCTTCCCTTATTAATTCTTTCATGAATTGCATCATTGACCAATGCTATGTTTGTCAATCTCCAACAAATTTTACCACTTATACTTTTCCTTATGTGATGTCATTACTTACCATAAGATTAGCATATGATCTTTTTCATTTATTTTCATTTATTTTTATTGAAACATAAAAGTAAAGAAACAAAACTCAAACTACTCTTTATTATATATCTCGCACATGATTACATAGATAGATCACTAAGCAAGCACTCGAAAATAGATCGAACTAAACTTTTATTCAACTAAATCATAGGATAACTAAAGATCAAACTAAAATAGACAAAGGCAAAGAAAGTGGTGGTGATACGATACCGGGGCACCTCCCCCAAGCTTGTCACAAACCAAGGGGAGTGCCCATACCCGTTACTCAAGTCTCGTTTGTTGGGGAAGATGATGATGGTGGTGGTGATGTAGCAGTGGCGTTCTTTCTCCTCAGCTTACGCTCAAGGATGGAATTTTCCTCCTTCAAGTCATCGATCTCCTGCTCCAGCATTAATATCTTTTTGCATAATTCTTGCTTGTTTTCCTACAGAAGACGAAAAAGGATAAACTGGATCTTAGGTTTCTTTGCTTTATTAGGGAGACTTGACTTCTTGAATTCCACGTGCATGTCCCCAGGTTGGGGTAGTGGGACTTCATCTTCATCTGAGCTTGTCTCTTCTTTTCCTTTCAGATCATAATCTTCTTCTTCCTCCATGGTCCAGCCATAATGCTCCACATCCCCGTAAACCTTGGGGTTTGCAATATAATCAGCAATATAGCTCTCAACCTCCGAGTCTTGAGACAACATATTTTCAGATCTGTCAGAAAATAGCCAAAAACAAGAACAGAAGATTTCTCTGCGATACGGTGGTCAATACGTTCGGAGGGTATATAAAGATTTTTTTATCTTAGGAAACAAGCAACCGAGAGGAAAATGGAGTCGGGAAGGTTCCCGAGGTGGGCACAACCCACCTGGGCGCGCCAGGCAAGGCAGGCGCGCCCTGGTGTCTTTTGCCCTCCTCTGTTGCCTTCCTGGTTATTTCTTATTTTGCTAATTTTTGTAATATTCCAAAACTGACAGAAAATATTTTGCAGATTTTTTGGAGTCCGTTTACTTACCGTATCACGTACCTCCTCTTTTTCAGGATTTGACATACACTCTAAGTGTGAATACATTAATGTGGAAATTGACTTCGGAGTGCCACGATAATTGTGCGCCATGTCTGGGTCTAATACTTCTATACGGTGGGTAACGCCACCACCAACCTTTCTTGAAGATTTTTGTTTGGCGTCATGTTGCATTATCTTCAAAGTTGGTTTGTCTTCAACATCGGTTTATCTTCATGATTTATCTTCACGATGTTTGATTTGGTCTTCATTGCCTATCCATATATATATATATATATATATATATATATATATATATATATGTTTTGTCCTCTACAACATTAACTTATAGCTATGTCTTCAAGTTGCTATCTTCTGCACTAAGTGAATGTGATCGGACCCTAACCCCTTCTATGCTCATCCCTCTAACTCTCTCTATCTCTTCATATGCATTCTATTGACACGTGTTGAGTGTCTTCACTGTGTCTTTGTCAGTCAAAGATATAGAGACAAACATTTAAAATGCTTTTATTATCTCTATCCTTTTTGCCTGAATCCGGAGAAGCCGAAACGACCACCCGACAAACCTGGCGCGTGTGGGATCATGGCACAACATTTAAGCTGTTGCATGCATGCCACATGTCCTTCAGATGTGAACCACTAGGGGCAGCTGAGTAAATTCACTCAACCGTCGCCCTTCCTTATAAATACTCACCCCCTGTGGTCATTATTTCCTTCTCCCCTCGCCGTCTTGCTCAAACCCTAGCGCCATCGCTAGCTTCCGTCATCGCCGGAGACGAAGCACTTCGCTGCCGCGACTTCTCCATCGTCGTCGTCATGCCAGTCATGGATCTTCTTCCATCCGCCGCCGCCGTAGGTGTCCTCCGCCGCCAAGTTAGGGTGCGGAAGATTGGACTGCTCGGCATCCATCCACAATTCGTCTAACAGTCTCATCTGTTCTTGAGCGGTAATTAAAAGTCTATTTTTACCGCATGTTTGATCCATCAAAACTTTCTATGTCTTCGGAAAGTTGTTTCTTCACTTCCAAATCTGAATCTTTACTTCTATGCATCTCATGGCTCGCAAGTACTTTCACTTATGCTACATTACTAGTTAGATTCCTCACTTATTCATGGATTCGTACAAATCTGGAACCAACTCACATCTATAAGTGAATGTCTTCACGGTATGAGGTCAATGTCTTTGAACTAATTTATCTTCAAAATCTTCTGAGAATGCAAATGACCTCTTCCCCTTCCGTCACATCTCTAATGCTGTCACAGGTACATGTCCGTGGGGGAGTCTCTTGGTTCTCATAGTCTGCATTCATTTGCAGAGTTTTTACAACATCATATTGAATCACCTGAAGCTAGTTCCTGTTTGACAAGCAGACTGAAGCTCAACACAGTTGTGAAGCCATTCAGTCTGAAGCCAATGGCAGGTGGTAAATCTGCAAAGAAAGGGGGCCGTCAACGTTGTGATAACACTGCCTTGGATCTGCCTCCTGATCTCTATGAGATGTACAAGTCAGATCCAGATGAAACCTATGGTGAGCGCAAGTCCAGAGTCCAATGGATTCAAAGATATTGGGCAGAAGAATGGTTTCTATATCATTATGTGACTTCTTAGTATGCTGAAAATAATGTTGTGAGGCCACCTTGGGCCGATATTATATACAAGAAGCTTCAACCCAAGACCAAGGCTGAAGCCATTGCAAAAAGACTTCTTTCCTTGCATGGTCAGAGGCCCTATGCCTGAAGGTGCTGACCCATCCAGCCTCAGATGGTGTCGTGAAGATGATCTCTTTGAAGAGAATTATAAGTATGCCAAGAACTCTGCTGTCCAGAACAAGAAGGATTTTGGGATTGACTTCAACCCAGGTCCCGCTCGACCAAGGCCAGATGGCAGTCGAGAGGCTGAACCCAATCTTGTTGGTCCCTTTGAAGACTTTGACTCATATCTTGCACATTGCGCTGCACAAAGGGCTAGCATTGAAGAGGCTACTGAGGATGAGGAAGACATTGTCGCTCCAGAGCCCCTGAAGCCTGTAAAGAAGGCTAAGGCTTCAAAGTCTTCTGCTGCTCCAAAAGCTTCAAGAGTGAAGCCATTGAAATTTGCACCTCCTAAATCTAGTGTGCATTCTGAAGACTTATCTCGCATGTCTAAGAAGACTAAGAAGATCTCACGGCAAGCTCTTACACCTGCAAGCATCCTGCGCAATGAAGAGGGTGTCATTGATCTATCAAGCGATGAAGATCTTGCTGATGATGCCCTTGAGATGCTAATCAAGAGCAAGCAGGAGGCTGAAATATTTAGAGATTTGCCTCTGTTTGATGCTGACATTCTCAACAACTTCATCGATGAATGATTTGAAGAAACAACTCTCACCATTGATGATCTGCAGCTGCCAATTGACATTAGCGTCACATTCCAAGGCTGCATAGCCAAAGAGCTTGCCATTGCTCAGAAGGTAGTTGAGCAAAAGAACAAGATTGATCATGAGAAGGCTCTCTTCAAGAAGCACATGGCCAAGCTCAGCGTCATTGATGTGCAAAACTTTCAGAAGATGATGGTAGACCTCAAGGCTGAATTCCATAAGCATTGCGATGAAGCCAAAGGCTCTCGAGAGTGCCTCAAGTACTATGCTGAGAAATGTGTACAAGCTCACAATGAAGCTGTGAAGAGAAAGGCCCTTGGGCGTCCTGGCATTAACCCTTGGTTGGCCGCTAATAAGAAGAAGAAGCCAGCTGAAGCTGAAACTGACGCTCCAATGCAGGAAAGACTAAGCATTGTCTTCCCTGCCAGCATGACTGGCTCGAAGCCAAAGGTCCCATCAGCTACTTCTGAGAAGAAGAAGACGAAGCTGGCTGAGGCTGAGGCTTAGGCCAAGAAGCGAAAGCATCAAGACGCCTCTGATGCCGATCCATCCAAGAAGAAGTTGAAGACAAAATCTTCAAAGTCTTTAAGAAAAGATCAAGCTGCACCACAAGAGCCACTACTTGTTGAACCCATCTCTGTTGCATTGCCTGCCTCCTCCAACCGCGAGCGCCGTTTGATTATTCATGAGCCTGCTTCCACAGAGGCTCATGAGTCTGAAGAGATTCCAGCTGCTGACCCCATCGCAGCTAAACACATTGGTCATGAAGACAATGTAGATGATGATGAAGTCCTTCCTCAGTTTCCCTAGATCATGCCCAAGCCGGTATCATCGCTTGCTCCCTCGAGCAGTGAACAGATCAGTATTGGTGGTCCTACGACGCCAATCAGTCATGATGATTTCTGGGAAGAACAACACCCCAACACTCCGCTCCATGAAGTCATTCCTCGCACTCCTCCTGCTCAAGTCACCACTCCAGTGATTGAGACTCCACAAGACACCCCTGAAGACATGGACAAGACCACACCCTCACCACAGGCGTCGCCCTCTTTCCGAAGGCTTCGCCGAGGCCCAAGGCCAACGGTCTCCATCTCGAGCATTCTTGAAGAGGATGTGCAAGCCACAAGCTCAGTAGCACGTCAAGTGTTCCCTGAAACCATCCCTACAGAAACTACTCAAGAGTCTGAAGCCAAAGAGGCTGAAGATATTCCGGCTGCATCAGCCAAGGAAAGAGAAGAAGATCAAGTTGTTATTCCCCCTACTGCTGAACCAAGAGAGAATCAAGATGTGATTGTGCCTGACCCACCAGTTCTTGAAGCCACTGAAGCCACGATGACGGTGTCCTTGAAAGTGCGTTATATCGACTAGAGGGGGGGGGGGTGAATAGGCGATTTTTACAAATTCGTCACTGAGGAATTTCAAGGTGAGGAAATTCCTAAGCGACGAACTACTTAGCAGCGGAATGAGTACTCAGATGCAAGCATAACAGAGCAGTAGCACAGTCATCATGATGAAATGAAAACAAGCACAGAGTACGAGTAGCGTAAACACATGATAAGTAGGCTGAAGACAAACTGACTGAAGAATTTGAACTGAGGAAATTGAGAAAGTCTTCAGACAAAGTCTTCAAACAGTAATGATCAAATACATAGCAAGTATGCGAGGAAATGAAAGGGTTGAGGAAATAGAACCAGTAGCTCGGTGAAGACACTGATTTGGTAGACCAGTTCCAACTGCTGTGACAGTTGTACGTCTGGTTGGAGCGGCTAGGTATTTAAACCTGAGGACACACAGTCCCGGACACCCAGTCCTGAACACACAGTCCAGGACACCTAGTCCTCACCGTATTCTCCTTGAGCTAAGGTCACACAGACCTTGCCCAACCACTCGTGGTAAGTCTTCAGGTGACTTCCAAACCTTCACATACTCGGTCACTCGGCAATCCACAATTTCCTCTTGGATGCTCTAGACCATGACGCCTAACCGTCTGGAGGATGCACAGTCCTCAAAGGTAACAAGCGTCGGTTCCACACAGGAACAATCTCTTCAGTGATGCTCAATCACTTTGGGTTTGTAGGTGTTTGGGTTTTTGGGTTTTTCCTCACTTGATGATTTTCGCTCAAAGTCCTCGGAGGATGGGATGCTCTAAATGACAAGTGTCAATCTATCTCTCGGAGCAGCCAACCAGCTAGTGGTTGTAGAGGGCGGCTATTTATAGCCTAGGGAGCAACCCGACATGATAAGACATAAATGCCCTTCAATGATATGACCGTTAGGTGGGTAAATATTTTGGGACAGCTGGCACGTAGCACAGCAATGGTCGGAAATTTGAGTATCAAATTCCTCAGGGCTATCATAATCCTCACTTGTAGGCAATCCGCACTGGCGAATTTCTAACTCCTCAGTCAGAACAAATTCCTCAGAGAACAGAAGAACTTCGTCTCTGTCACTGAAGAACTTGACTAAACTGTATGAGATTTCCAATGGCTTCACTCGAAAGGATTGGGTAGGTGTAGGATTTTGAGTTGAGCATCACTTGGAAATTTTTCCTTAGTTTTACCTCGACCCCCTTTAACAGTACGGTGTTTCCTATGACTCAAGAAGAAGAAAAAGAAACTACGAAAACAAAAGTCTTCATGCTTCATAATCCTCGCATGAATATCAAGTCTTCAGGGTCACACCAATTTCTTCACTTTCAAAGTCTTCAAGAAAACCAAAGTCTTCAGTTGAAGACATTCATTTTTAGGGGTCGACATTCATCGTAAATAACAAACTCCTCATAGACTTATAGACCTGTGTACACTCACAAAACGCATTAGTTACCATAACCTATTACGTTTCAATACAAAAAATCACTAAGGGCACGATGCACTTACAATCTCCCCCTTTTTGGTGATTGATGACAATATAGGTTAAGTTTTCAACGGGGATAAACATATGAAGTGTAAATACTGATATTGAGGAATTTGATTGCAAGATATAGAAGAACTCCCCCTGAAGATGTGCATATTTGAGGAATTTGCTTTGAAATAGCAAATGCACATTGTTGAGTAATATCATGGAGATCTCCTCCTATATCTTGAAATTCATACACGCATTTAACATATGATATGAAGAATTTGAAATGCATGATGAAATATGGTGTCTGACGAAATTCAGCATGCGTGCATTATGGTATTGAGGAAATAGCATGCAGAAAAACAGAGCAAAAGTATCAGACCACCATAGGACTTAAGTTTACAACTCATCAGAGCAAACACCTCAGAAAAGCAAGAGTTGTAACTTAACAGAAATATAGCCCATATATAAGACCCGCTTGAAGACTAAACTCAAATTTCTCCCCCTTTGTCATCGAATGACCAAAAGGGACAAAAAATGAGGACTAACGCCCCTGAAGAATATCATCATCATGTCGATGGAGGAGCGCCAGCATTGTTGGGGTCGACTGTTGAGGTAGGGCCTGCCGCAGTGTCGTTCAAGTCTTCAGCTTCATCCGTCTCGCGCGATGAAGAATATGAACTGGCAACAAGCTGAGGAACTTTGACTTTCTTGAATTTCTTCGAAGGTGGCTGGGACCAGTCAAAGTCCTGTTGGAAGCCCATCTCCTTGAGTTCTTCAACACTATGAAGATTAGATAGAATCGCCCAAGTGCGGTCAAAGACTTCATGCAAGTAGTAGTGATTCTTCTTCACAGTATTTTGAGTGACTGTCATGTTCTGAAGAATTGCACCAAACTGACGCTTGACCCACTTGTGATTTCGATCAACTTTCTGATGAAGACTAAGGAGAAGTTCACGATCAGTCATCACACGCGGAGCTGTGGCTTGAGGATGATGTTCTGAAGCTTTGGCGGCAGAATCTTGAGTTGCAGAGTCATCATTGGTGGAATAGGAAGTAGCTTTGCGAAACTGTCCATCCAATGGACGAGTACCTTCATCAATAACAGCAGCTTTGCCCTTCTCATCAGCTAAGGAAATAGTCCATTTGAGGACTTCAATAGGGGGCAAATAGCTGAGATGATTTTGAAAGTCAGCCATGTAATGAATTGAAGACCTTGATCTGATGAATCTCATGATCCAGGGAGCATAAGGCTTCAACTCAAAAGGTGACAGTGCAGCATTGGCCAAAGTCCTCATGAAGAAATCGTGGTAGTTGATAGGAATACCGTGAATGATATTGAACAGCAGATTCTTCATAATGCCAACAACTTCTTCATCATCAGAGTTGTGGCCCTTGATTGGACTGAGGGTTTTGGTCAATATGCGATAGACTGTCCTTGGCACATAGAGCAATTCCTTGACGAGGAATTTGGTCCTTGGAGCTTGGCCTGGCTTCAAAGGCTTCATCAGCACTTGCATCAGATGATCAGACAGTTCAGGTTCAACATAGAGTAGCCTAGCACCTTCAGTGGGAGGACTGACTGGGACGGCATGAAGCAATTCAGAGGCCGGTGCTTTGAAATGAGTATTATCGGTCATCCAGTCCAATACCCATGAATTGACATCATCAACATTTCCAGTAATGTGCAGCGTGGCGAAGAATTGAAGAATGAGTTCTTCATTCCAATCGCAGATGTCGGTGCAGAAATTGAGTAACCCAGCATCATGAAGAACACTGAGGACTGGTGTGAAGCAGGGCAGCGATTCCATATCTACATGAGGAATTTGCTCATGTTCAAAGATCTTATCCTTATCAACCAACAATGAGGAGTAGAAGTTCATCTGGCTTGCAGTCCAGAAACGCTTGCGACAAAGACGAGCAGAGTCATAGGGATTGTAGTCAGTGAAGAATATGTGCTCGTTGAAGAAATCCTCAGCATTAAACTTCTGCTTCTTGGAGTGAGGGTTCTGTGGCTTGGGCTGAAGATTAACAGTTGAAGAATTTACAGCCTCTTGAGGTGTAGCCACTGGAGCCACTGGCTGAGGAATTTCAGTAGCAGCCTTGGCCTTCATTTCTTCAGACATATGTACATCAGCGCTAGTGACTGGAACTTCTTCAGGTATAGAGTGAAGTGAAGCTTGACGTTCATCAGAGCCCGTATGAGTTTCTTCAGTTTGCACAGGAGACTGAGGAACATGATGTAGAGGGGTTGTCAGAGGTGAATTGGGGTGATGACTTTCCCAAAAGTCATCATTCAGAATAGGTGTTGTAGACCCAATATCCACATCCTCATCTTCTTCAGTTCCTTCGACGCCTGCCTCTTCAGCTGTGAACTGAGGCATGGGCGATGATACCAGTGGGGTTGAAGGGAAAGTATCCACTTCAATTTCTTCATCCATCTGCTCTGTCGAAGCAGTAGAAGGAATTTCTTCATCAGATTTACTTGGAATTTCATATTCCTCACCAAAGGGAATGATCTCCTTTGATGGCATGCTTGATATTGGAATAGCATCAATTGGGTTTTCAGATGAACTCCTCAAAGTCTTCAATTTCTTGGGGGCTGAAGACTCTGAAGATGCAGATGCTTTCCTTTTCTTCACAGCTGCTCGCTCCACAGCCTTGGTTTTCTTCGCTTTTGATGCAGAAGGAAGGTTGATGCTTGTCATCGGTGCAGGAGGAGCAGAGGAAATTGGTGGAATTTCTTCAGGCACAACTGATGCAGTTGCCCTGGCTTGTTCAGATTCCTCAGGCACAGTAGCAGATGCTTCAACTGGCCTGGATTGCTCTTCAGGCGCAATATTGGAGGTTGCCCTGGCATTTTCTTCAGAGACTGGAATTTCTTCATCAGCTCTGGTGCTTTCATTTTCTTCAGCAGACTGAACAGATGTTCCAGTCTGAGGAAATTTGGGTTGCGATGAAGCTGCAACACTTGGAGTAAATCCTTTTGCCATTCTGATGAATCTGACTTTGGCACCTAGCCAATCTGCATGGAATGCATGAAATTCATCACTGAGTGCTTTGATCTCAGCCTGCATAGTCACAAGTTCTTCAGGAGACATTTTCACAACATTGTTCTTCAGAAAACGCTCCTTCTTGTACTGAGCCTTCTTCACCTGCCTGGCCTTTTCAAATTTCCATTTTTCTTCATTTATGAAGGCCGTCAACATGTGACTTTGACCAGGAGTGAGGTTTAATTCAGGCAAAGGTGTGTTAGGGTTCTTGTGCCATAGATCAATAAAATCAAGGATCTTCCTTGGATCCAGCATGAGGGGCACAGCACTGCCTTTGGCTCTAGCGGCCCTTTGTTGTCGATCTCTGATGAGCTCAGCTAATTCTTCATCATCAGCTTCGTCTTCGCTTGACGGAACCTGAAAGGCGACTTGCTTCTTGTGAGGACTTGGCCTTGTGCCTCGTCCAGCAGTGGCCTTTTTCTTCAGCAAGGTCGGAGTTGTTGAAGACTGAGGTGGAGCTGAAGAACTTGCAGAGACTCCTGAAGCAATTGAGATTCCAGTAGTCCTTTGGCATGTGGCAAGATGCACAGGTGCTGAGGACTTTGCAGGAGCAGCTGAGGATTTTGCAACCGAGGGAGTTGGAGCTGCTTTTGAGGAATTTGCTTGAGGAACATGCCGTGAGGGCATTGCAGCTGAGGAACTTGTCTTAACAGCTGATTTCTTCAGCATAGCCTTCTTAGGCTTGATAGTAGAGGCCTCAGCGGCGGCAGCAACAGAATCTTCATTGAATTTCTTTACTGCCTCTTTAGCCACTTTGGCCAGCTTGGCTTGACGCTTAGCCCACTCCTGAGGAAATTCCTCACCTCTTCTGATGCTAGTGGGATCAACTTCTTGGCCAGGAGCCAATGGAGGTCTTGGACATGGAGGGTTAACAGCAAATTTCTTCATGTACTTGGGAGTGACATAGCGATATTCCCTCCATTCTCTTGCCCATCTCCTCTCAATCTTCTGAATGCGCACTTTGCGCTGATTTTTGTTCTCCTTGCCATGAGTTGCTTCATCAGGAGTACAATATTCATCATAGATGTCATCAGGGATCTCAAAAGCAGTATTTGTTTCTGGCCTCTTTCCTCCCTTCTGAGGTCTTTTACCATCATCCATTTTCTTCACTTGAGGGTTTTGAACAATCGAATTTTCTGATGAGGTGTGCAATTTTTCTTCAAGGAACGCTGCAAATGAGTTAAGTTGATGAGAACCTAGAGATTCAGCAGCGGACATGTGTACCTGTGAACAGAATATAGGTGCGAAGAGTTTTGGAGAGGTCATATGCATTCTCAGAAGATTTTCAAAAGTATCAAGTTTGAGGAAGATGACCAGGGGTGTCTTGAGGAATTTCACTAAGCATTTTTGACTTAGGTTCCAGAGTTGTGTAGATTGAAAATCCACACAATTGAGGAATCTTGAAGAAAAACGTTGCTTAGAGAAACTGATCAAGGACAGAAGCAAGTTGGTGTTTAAGAACATGAAAGTTGAAGAATAAACACCTTTTGAAGATTTTGTGGAAATCATCAGAATCAACAAGGGCAGTAAAAATAAATTTTATTTACCCTTGACGAAGAACACGACGAACTGAGAGTGGCAGTGGAGATGTTCGTCCGTTCAGATCTTCCACGCCCTAACTTGGCGATGGAAAACAGCTACGGCGGCGGCGGAGTGAGGATTTCCGCGGCCGGCGTGAGTACGACGGCGACGAGGTCGAGGCAGTGAAGCTCTTCCTCACGGGCGACGATGGAGTGTAGCGGCGGCGCTAGGTCTGAGAGCTCGAGCGAGGGAGTAAGATCGAGCGGGGTAAATGAGCTCTGAGGAGGGTGAGGGGTATTTATAGCAGAGGTGAAAAAACCGCTCGTTCGAAGAAAATGGACAAACGTGCCCCTGACCCTTCTCATCCTAGCGACATGTGTCACCCACGAACTGTGAAGTGGAGATCGTGTTAGATCGAGGGTGAATAGATAAATCTTATCGAGGGATAAGGAACGGTTTGAACGGCAAAAGCCGAAAATTCAGATAAGAATATTTTAATGTTTTGTTCGCAAATTCTTCAGCTGTCAAGGACACAGTGAAGACTTTGAACGGGTTTCAAATAGAACGCACATGAAGAATTTGTGAACGGACTGGATTGAGTTTAGCATTGAGGGGGAACGGGTCCGATCACATTCACTTAGAAGAAACACAACTTGAAGAATTAGCAATAAGTGAATGCTGTAGAGGACAGAAAACTCAAATATATATATATATAGTCAATGAAGAACATAGACGGAAAGAGTGAAGATTTTGCAAAGTTGAAGAATTTGAAAATTTGAAGAATTTGCACAATGATGAAAAACTCAAATTTTGAAGATTTTCAACTTTTTGTGGTGGCGTGACCCACCGTGTAAGAATGATGATTTCAGACACCGCGTACAATTGTCGTAGGGCTCTGAGAATCAAATTCTTCATTAATTTCTTCACACTTAGAGGGTTAGTCTTCATTGATTAAAGAAAAACGTTTCTTCGTGTGTTGCACATCTAAGTCATCAATTTGCATAAGTGTTAGGATGTGTGTCCTTTTCAAAGGACATTCGAAGATTCTAAGATATTTAGCTCACACCGCAACTTGCTAAATCTCTTCTCATCCAAGGGCTTTGTGAAGATATCCGCTAGCTGTTCTTCAGACTTCACGGGATCAATAGAGATGTCACCCTTCAACACATGATCTCGAAGAAAATGATGACGAATCTCGATGTGCTTTGTCTTCGAGTGCTGAACTGGGTTATGAGCAATTTTGATGGCACTCTCGTTGTCACAGTAGAGTGGCACATTCTTCACATTGATGCCGTAGTCCTTGAGGGTTTGCTTCATCCATAGCAATTGAGCACAGCAAGAACCAGCAGCAATATACTCAGCTTCAGCAGTAGAGAGTGATACGCAGTTCTGCTTCTTCGAGGACCAACATACTAAGGATCGTCCGAGGAAATGGCATGTGCCTGAAGTTGACTTGTGGTCCACACGATCACCGGCATAGTCAGAGTCAGAATATCCAATGAGATCAAAAACCGAGCCCTTGGGATACCATAATCCAAGTGTTGGAGTGTTGGAGTGATACTAACATGTAGATCGCAGAAAATGCTCACAATTGATATAAGGCACAGAATTATAGGATGTACAGAACAATAGCTATAGCCTCCGGAAAACAGCTAAGTGATGTTTAAAACTAAGCAATTCTCAGACTTAGCTGAATTTCAGAGTTACCGGATATTGCTTAAACTTCAGAAATTCTTAGTAATTCATCCGTAGCTCGGATGAAAAAACTTTCTACATGAAAGTTGATCAGAAAAATGAGACGAATCCGGATACGCTATCCACATGCCTGTCAGGTGCCTCTAACTACCTAAACATGGAACCTTCCCCTCCGGTTCAGTACACCGATAACTGCCTAAACGCCGGGAAAATATCTGCGATATTTTCCCGCTTCGTCTCCAACGTGTAGCACTGCGTTAAATCACCCCTAGCGTAGCTTTTTTGCCATGTCTTGCTTTGTGATTGCATTTGTATAATGTGTATTTATCTGTTTCCTCCCCCTCTTCCTCTCCGGTAGATCCCGACACTGACGTAGCCTCTGAGGACTATTTCATCACCGACAACTCTTCTTTTCCAGCAAAGCTTCCAGGCAAGCACCCCCTTTTGAACATGCCGATATTGCCTATTCTTTATCTCTTATGCTTGCATTAGAAATTGCTGCTGCTACTGTTTATCCTATTTCTGATGCATAGCCTATTTTTGTAACTGCTGTTGATACCTACCTGATTATCCTAAACTGCTTAGTATAGGCTGGATAGAGACCCACCAGAGACACCACTTTGACCCAGTTGCCCCCGCTGGATTATCAGATGACTCGATCAATGTGATCGACAATCAGGCCCCGGCACCGCACATCACCCCCTTAGTTGTACGACATTGCAGCGTTACCATCAAGTGCCGAGGGTGATACCTCGTTTAGCACTTCTGATGTTAACTCTGTAGAGTAGCTATTCAGTCATGGTCCTCGAGGGTGATTCCTCCTTCACCACTTCCGATAACGACGCCGTCGTGCAACACCTCAAGTGTGAACCTCGAGGGTGATTCCTTCTAAGTTCACCTTGACGGATACATCGAGTAGGAATCTAACGAGGGTGATACCTCGGATTCCCTGATGTTATGGACACACGGATACTTGGACTTTACAACTGTTACTTGGAAAGGCGGGTAGACCCTGAGGGGTACCCGCGAGTGATGGGAAGTTGGGTTGACCTGGAGGGTACCTGAGACATAATTATGAGGCATGGCCGGGCATTCTTAGCCCTTGCTGCAAGTCCTCGAGACGGGGCGACGGGGTCACATCGATCGTGAGCCTCTACTCGTTACCGCACGCTACCAATACATTAACGATTTGGATATTTGATCTGAGTGGGCCTCTGGCCAGATAGCACTAACCATCACGCGGGAATAAGTATGGGCACTCTGCGTCGTACGTTTCTTCCAAAAGCTCTGTCAGACGTCCAGTTCAGCATCGCGGCATGGCTGGGCCGGTGCCATCCTGTAGTGGTGGTACCGAGATTTGCCCTGCTAGCAATGACCCGGAGTGCACAGGGCAGTGGCCCAAGACCCCTGAGCGCCTAGGATATAGACCGACGGGGACCTCTCTGCTGAGCCTAGGTAGGACTACGGCGTGTTGTTTGGCCGAGGCCGGGCATGACCCAGAAAAGTGTGTCTGGCCGGAGTTAATCAAGCGTGGTGGGTAAGTTGGTGCACCCCTGCAGGGAAGAACTAATCTATTCGAATAGCCGGATCCTCGGTAACGGACGCTCAGAGTTGTATCCCGATCGATACAACTAGAACTGGATACTTGAGATGAGAAATGGATAGAATGGCTCTGGGATTGCTTTCTCGCAGGGAGTCGAGGAAGGATCTCTGGGCGAGGTTGATAACGGATAGTATGGCTCTGGGATTGCTTTCTCGCAGGGAGTCGAGAAAGGATCTCTGGCCGAGGTTGATACTTATTACTACTATTACTTTATACTGTACTAATCTACACTCTTCTAATGCTGCAAGACCGCTGAAGATGCTAGTCTTCGATAGGACTAGGCCTTCTCTCGATTCTGGCATTTCTGCAGCCCAGTCCACATATACAACCTTTCTTTGATAATGTTGCATATGTAGTGTAGATCCTTGCTTGCTGAGTACTTTGGCAGAGTTCTCATGGTTGCTTTGCTTCCTCTTTTTCCCCATATCCGTTTGATGCAACCAGATGACGGAGCCCCGGAGCCAGCTGCCCTGTCGACGATCACTACTACTACCCCGAGGATGGATACTACTATGAGTTGGCTGACGACTAGGAGTAGGTTCGGAGGGTCCCAGGCAGGAGGCCTACGCCTTTTCGATCGTAGCTTTTGTTTTGCACCGCCTTCTTAAAGGCTTGTCTGTTTCTCTTTTATATCTGTACTCAGATATCTAACGCTTCCACTGATGCTTGTTGACATCAAGCTTATGTATTCGAGCCCTCGAGGCCCTGACTTGTAATATAATGCTTGTATGCCTTTATTTATGTTTTAGAGTTGTGTTGTGATTCCTTCAAGTGAGTCCTTAGGCTTGATCGTGTGCATTTGCGTGTATGATTAGTGCACGATTAAGCCGGGGGTGTCACAGGACGCAAGAGGACACCGTCGCACGGGAAAAACTTCGAACCCAAGGTGTGGCATAAAGATAACAAGGCATTCATAAAGGCCGAAGACTTAAAGGGCTCCTCGGATGCCCAACGTGTGAACTCTTCGGATTTAGCTCGGCAATCCTCAAGATCGAAGATGGGAATATTTGTTGAACCAATTTTCAAGACCGACGATCGAAGATGAAGAACAGTTCGGAAGAGTCAAGGAGCGTCCCTAACTTGAAGACCGGTTCAGGGGGCTACTGACGGTGTCCTGGACTAGGGGAACTCACCACGTCGTCTCCCGGCTAGCTGGATCGGGCCGAGGACACCCATGGCGGTTCTCTCATGGGCCACTTCGGGTAGCCCATGCCGCATACAAGGAAGATTCCACAAGACTTGGTGATTAAGACAAGGACTCCTCTCCACCGACGTATTCGACTAGGACTCTTGTTAACCTAGGCCTCTGGTACATTATATAAGCCGAGTCCAGGCTAGTCGATAGATCATTATGACATCTCATAGGCAAGATCATTATGACATCCATCATATCATTAGGGTTTAGACCACAACTCATGATCTCGAGGTAGATCAACTCTGTACTCGATACCCCATCATCAATATAAACAAGAGCAGGACGTAGGGTTTTACCTCCATCAAGAGGGCCCGAACCTAGGTAAAACACTGTGTTCATCGTCCCCTGTTCCCCATCGATCCTAGATCCATAGCTCGGGACCCCCTACCCCGAGGTCTGCCGGTTTTAACACCGACACATGACAAATGAGGCTACTGATGCCACTGCTACTGAAGCCGATGACGTTGTCATGGTTGAAGACAATACGCAGCCCGAAGCCACCCTTCAAACTGAAGCCCATGATGCCACCGAAGACATTCAGCCATCCACCTCCGATGTTGCTGCTGCTCCTCCTGTACCTCACACTATGGAATGGGCATTCTATCATGGTGATCTCATCACTGTCAAGTGGCCAATCATGACACCTCCTGTTGCTCCTGGTCCCCAGTATGATTATCATGTGGAGCAAAGGCCTCATATGCAGAAGCCAAAGCCCAGGCTGCCAATGCTTCCTAGTGCTGCTACCACTCAGGGCTCATTCAGTGTATTAAGCTTCAGAGAGCACAACACATTCTTTGACAAGGCCAAGAATCCTTACAAGAAGCCCAAGATCTCCTCTGACAGGTTCTGGAGCCACCAGCAACGAAGCTATTACTCATGTATTCTGTACAACCAGGACAAGATCTTTCCCCACAAGCGCCTGTGCTGCGATGCCATTGCTGGACTCCATGCCTTGAAGAAGCTCTTGACTGCTTTCGTGAAGTTAGCCTGCTCCCATTTGTCGTCGACAAGGAGCACTGGAATGAGGAGCTCTTGCTTCAATTTTATGCCACTCTTCATATCTCAGGCTACAACAGGGATCCGAAGACATGGGTCCTTGAGTGGATGTCAGGTGATGTACACCATGAATCCAAAGCTCAGGATATTATCGAGCTCACTTCCCTGCCCACTCCTGGTGATCTCTATGAACCAGGTTGTCAGCGATATGAACAAGAACTTCAGAGCACCTTCCAGAAGCCAGAGCCCAACATGAGCCAAATGTTAAGCATGATGAAGCCTTTGCCAGTGGATGCTGAATACCCCAAGGAATTCTTTGTGAATGACCTTGAGTACCTGCCCCGGACCATATATCATATACTAAGGCATACTCTATGGCCAATCAAAGGGCATTCTCCTCACGCCAAGATTGAAGGCACTATGAAGACATTGGTCTTCTACATCATCAATGGCATCAGGTTCAATACTCAAGATTTCTTCATTCGTCAGTTGGCAGCTTCAGGCATTGATTTATTTGGCCTTGAGATCTATGCTCCATGGGTTATACGGCTGATCAAGCTTCACTCCACCATCAATTATCAAGCTTCAGCACGCAACCATGTTGTCTTGCTGCCTGAAGTCGATATGTCCCATGAAGCCATATATCCCGAGCCTGCCAAGGAACCTATTCGTGAAGAAAATGCTACCTTCCAAAGCATCACTCAACCACTTGAAGGCGTTCATGTGCCCAATCCACCTACTGCTGCTAGTCCTCTTGCCAGTCAGCTCAGGCTGCCGCATCATGCCAACACTGATGCAACAGCTAGCACAGTAGCTCAAAGGCCTCAGAAGCGTGTGCTGAATGACCAAGAGCTTCTTGTTTCTCTTCATCAGATGCAGGATAGGCATCATGATTGGATGAAGCATCAGATGCAAAGTCTTCTTGTGGATGTCAATCGCATACGCAACGTCTCCACTAAGAATTCTTTTGTTGCCCATGAAGCCTGTGGACGTGCCTGGAAGAGCCTCACTATGCTGTGCTCTGAAGATGACCTTCAAGCAGATGGCTTCACTGAGCGTTTCAAGTTTGACTCCAGGCCTCCTCAGTCATCAAGTTGGCGTCAAACACCTTCAATTGAAGATTCTGAATACTCATCTTTGGCTCCAACTGTTGTTGCTCTAGTCATCGATGAAGAGGACGACGCCACTTCACCAGCCATGGCTTCACTGCATCAGGATTCTGCATCAGGCCCTTCTGCACCGCCCAACTCCACCGTTGACCCAGCTGCCCCAACATCTTCACCAACACATCCTAGGAACACTTAGACACTCTATGTCTTCACTCGTTTTTGGTCATTCTTGACAAAAGGGGGAGAAGCATATGAGTTGATAGTCTTCAAGCGGGTTTATATGGGTCGGGTGCTTATTTTTGCTAAGTTTTTACAACTCTCGTTCTTGAACTGTTGGTTTTGAGTTGTAACACTTAAACCTCGATGGTCGTCTGCCACTTTTTCTGCTACCTCTTGTTGCGATGATAAATTCTGCATGAAGTCATTCCGCAGACACCCATTTTTCATTGTGCATGTCATTATCTTCACTACATTTTGTATGCACAATGAATTTTCTTCATGAATTGAAGGAGATCTCCACAAAGCAGAACCTGCCATGTGCATTTGCATTCAAAAGCAAATCATTGATATGCACATCTTCAGGGGGAGCCCTTTCAACTTCATGAAGCCAATAACCGCGCTGTTTAACTTACACATATTTTTATCCCCGTTGAAAACTTCAATCAGTTTTTCATCAATCACCAAAAAGGGGGAGATTGTAAGTGCATCTAGTGCCACCCCTAGTTGGTTTTGGAGTATTGATGACAAACATGGTTGAGGGAATAATGTGTTTGTGAGAATTGTAGTATAACATAGGTAGAAGTCCCTCAGTGATTCGGTTTTCCTACCAGAGATGAACCCTAAAAATGTATGAAGACATTGAAGACAATGGTGGTTCGTGAAGACATTCACGTTGAAGATAATGACGTGTGAAGACATTCACTTGAAGACTATGGAGTGCGAAGACATAGTTTCTTTTGTAGTTTCATTTTCTTCTTTCTTGAGTCATAGGAACCACCGAACTGTTAAGTTGGGTCCCAGTGAACAAAGTTAGAAGACTGACGTGATGCTCAACCAAAATCCTATGTCTTCAAGTGAATACAATGAGAGAAAATCTTATCCAGAGTTGCATGAGTCAGACTTGCTTGTAGCCCAAGTCAAGCTGCCGCGTGTGTTTGAAATCCGACCGTTGGACATGTGTCGGTTCCTTAGTGACCAAGAGTCATTTCGGACATATCATGTCGGGTTGCCTCTTGGCTATAAATAGCCCACCCCCTACACCATAAATTGGTGGCTGCTCAGAGTTAGTGCACGGCTTTTGTCGTTTGAGAGCAACCCACCTTCAAAGCCTTTGAGAGATAAATCCTTGCGAGGACAAAGCCCAAAACACCCAGAGCCAAAGAGTGTTAGGTATCACTGAAGTCTTTCTGTCCGCGTGATCTGAAGGCTTATTACACTTGAGGACTAT
Organism: Thinopyrum elongatum; assembly: GCA_011799875.1. NCBI lineage: Eukaryota > Viridiplantae > Streptophyta > Magnoliopsida > Poales > Poaceae > Thinopyrum > Thinopyrum elongatum. Next base: position 500,818,963 of record CM022298.1, read on the forward strand.
GTATCCTCCAGCCGGTTAGGCGTCACGTTCTAAGGATCCAAGAGTCATTGTGGATCGCCGGTGAACGAAGTCTGTGAAGGTTTGTAAGTCTACCTTGAAGACTTACCTGAGTGATTAGGCGAGGACTAAGTGTCCTTAGCTCAAGGGGAATAAGGTGAAGACATGGTCTTCTAAGTTCAATCTCAGCCTCCCTAACCAGACGTACAGTTGTCACAGCAACTGAAACTGGTCTACCAAATCCTTGTCTTCACCAAGCGACTGGTTCTATCCCCTACCACCTTTACATTTCATTTTGTCTTCGTGAAGTCATTGCTTACTTGCACAATCTGTTTGACTTCATAGTGTGAAGACTTTCTTGTATTTGGCTTCGTACTGTCTTCCCATTCCGATCTGTCCTACCTAGCTGCTATTAGTCTTCGTGCTTTCATTGCAATGTTTGCTTGCCTAATGCATGTCTAGTGTAGCTTATCCTCCGCTGCATATCGTATAGGTGTTGTTTGACTGTTTGTATTTGAAGATCTTGCATCTTTTGAAGACTTCCATAAAAATCACCTATCCCCCCCATAGTCGATAACTAGCACTTTCAGGGGCTATATGGACATATGTATACAAGATTAAGAGGGGTTAAAAGTATTCATACCTCATATTTTTGCTTCATTAAGTTGACTAAGCCGGCCTCTAGGTCCCGACTGGTGTGAAGGCGGTTTAAGTAGCCCATGTGCAACTCACCTGCGCTGAATGAGGAATAGCTTTCCAGATCCAGTTTGGCCTTGCCCTTCTCCAATGAAGGTATTTCTTCCTTAGCCGAATGCTTGGCTAACACTCCGGAGACTTCGGGCACCTTAAAAGCTGACCCGGTGACAACAATATCATCAACATCATCAGCAGCAGGACTCTTGTCAATTGATTTGGCAGGAGAGGAAATTTTGGGACTTGGCAGGTCATGGCTATCTGCCGGGTTAGCGTCAGTGCCCATGGCCTCAGAAGGTGCTACCTCAGTTTGTGGAGGCGGGTCATTTTGCTGGCTGGCAGGGTCTTCAGGGTTTTGGATTGGGGCCTCAGGGGTCTCTAGCGTCTGCTTCTCCGGCTCAGAAGCTTCAGGAGCCCTGGAAGAGCCGCCCACCTTTTGTTTTTTGCCAGTTTTGGCTTTGCCCCTGTGACAAGAGTATACAAGCTTATGAACATCTGACAACAGGTTTCTATCAACAAATGAAAATACTTACCCTTGGGCAACAATGAAGGCAGGAAGCCGTGTTCCAGCTGAGTCGCCAGATGATGGAGGCGTTCCCTGATAGTTTGAGTCAGAAGGATTCAGAGGTTGGCGCATGAGACCGGCTTATGGAAGGGATAGAGTCGGGCTATGAGGCACCTCATTGCGACATTTTCGGGGAGCCGGCGTGTTTGATAAGCCGGCCACGAGATCTCCAGTGCCGCCACTCCGGGTCTGATGCCTAGACTCATGCTGCTGCTTTTTCAAAAGAAAGTTGGGGTCCAAATAAGCATGAGGGTGAGAAAACCTTACTTTCCGGATGACCCGCTGTGTTTTCTTTCTTGGCAAGGGTTCTGAGTCAGAGGAGACATGAATTACCTCTTCTGCGTTGGCCTGGCTTGTGTCCACCTCGTCCTGAGAGGAATCAGCGTCAATAAGTTGCATGAAAAGAAGACCAAGGGAGTCAAGGTCTACCTCTGACTCATCTAGCTCGAGTAGCTATTCTACCATCTGTTCCTCACGGCGACCTCCACCTCGAGGCTTCACTACTTTAGTCTTCTTAGTTGGTGGAGCTGCTATTATTTTCCTCTTCCAGAAGGGATGATTATCCTGTATATATATATACATGTTGGCAGTGGTTTAAAATGGGTAAGGTATAAAAGATAAATAAGTGAGAGGAAGATTTACTCAAGGCACTTACTGCAAGGGCCGTGTTAAGAGTACAGAAAGGATTTAGCCATGTTTTGTTGCAGTTTTCTTGAGGCTCTCCCAGTAGTGATTTAACCATTTCATTAATCTCCCTATCAGTCAGGGGTTTCTGGTTATAGCGTTGAGGGTCCTTCATATCACCGGTATATTGGCACATTGAGCCGTTGCGCCGGCTCAGCGGCAATATCCTCCATGCAACTCAGCAGCGGGTCAAGTCGACTCCAGTCAGGCCATTGGCTATTAAAGCCCTTATCTTTGAAAAAGTGGGCGCATATTGGGCACGTTCTGCGACGGTTAATCGACCTGGGAGCTCGCTGCTGGTGCTGAGCCGGTAGGGACAATAACCCGGCAGGGGGTTTTCTTCAGCCGGAGCAGTATTTTTGTAATAGAACCAAGTGCGGTTCCATCCTTTGGGATGGTTTGGCAGTATAGCTGAAGGGAAGGTCACATCTCTCTGCCGCTGGATTGAGACACCTCCAAGCTCTAAACTGGGTCCGTCTGTCATCTCAGTCTGGCGGTTGATATAAAATAAATCTTTGAAGAGGTCAACAGTGGGCTCTTCTTGCAGATACACTTCACAGAATACTTGAAACTGGCATAGATTAGAGACAGAGTTGGGACCGATGTCTTGAGGATGAAGATTGTAAAAATGCAGGGCATCCCGGAAAAACTTTGACCCGGGTGGTGAAAAGCCACAGAGGAGGTGATCCGTAAATGCAACAACTTCACCCTCTCCGGGTTGTGGAATAGCTTCAGGACTGGGAACCCGCCAGTGATAACCTCTTTAGCCGGTAAAAGACCCATGTCCACATATTCATTAAGTGACAGCTCTGAGACTTGGGAGGCTTCCCAGTTGCAAGAAGTGGGAGCTTTAGACATAATTGGCGGGGTTAAAAGTTGCGGATATGCGTATGGCGGGTTAAAATTGCAATGATAAACCGCCTAAAGGATTACATGATATCTCAGCAATAATGAGCCAGTTATGGATTAAAAAACTTTGCATTACGGTGAATCATTGAGAAATTATGAGCCGCCCTGACCATGGGAGTAAGGTGATTATCAAGCTGTCAAGATACGGTGGGTTACATGATGATAGCATGAGCCGGCAATGTACTGGCGGGTCATATGAGCAGAGATTTAATGAAATTATTGCTAAGTACGGAGCAACAGATTCTACAATAAGTATATTTATAAGCCACTCGAAAGGTGAAGGGCGGGTCAGCTGTCTAAAGTTCAAGATTGGTGAAATTTTGCTAAGTATAGAACAAACAGATTTCACAGTTTACAGCTATATTTGTGGATCTACGGCAGTTCAAAAAAGGGAAATAATTGCAAAACCTAGCGGTGGTGGCGGAAGAGCTAGTGGGTTGTTCATTGAATTGATGAAGAAAAACTACTTATGCGAGATGCAAGGAGGAAGGCTAAAACTGCTACCGCACTACTTCTACCCCGTTTTTGGATTGAAATACGAGTTCTATTCAAAAGACAAGATGAACGCCGATGAACTCTATGAACTCGGATGACCTAATGTAGATCTGAGGGAAGAGAAGGATGATACCTGACGGTGCTGGAGGAAAGAGGATGTGTGCCGCTGAGCTCTGGTCACAACAGGTTGATGCAGCGGCCTTGATGGAACGACTGGCGCGGTTCGGCCGGTGGGCGGAGCTCCAGTCGCGGCGGACGTCGTGAGGAAGAAGAAGAAGTGGGGGCGACGGGGTAAAGTAAAAAGGGAATGGACCCCATGCCTATTTATAAGGAAAATGGGGTGGAACAGTAACATGCATGCGCGAGGATCGAGGAGGCATCATAACTATTATAACAAAAAGGGCGCCTCGATTTTTGGAAGGAGCGATTAATGCGAAAGATCCGTTGTGACGTCATGAGGATTTTTCTGAATTTATGAAGATGACATCATCCTCTTCCATGGCGGGTTATGAAGCTTTGTTCAAAGATTAAATGCTTAGAAGAATCAAGAAAGACTCGACAACCAGAGAGTGAAGATTGACATGAACAAGTTCAAATCAATCTCGGGCCTAATGTTGGGGATATGACCCCACGATATGACCCGCCCTAGAAGGGCCGGGTTAAGATGTTGGAAACTCAACAGTAAGGCCTTAGACAGGCCCAAGAGACCAAGACACGGAGCCAGAGAGGCGACTTACGTGGTGAGCCAGACGAAGGCCCAGAGTTAGGAGACGGTGCGTGACCCGGAAGTGTAAGCCGCTCGATGGTGACTTGCCTAGCAAGGCAAGGAGATTTAGAACTAGGGTCGGTCATCGAGTATGAACCAACCTAGACTCTTGTAAGCCCAGGGCCTCGACCTGTGTATATAAAGGCGAGTCTCTGCGGCGGGTAAACCTAAGTTAAAATCAATCGATAGCTAGGTCAAGTGAATCCGCTTCCTTGTAATCGATACTCAAGCAATACAACTCAAAGCAAGACGTAGGCTTTTACCTCGATCTCGAGGGGCTGAACCTGGGTAAACTCGTGTCTCTCGTCCCGCTCAACCCCTTCAAGATAGTCACCGTAGCGATGGCCTCGCACCTAAGTCCTTTCACTAGGGCATCTGTCGTGTTAACCCCACGACACTTTTGCTCTTGTTTTGGACTCTAATCTGCATGATCTGAATGAAACTAACCCGGACTGACGCTGTTTTCAGTAGAACTACCATGGTGTTATTTTTGTGCAGAAATAAAAGTTCTAGAAATTGGATGAAACTTTTGGAGATTTTTTATGGAAATAATAAAAAAATTTGGAGCCAAGACCCACTTGAGGGGGCCACCCTGTGCCCACAAGGCACCAGGGCGCGCCTGCCCCCCAGGCGCGCCCTGGTGGGTGGTGGTTCCCTCGTGGCTCCGCTAACCCTAATCTGGATACTATAAATTCCTATTTTCCTAGACAAAAATAGGAGAGAAAGTTTCATCGTGTTTCACGATATGGAGCCGCTGCCACCTCCTTTTCTTCATCGGGAGGCCAGATCTGGAGTCCGTTCTAGGCTTTGGAGAGGGGGATTCGCCGCCATCATCATCATCAACCATCCTTGATACGTCTCCAACATATCTATAACTTTTGATTGTTCCATGCTATTATATTATCCATCTTGGATGTTTTATACGCGTTTTTATGCTATTTTATGTCATTTTTTTGGGACTAACCTATTAACCTAGTGCCCAGTGCCAGTTGATGTTTTTTCCTTGTTTTTGTCTTTTCCAGGAAATCAATACCAAACGGATTCCAAACGGAACAAAACTTTTTGACGATTTTTCTTGGACCAGAAGACACCTAGGAAGCTTTGGGAGGAGGCCAGAAGGGCCACGAGAGAGCCACAATCTTGGGAGGCGTGCCCTAGGGGGTGCGTCCCAAGCTTGTGGGCCCCTCGAGGCTCTCCTAACCCTAATCTTTGCTCCATAAATACCCAAATATTCCCCGTATACCAGAGGGCACACCAAAAATACTTTTCCGCCGCCGCAAGTTTCTGTCCTAGTGAGATCCCATCTGGAGACCTGTTCTGGTGGTACTTTGCCAGAGGGGGATTCGATCTCGGAGGGCCTCTACATCAACCTTGCTGCCCTTCCGATGATGTGTGAGTAGTTTACCACAGACCTACGGGTCCATAGCTAGTAGCTAGATGGCTTCTTCTCTCTCTTTGATCTTCAATACAATGTTCTCCTCGATGTTCTTGGAGTTCTATTCAATGTAATCTTCTTTTGCGGTGCGTTTGTTGAGATCCAATCACTACAAAAAAAGACACATCCGTGACATTATGGGCCGAATGAATTTTTTTTCTGTCATGCTTATGACACTTCTATGATGATAATTGTGACAAAACCATGTATCATCATAGATGTGGTGGGCTCCTACTTCTATGACAAAAAATCATGACAGAAAATGAGCTTTTTGTCCTGGGCGGGCTCGGGACGCACCTGCATGACATTCTTTGGGCCATCCATGACGGAAAAAATCATGGTTGAAGCGAGGGCGAGGAAAATTTCGGGGAGTTCCCGGTTACGGTGGGTGGTCGGGGTCGAGCGATGCGCGGAGGTTTGCGCGTTTCTCTCGTACACGTACGCGCGTGTGTGCGAGGCATTGGGATCTAACTGAACCTGAGCGAGGCGTTCACTTACTGAACTCGAGCAATTGCACTAGCTACGTTACTGAACCCGAGCGATCGATCCCTTGTCTGTTAACTGAACCCGAGCGATTCCTTCGCTACTGCTGCTAACTGAAGCCGATCAAACCTGCCTCTTGATGAAAAGTGACCATTGTTGGGGGTTGGATGGACAGTTCCCGGTGGGGGTTGGATGAACAGGACCCCGTGGTAGTAGGCCGTTGCCGCTGGATGAACATGACCCCCGATCAAGGAGGCCGCCACACCCGAGCCAGTTGGGGGTGGATGAAGAGGACCCCGTGGAGGGCTGGTTGAATAGTAGCTGGTGGAGGCTGGATGAACAGTAACCCGTGGATGAACAGTAACTGGTGGAGGCAGGGGAAGACACGGGGGATGAACAGTAGCAGGTGGAGGCTGGAGGAAGTAGACGGTGGATGAACAGTAGCCCATGGAGGCTAGAGCGAGGCAGTAGATGGTGGATGAACAGTATCCCGTGGAGTCCCGTTTTGCGGTACGCCACACCCCCCCAATGAACAGGACCCCATTTCGACCGTAGGAGCTCGAACAGAAGTCTGTTTCCTCCATTTTGCGGTACGCCAGACCCCTCCTGATGAACAGGATCCCGTTTCGACCGTAGCCAGTCAAACAGAAGGCCGTTTCCTCCATACTGTGGTACGCCAGATCCCGTTTCGGCTGTTTCGTCCAAGCTGGTTGGCTCCCGATGAACACGACACAGTTTCTCCGTTCCGATCTAGCCGGTTGGCTTCCGATGAATAGGATGCTGTTGCTGCTGTCCGTTGCCTCTCCATGTACACGAGCCCTGGCCGTACGTATGCGTGAGTAGGCATTCGAGACCCCGCCCGTATGTATGTGGCCAGATTTTTTGGCATCTGGCTGTACGTCCGTGTACACGGTTTAGAAGGGACTACCTGGACTGCTACGTTTGGGGCTCTACTACTACACGTGCCGCTGCTTTCTCGGCCACGGTTCATCATTGCAGAGAGACCGATCGACCAGTATGTACGTACACATTCGCGACCAGAATGACAACGCTACGTACGCCTCGACCGGGTGGGTCTCGACTATCAGGGAGGATAAGGAGGCACTTCCTTGTGTGCGAAGTTATTGATGGTGGGTCCGATCTGTCAGGGGGAGGATTCATTTTTTTGCGCGTAATAAGGAGGCACTTCCTTGCTTGCGAAGATGTAGCTGGTGGGTCCAGCTGTCAGCCTCACCGCGTACAGTCCTCTTCTGATGGCTGTCGTTCATTGACCACGTCGACCACGCCGCGCGGACAGCACCCAGGCAGTGGACGACGGTGAGGCAGGGAATGATGCGGAGCCTGGGAACATGCGAAGGGTATTACGAGGGTTGACTGGTTTGGCTGTGGTGTGAGGCTGTCATCGCCGCAGAATAACAGGGGGTGTGGGTGAGTAGAGGGATGGCCTGGCCAGCGGTGGGAGTAGGAGGGGCGGTGAGGCCTGCGCGGTAGCACAGCTGGCCATGGGAGGCAGTAGCACGCGGAGGTTTGGACGGCTGGAGCAAGAAAATCAGAGGTTGAAGAAGCAGGACGACCGTTGGATGTTAATAATCCAACGGTCACTGGTGATAGAATCGTTTGTTGACTAAGTTGACAAAGCCCTGCGTACGCGTCAACTTAGTAGGGCCACAAGTCAGCCTCCAAATCTGGTGGGCCCCAGCTGTCATGGGGAGCAATCGTTATTTTTCACTTAATAAGGAGGCACTTCCTTCCGTGCGAAGATATAGCTGGTGGGTCCTAGCTGTCATTGGGAGGATTCTTTTTTTGGCATAATAAGGAGGTACTTGCTTGCATGCGGACATGGACCATGTGGGTCCCAACTGTCAGCCTCTCCACGTACATCCCTCTTCCAATGTTGTTGTTTGTTGACAACGTTGACCACGCCATGCCGAGAACACTGACGCGGTGGACGACGGCGAGATCCAGGAAGGGAATGACCCGGAGGCGGCGAAGCCACAACAGTGGAGGGATGTGGGTGAGCAGAGGGATGGCCTGGCCAGCGGTGGGAGTAGTAGAGGGCAGTGAGGCCTGCGTGGCAGCACATCAAGCCATGGGAGGCGAGAGCAGGCGGTCCCCCGCCTGCGCTGGATTTGGCGGCTGGAGCAAGAAGATCAAAGATTGAAGAAGCACGACGGCCGTTGGATTGACATCCAACGGTCACTTCTGCTAGAATCGTTTGTTGACGTATATAATAAGTAAAAAAATCTTGCATGCGTGAAAGTGCGTTATATTGACTAGAGGGGGGGTGAATAGGCGATTTTTACAAATTCTTCACTAAGGAAATTCTAAGTGAGGAATTTCCTAAGCAACGAACTACTAGCAGCGGAATAAGTACTCAGATGCAAGTATAACATGGCATAAGCACAGTCATCATGATGAAATGAAACAAGCACAGAGCATAGGTAGCGTGAAAACAGGATAAGCAGGCTGAAGACAAAGTGACTGAAGAAATAGGATTGAGGAAATAGAGAAAGTCTTCAGTCAAAGTCTTCAAACAGTAATGATCATGAACAATAACACAAGATTGAGGAAATGAAAGGGTTGAGGAAATAGAACCAGTAGCTCGGTGAAGACAATGATTTGGTAGACCAGTTCCAACTGATGTGACAGTTGTATGTCTGGTTGGAGCGGCTAGGTATTTAAACCTGAGGACACACAGTCTGGGACACACAGTCCTCACCGTATTCTCCTTGAGCTAAAGTCACACAGACCTCGCCCAATCACTCGTGGTAAGTCTTCAGGTGACTTCCAAACCTTCACAGACTCGGTCACTCGGCGATCCAGAATTCCTCTTGGATGCTCTAGACCATGACGCCTAACCGTCTGGAGGATGCACAGTCCTCAAAGGTAACAAGCGTCGGTTCCACACAGGAACAATCTCTTCAATGATGCTCAATCACTTTGGGTTGTAGGTGTTTGGGTTTGGGTTTTTCCTCACTTGATGATTTTCGCTCAAAGTCCTCGGAGGATGGGATGCTCTAAATGACAAGTGTCAATTTCTCTCGAAGCAGCCAACCAACTAGTGGTTGTAGGGGGCGGCTATTTATAGCCTAGGGAGCAACCCGACATGATAAGCCATAAATGCCCTTCAATGATATGACCGTTAGGTGGGTAGGATATTTTGGACACCTGGCGCATAGCATAGCAACGGTCGGAAGTTTGAGCTCTCAAATTCCTCAGGGCTATCATGTTCCTCACTTGTAGGCAATCCGCACTGGCGAATTCCTAACTCCTCAGTCAGAACAAATTCCTCAGAGACCAGAAGATCTTCATCTCTGTCATTGAAGAAATTTACTGAACTGTATGAGATTTCCAATGGCTTCACTCGAAAGGATTGGGTAGGTGTAGGATTTTGAGATGAGCATCACTTGGAAAGTGTTTCCTTAGTTTTACCTCGACCCCCTTTAACAGTACGGTGTTTCCTATGACTCAAGAAAGAGAAAATGAAACTACGAAAACAAAAGTCTTCACGCTTCATAATCCTCGTATGAATATCAAAGTCTTCAAGGTCACACCAATTTCCTCACTTTCAAAGTCTTCAAGAAAACCAAAGTCTTCAACTGAAGACATTCATTTTTAGGGGTCGACTTTTATCGTAAATACCAAACTCCTCATAGACTTATAGAACCTGTGTACACTCACAAACACATTAGTCCCTTAACCTATAAGTCTTCAATACACCAAAATCACTACGGGGCACTAGATGCACTTACAATCTCCCCCTTTTTGGTGATTGATGACAAATAGGTTAAGTTTTCAACGGGGATAAACATATGAAGTGTAAATACTGATATTGAGGAATTTGATTGCAAGATATAGAAGAACTCCCCCTGAAGATGTGCATATTTGAGGAATTTGCTTTGGATAGCAAATGCACATTGTAGAGTTATATCATGGAGATCTCCCCCTATATCTTGTAAATCATACACGCATTTGACATATGATATGAAGAATTTGAAATGCATGATGAAATATGGTGTCTGACGAAATCAACATGCATGCATTAAGATACTTTGAGGAATAAGCATGCAGAAAAGCAGTTCAAAAGAGTCAGACCACCATAAGACTTAAGTTTACAACTCATCAGAGCAAACACTTCAGAAGAGCAAGAGTTGTAACATAACGAAAAAAATGCCCATATATAAGAGACCCGCTTGAAGACTAACTCAAATTTCTCCCCCTTTGTCATCAAATGACCAAAAGGGATGAAAGGTGAGGACTAACGCACCTGAAGAATATCATCAAGATGTCGATGGAGGAGCGCCAGCGTTGTTGGGGTCGTCCGTTGAGGTAGGGCCTGCCGCAGTGTCGTTCAAGTCTTCAGCTTCATCAGTCTCGCGCGATGAAGAATATGAACTGGCAAGAAGCTGAGGAACTTTGACCTTCTTGAATTTCTTCGAAGGTGGCTGAGACAAGTCAAAGTCATGTTGGAAGCCCATCTCCTTGAGATCTTCAGCACTATAAAGATTCGACAGAATAGCCCAAGTGCGGTCAAAGACTTCATGCAAGTAGTTGTGGTTCTTCTTCACAGTATTTTGAGTGACTGTCATGTTCTGAAGAATTGCACCAAACTGACGCTTGACCCACTTGTGATTTTGATCAACTTTCTAATGAAGACTGAGGAGAAGTTCACGATCAGTCATCACATGTAGAGCTGTTGCTTGAGGATTTTGCTTTGAAGCTTTGGCGGCAGAATCTTGTGTTGCAGAGTCATCATTGGTGGAACAGGATGCAGCTTTGCAAAACTGTCCATCCAATGGACGAGTGCCTTCATCTATGACAGCAGCCTTGCCTTTTTCATCAGCTGAGGAAATGGTCCTTTTGAGGACTTCAATTGGAGGCAAATAGCTGAGGTGATTCTGACAATCTGCCATATAATGAATTGAAGACCTTGATCTGATGAATTTCATGATCCAGGGAGCATAAGGCTTCAACTCAAAAGGTGACAGAGCAGCATTAGCCAAAGTCCTCATGAAGAAATCTTGGTGGTTTATGGGAATCCCATGTATGATGTTGAATAGCAGATTCTTCATGATGCCAATTACTTCTTCTTCATCAGAGTTGTGGCCCTTGATTGGACTGAGGGTCTTGGTCAAGATGCGATAAATCGTCCTTGGCACATAGAGCAATTCCTTCATGAGGAATGTGGTCCTTGGAGCTTGGCCAGCCTTCAAAGGCTTCATCAGCACTTGCATTAAATGATTTGAGAGTTCAGGTTCCTCATAGATGAGCCTAGCACCTTCAGTGGGAGGACTGACTGGGACGGCGTGAAGCAATTCAGAGGCCGGTGATTTGTAATGAGTATTTTCAGACATCCAGTCAAGCACCCATGAATTCACATCTTCAACATTTCCAGTGATGTGAAGAGTGGCGTAGAATTTAAGAATGAGTTCTTTGTTCCAGTCGCAGATGTCAGTGCAGAAGTTAAGCAGCCCAGCGTCATGAAGAACACTGAGGACTGGATGGAAGCAAGGAAGCGACTCCATATCCACATGAGGAATTTGCTCGTGGTCAAATACCTTGTCCTTACCAAACAGGAGGGAAGAGTAAAAGTTCATTTGACTTGCTGTCCAGAAGCGCTTGCGGTGAAGTCGAGCAGAGTCATAGGGGTTGTAATCCGTGAAGAAATGATGCTCAGCAAAGAAATCATCAGCGTTGAATTTCTGCTTCTTCGTATGAGGATTTTGTCGCTTGGGCTGAAGATTAACAGCTGAAGTCTTCACAGCCTTTTGGCGCACAACCTCTGGAGCCACAGACTGAGGAATTTCAGTAGCAATTTCATCAGCAGCAGTCTTGGCCTCCATTTCTTCAGCATTAGTAGTTGGAACTTCTTCTGGAATAGAATGAAGGGAAGATTGATGTCCTTCAGAGCCCGTATGAATTTCTTCAGTTTGCATAGGGGCTGAGGAATTTGATGCAGAGGAGTGGTCAATGGTGAATTTGGATGATGTTTTTCCCAATAATCATCATTGAGAACTGGTGTAGTAGACCCAATGTCCACATCCTCATCTTCTCCATCAATTTCTTCAATGCTTGCCTCTTCAGCTGTGAACTGAGGCATGGGCGATGATACCAGCGGAGTTGAAGGGATATCATCCACTTCAATATCTTCATCCAACTGCTCTGAAGAAGCAGCAGAAGGATTCTCTTCATCACTGTCATCTGGAATGACATATTCCTCACCAAAGGGAACAATCTCCTTTGATGGCATGCTTGAGATAGGAACAACATCAATGGGGTTGGTGTATGAGCTTGTCAAAGTCTTCACTTTCTTGGGAGGTGAAGACTCTGCAGTTTCTGATGCTTTCCTTTTCTTCATAGCTGCCTTTTCTGCATCTTTGGTCTTCTTCACTTCTGATGCAGAAGGAAGGTGGATATCTTTCATCTGTGATGACTTTGCAGGAGGAGCAGATGAAAGTGGTGCAGTTTCTTCAGGCACAACTGATGCAATTGCCCTGGCTTGTTCAGATTCTTCAGGCGCAGCTTCAGCTGCTTCAGCTGGCCTGAGTTGTTCTTCAGGAGCAACATTGGAGGTTGCCCTGGCATTTTCTTCAGGAGCTGGAATTTTTTCAGCAGCCCTGGTACTTTCAGTTTCTTCAACAGTCTGATTTTCATCAGCTGTGCTGGCATTCTCTTCAGTAGGCTGAGCAGATGCTTCAGCCTGAGGAATTCCTTGTTGCGATGGAGCTGCAACATTTGGGTTGAACCCCTTGGCCATTCTGACAAATCTGACTTTGGCACCTAGCCATTCTGCACGATATGCGTCAAATTCATCGCTGAGAGCCTTGATCTCCTTTTGCAAATTCACCAGTTCTTCAGGAGTCATATTCACAACATGTTTCTTCAGAAAGCGCTTCTTCTTGTATTGAGCTTTCTTGACTTGCCTGGCCTTCTCAAATTTCCATTTTTCTTCGGCTATGAAGGCCGTCAACGTGTGGCTCTGGCCAGGAGTAAGGTTCAATTCAGGCAAAGGAGTATTTGGATCTTTGTGCCATAGATTGATGAAATCAAGGATCCTTTAGGATCCAGCATGAGGGGCACAACATTGCCATTGGCTCTAGTAGCCTTTTCTTGCCTGTCTTTGATGATCTCAGCAAGTTCTTCATCATCAGCTTCATCGTCATCAGACGGAACTTGGAAGGCAACTTGCTTCTTGTGAGGACTTGGCCTTGGGCCTCGTCCAGCAGTGGCCTTCTTCTTCAGCAAGGTTGGACCAGTTGAAGATTGTGGCGGAGCTGAGGAACTTGCAGATGCTCCTGAGGCAATAGAGATTCCTGTAGTCTGTTGGCACGTGGCAAGATGCACAGGTGCTGAGGACTTTGCAGCTGAAGTTGAAGACTTTGTGGCAGCTGAGGGAATTTGAGCTGCGCTTGATGTGTTTGCCTGAGGAATTGGCCGTGAGGGCTTAGCAGTTGAGGAACTCGCCTTTACAGCTGATTTCTTCGGCATGGCCTTCTTGGGCTTGCTAGCAGAGGCCTCAACAGTAGCAGCAGCAGCAGAGTCTTCATTGAATTTCATCACTGCTTCCTTTGCTACTTTAGCTAACTTGGCTTGGCGCTTAGCCCATTCCTTGGGAAATTCCTCACCTCTTCTAATGCTTGAGGGATCACCTGGCCTGGAGCCAATGGAGGTCTTGGACATGGAGGGTTAATAGGAAATCCTCCATGTACTTTGGAGTAACATAACGATATTCCCTCCATTCCTTAGCCCATCTTCTCTTAATTCTCTGTATGCGCACTTTGCGCCGAGTCTTGGTCTCTTTGCTATGAGTTGCTTCATCAGGTGTGCAATATTCATCATATATGTCTTCAGGGATCTCAAAAGTTGTATTTGTTTCTGGCCTCTTTCCTCCCTTCTGAGGTCTTTTACCATCAGCCATTTTCTTCACTTGAGGATTTTGAACAATTGAAGTTTCTAAGGACGTATGCAATTTTTCTTCGAGGAACGCTGCAAATGAGTTAAGTTGATGAGAACCAAGTGATTCAGCAGCAGACATTTTGTACCTGTGAACAGAGTATAGGTGCGAAGAATTTGGAGAGGTCATATGCATTCTCAGAAATTTTTCAAAAGAAACAAGTTTGAGGAATTTGACTAGGGGTGTCTTGAGGAATTTCACTAAGCATTCTTGACTTAGGTTCCAGAGTTGTATAGATTAGAAAATCCACACAATTGAGGAATCTTGAAGAAAAACATAGCTTAGAGAAACAATTCAAGAACAGATGCATCTAGGTGTTTAAGGATGCAGAAGTTGAAGAATAAACACCTTTTGAAGATTTTGTGAAAATCATCAGAATCAAAGTAGGGCAGTAAAATCAGATTTTATTTACCGTGGACGAAGAACATGATGAACTGGATGTAGAAGTGGAGAAGTTTGTCCGTTCAGATCTCCCACGCCCTAACTTGGCAGTGAGAGACAGCTACGGCGGCGGCGGAGTGAAGATTTCCGCGGCCGGCGCGAGTACGACGACGACGAGGTCGAGGCAGTGAAGCTCTTCCTCACCGGCGATGATGGAGTGTAGCGGCGGCGCTAGGTCAGAGAGCTCAAGTGAGATGGTGGTTGAGCGGAGTAAATGAAGACAGAGGAAGGGAGGGGGTATTTATAGCCACGGTGAAAAAAAAAACAGCCCGTCCAAAATTTTTGGACGAACATGCCCCTGACCCTTAATCTTCTAATGACATGTGTCACCCACGTACAGAGAGATGGAGATCGTGGTATATCGTGGGTGAGTAGTTTAATCCTATCGCGGGATGCAAAACGGTTTGAGCGGCAAAAGCCGAAATTCAGATATGAAAATTTTAACGTTTCGTTCGCAAATTCTTCAGCTGACAAGGACACAGTGAAGATTTTGAATGGGTTTCAAATAGAACACACATGAAGAATTTGTGAACAGACTAGGTTGAGTATAGCATCGAGGGGGAACGGGTCCGATCACATTCACTTAGCAGAAAAATCAACTTGAAGAATTAGCAATAAGTGAATGCTGTTGAGGACATGAAAACTCAAATATATATATATATATATATAGTCAATGAAGAACATCAGTCGAAAAGGTGAAGACTTTGCAAAGTTGAAGAATTTGACAAAATGAGGAATTTGAAAATTTGAAGAACTAGCAAATTGAAGAATAACTCAAATTTGAAGATTTTCAACTTTTGTTGGTGGCATGACCCACCGTATAAGAATGATGATTTTAGACGCCGCGTACAATTGTCATAGGGCTCTGAGAATCAAATTCTTCGTTAATTTCTTCACACTTAGAGGGTTAGTCTTCATTGATTGAAGAAAAATATTACTTTGTGTGTTGCACATCTAAGTCATCAATTTCACATAAGTGTTAGGATGTGTGTCCTTTTCAAAGAACATTTGAAGATTCTAAGATATTTAGCTCACACCGCAACTTGCTAAATCTCTTCTCATCCAAGGGCTTGGTGAAGATATCCGCTAGCTGTTCTTCAGTCTTCACATGCTCGATAGAGATGTCGCCCTTCAACACATGATCTCAAAGAAAATGATGACGAATCTGGATGTGCTTTGTCTTCGAGTGCTGAACAGGGTTATGAGCAATCTTGATGGCACTCTCATTGTCACAGAATAGTGGCACATTCTTCACATTGATGCCATAGTCCTTGAGGGTTTGCTTCATTCATAGCAATTGAGCACAACAAGAACCAGCAGCAATGTACTTAGCTTCAGAAGTAGAGAGTGATACGCAGTTCGGCTTCTTCGAGGACCAACATACTAAGGATCGTCCGAGGAAATGGCATGTGCCTGATGTTGACTTGCGATCCACACGATCACCAGCATAGTCAGAGTCAGAATATCCAATGAGATCAAAAGCCGAGCCCTTGGGATACCATAATCCAAGTGTTGGAGTATGAGCTAGATATCGAAGAATATGTTTCACAGCCTTATGGTGTGATTCCTTCGGTGTAGCTTGAAAACGAGCACACATGCAAACACTAAGCATAATATCTGGCCTAGATGCACATAGATACAATAAAGAGCCAATCATGGAGCGGTATACCTTTTGATCGAAGTCTATACCATTTTCATCAGTGCATAGATGGCCATTAGTGGGCATAGGTATTTTGACGCCTTTGCAATCTTCCATGCCGAATTTCCTCAACACATCCTTGAGGTATTTCTCTTGAGATATGAAGATGCCGTTGCGTTGTTGACGAATTTGAAGACCTAAGAAGAATTTCAATTCTCCCATCATAGACATTTGATATTCCTCACTAATCATATAGGCAAATTCGTCACTGTAATGTTGGTTAGTACAACCAAAGATAATATCATCAACATATATTTGGCACACGAATAATTCATCATCATAGGTTTTGGTGAAAATAGTAGGGTCGAGTGAACCGGGTTTGAAGCCTTTCTTCATGAGGAATTCCTTCAGTGTATCATACCGCGCCCGAGGGGCCTGCTTGAGGCCATAGAGGGCCTTATTGAGTCTAAAGACTTTGTCAGGATGCTTAGGATCTACAAAACCTGGTGGTTGAGCAACATATACTTCTTCCTCAAGCTTACCATTGAGGAATGCACTTTTCACATCCATTTGATATAAGATGATATTATGATGGTTAGCATAAGCAAGCAATATGCGAATAGCCTCAAGTCTAGCAACAGGTGCAAAAGTTTCATCGAAATCAATTCCTTCAACCTGTGTGTAGCCTTGAGCTACAAGACGAGCCTTGTTCCTCACCACTAGGCCATTTTCATCTTGCTTGTTGCGGTAGATCCATTTGGTACCGATGATATTGTGCTTGCGTGGGTCTGGTCGCTTGAAAAGTTCCCAGACATTGTTGAGCTCTAATTGATGTAATTCCTCTTGCATCGCTTGAATCCACTCAGGCTCCAGAAATGCCTCATCAACTTTGGTGGGCTCTGTGATAGAGATGAAAGCAAAATGCCCACAAAAGTTAGACAAATGTGAAGCTTTTGAGCGTGCGAGAGGACATGGTGCGTTGATGTCGTTGATGATTCTCTCAATCTGCACTTCATTTGCAACGCGAGGATGAGCAGGTTGACGACTTTGATTTGGCTCAGCATTTTCTTCAGATGCACCAGCATGATTTTCTTCACGATCTGGAATGACTTCTTCGGCAGATTCTTCAGTGGGTATGACATCCTTAGTAGCCTTTAGCTTGATGGATTCCTTAGGAGTCATTTCATCTAGCACAGGAGGTAGTTGCTCTCTTTGCGAGCCATTAGTCTCATCGAACCGCACATCTACAGTTTCAACAACCTTGTTGTGATTGGTGTTGAAGACTCTGTAGGTGTGCGAGTCCTTTCCGTAACCAAGCATAAAACCCTCATGTGCTTTCGGTGCAAATTTAGAATTGTGATGGGGACCTCTAATCCAACATTTAGCACCGAATACTTTGAAATAACTCACATTGGGTTTCTTGTCAGTGAGGAGTTCATAAGAAGTCTTCTTGAAGAATTTGTGAAGATATACCCTGTTGATGATGTGCCATGCAATATCAATTGTCTCTGGCCAGAAGCGACGAGGTGTCTTGTATTCATCAAGCATGGTGCAAGCCACCTCAACAAGAGTCATGTTCTTGCGCTCCACAATGCCATTTTGCTGAGGAGTGTATGGGGCAGATAACTCATGAGTAATACCAAGTTCATCAAGATAGACATCAAGACCAGTATTCTTGAACTCGGTTCCATTGTCACTATGTATATGCTTGATCTTCACACCGAAATTCATCGAGGCCCTTGAGGAAAATTGTCTGAAGACTACCTGCACTTCAGTTTTGTAAGTAATGACATGCACCCATGTGTAACAAGAATAGTCATCAACAATAACAAAGCCATATAGAGATGCTGCTTTATTTAGTGTGGCATAATGAGTAGGGCCAAAGAGGTCCATATGAAGCAATTCAAAAGGACGAGAGGTCGTCATGATAGTCTTCGAGGGGTGCTTGGCTCTGGTCATCTTTCCAGCCTCACAAGCCCCACAAAGATGATCTTTGAGGAATTTGACACCCTCAATGCCAATGACATGCTTTTTCTTCACGAGCGTGTGTAAGTTCCTCATGCCAGCATGACCCAGACGTCGATGCCATAGCCAGCCTTCTGAAGCTTTAGCTAGTAGACATGTGGGAGGCTGTGGTCCTGCAGAGAAATCAACAATATACAAGTCTCCTCTCCTAAAGCCTTCGAAGACTTTGGATTTTTCAGATCCCATGAGCACAATGCAGCGATATTTGCCAAAGACAACAACCATATCAAGATCACAAAGCATTGAGACAGACATGAGGTTGAATCCTAAGGACTTGACAAGCATGACTTTGTCCATGTGTCGATCCTTTGAGATCGCAACCCTACCTAGACCCAATACCTTGCTTTTGCCTTTGTCAGCGTAGGTGATATGCTTCAGATGCGATGGAGATAAAGCAGTGTCCATCAATAAGTTCCTGTCACCGGTCATGTGATTTGTACATCCACTATCGAGGACCCACTCAGTGGCTTTGGGTAAATCATCCTTGGCACCTTTTGCCCTGAAGCAATAGGTGGGAGCATAGTCATCGTTGCCGTTATCAGCAGTATTGGGGAAGCCATTTTCCTCAGTGTTGAAGATGGACTTGCTGACGTAAGCAGTAGCGAGGGCTAGGCTCGCCACACCAGAGTCTGACTCCTTAGATGCCTCCTCTTTTCATGTTCCTCAGATTTAGCTTTAGAGTCCATTTCCTTGCCAATAAATGCCCGAGCCTTTTTGGTACTGCTCTTCTTCTGAGATGAAGGCTTTGAAGATTTGGACGATGAGGACTTTGAGGATTTCTTCTTCTTCTTTGAGTCATCAGAACTATCATCCTTGTACTTCTTCTTCTTTGATTCCTTCGCCCACTGAGGACAATCAGTAATGTAGTGACCAGGTTTCTTGCATTTGTGGCAAGTCCTCTTCTTGTAATCACAGGATGAGGAATCTGATTTCATGTCATCACATCTTGAAGATTTTACAAAGCGACCACGCCTTGAGAACTTCTGGAATTTCCTCACGAGCATTGCTAGCTCCTGGCTTAGTTCTTCAGGGTCACCAAGGATGCTATCAGAATCTTCTCCTTCAGATGAGGAAACTGCACTGGCCTTTAGTGCGCGTGATCTTCCATAGCTTAGCCCGTAGAGGTCTCTCTTCTCAGCTAGTTGAAATTCATGAGTGTTCAGTCTCTCAAGGATATCAGCAGGCTCAAGTGACTTGTAGTCTCCACGTTCTTGAATCATCAGTGCCAGTGTATCAAATGAGGAATCAAGTGATCTCAGCAATTTCTTCACCACCTCATGGTCAGTGATGTCAGTGGCACCAAGTGCTTGAAGCTCATTTGAAATGTCAGTGAGGCGATCAAAGGTTTGCTGAACATTTTCATTGTCGAGTCTTTTGAAGCGGTTGAAGAGATTGCGAAGAACATCAACTCGAGAGTCACGTTGAGTTGAGACTCCTTTGTTGACCTTGGACAACCTATCCTAGATAAGCTTTGCTGTCTCCAAAGCACTCACTCTGCCGTACTGTCCTTTGCTCAGATGGCCACATATGATATTCTTCGCTTGAGAGTCGAGTTGCTTGAATCTCTTCACATCAGCATCGTTCACGGAAGGAGTGACAGAGGGAACGCCATTTTCCACAACGTACCAAAGATCATTATCAATTGCCTCAAGATGCATGCGCATCTTATTCTTCCAGTAGGGGTAGTCTGTCCCATCAAAGGTAGGACACCCAGCCGAGACCTTGATCATGCCTGCAGTCGACATAACTAAAACTCCAGTTGGTTAAACCAAAATCACACAGATCAAGGGAGTACCTTGCTCTGATACCAATTGAAAGTGCGTTATATTGACTAGAGGGGGGGGGTGAATAGGCGATTTTTACAAATTCGTCACAGAGGAAATTCTAAGTGAGGAATTTCCTAAGCAACAAACTACTAGCAGCGGAATAAGTACTCAGATGCAAGCATAACATGGCATAAGCACAATCATCATGATGAAATGAAACAAGCACAGAGCACAGGTAGCGTGAAAACAGGATAAGCAGGCTGAAGACAAAGTGACTGAAGAAATAGGATTGAGGAAATAGAGAAAGTCTTCAGTCAAAGTCTTCAAACAGTAATTATCATGAACAATAACACAAGAGTAAGGAAATGAAAGGGTTAAGGAAATAGAACCAGTAGCTCGGTGAAGACAATGATTTGGTAGACCAGTTCCAACTGTTGTGACAGTTGTATGTCTGGTTGGAGCGGCTAGGTATTTAAACCTGAGGACACACGGTCCTCACCATATTCTCCTTGAGCTAAAGTCCCACAGACCTCGCCCAATCACTCGTGGTAAGTCTTCAGGTGACTGCCAAACCTTCACAGACTCGGTCACTCGGCAATCCACAATTCCTCTTGGATGCTTTAGACCATGACGCCTAACCGTCTGGAGGATGCACATTCCTCAAAGGTAACAAGCGTCGGTTCCACACAGGAACAATCTCTTCAGTGATGCTCAATCACTTTGGGTTGTAGGTGTTTAGGTTTGGGTTTTTCCTCACTTGATGATTTTCACTCAAAGTCCTCAGAGGATGGGATGCTCTAAATGGCAAGTGTCAGTTTCTCTCGGAGCAGCCAACCAACTAGTGGTTGTAGGGGGCGGCTATTTATAGCCTAGGGAGCAGCCCGACATGATAAGACATAAATGCCCTTCAATGATATAACCGTTAGGTGGGTAGGATATTTTGTACAGCTGGCGCATAGCACAGCAATGGTCGGAAGTTTGATCTCTCAAATTCCTCAGGGCTATCATGTTCCTCACTTGTAGGCAATCCGCACTGGCGAATTCCTAACTCCTCAGTCAGAACAAATTCCTCAGAGACCAGAAGATCTTCATCTCTGTCACTGAAGAAATTGACTGAATTGTATGAGATTTCCAATGGCTTCACTTGAAAGGATTGGGTAGGTGTAGGATTTTGAGATGAGCATCACTTGGAAAGTGTTTCCTTAGTTTTTCCTCGACCCCCTTTAACAGTACGGTGTTTCCTATGACTCAAGAAAGAGAAAATGAAACTACGAAAACAAAAGTCTTCATGCTTCATAATCCTCGTATGAATATCAAAGTCTTCAAGGTCACACCAATTTCCTCACTTTCAAAGTCTTCAAGAAAACCAAAGTCTTCAACTGAAGACATTCATTTTTAGGGGTCGACTTTTATCGTAAATATCAAACTCCTCATAGACTTATAGAACCTATGTACACTCACAAACACATTAGTCCCTTAACCTATAAGTCTTCAATACACCAAAATCACTACGGGGCACTAGATGCACTTACAATCTTCCCCTTTTTGGTGATTGATGACAAATAGGTTAAGTTTTCAACGGGGATAAACATATGAAGTGTAAATACTGATATTGAGGAATTTGATTGCAAGATATAGAAGAACTCCCCCTGAAGATGTGCATATTTGAGGAATTTGCTTTGGATAGCAAATGCACATTGTAGAGTTATATCATGGAGATCTCCCCCTATATCTTGTAAATCATACACGCATTTGACATATGATATGAAGAATTTGAAATGCATGATGAAATATGGTGTCTGACGAAATCAACATGCATGCATTAAGATACTTTGAGGAATAAGCATGCAGAAAAGCAGTTCAAAAGAGTCAGACCACCATAGGACTTAAGTTTACAACTCATCAGAGCAAACACTTCAGAAGAGCAAGAGTTGTAACATAACGAAAAAAATGCCCATATATAAGAGACCCGCTTGAAGACTAACTCAAATTTCTCCCCCTTTGTCATCGAAAGACCAAAAGGGACGAAAAGTGAGGACTAACGCCCCTGAAGAATATCATCAAGATGTCGATGGAGGAGCGCCAGCGTTGTTGGGGTCATCCGTTGAGGTAGGGCCTGCCGCAGTGTCGTTCAAGTCTTCAGCTTCATCCGTCTCGCGCGATGAAGAATATGAACTGGCAACAAGCTGAGGAACTTTGACCTTCTTGAATTTCTTTGAAGGTGGCTGAGACCAGTCAAAGTCATGTTGGAAGCCCATCTCCTTGAGATCTTCAACACTATAAAGATTCGACAGAATAGCCCAAGTGCGGTCAAAGACTTCATGCAAGTAGTAGTGGTTCTTCTTCACAGTATTTTGAGTGACTGTCATGTTCTGAAGAATTGCACCAAACTGACGCTTGACCCACTTGTGATTTCGATCAACTTTCTGATGAAGACTGAGGAGAAGTTCACGATCAGTCATCACACGCAGAGCTGTTGCTTGAGGATTTTGCTTTGAAGCTTTGGCGGTAGAATCTTGTGTTGCAGAGTCATCATTGGTGGAATAGGATGCAGCTTTGCGAAACTGTCCATCCAATGGACGAGTGCCTTCATCTATGACAGCAGCCTTGCCTTTTTCATCAGCTGAGGAAATGGTCCTTTTGAGGACTTTAATTGGAGGCAAATAGCTGAGGTGATTCTGACAATCTGCCATATAATGAATTGAAGACCTTGATCTGATGAATTTCATGATCCAGAGAGCATAAGGCTTCAACTCAAAAGGTGACAGAGTAGCATTAGCCAAAGTCCTCATGAAGAAATCTTGGTGGTTTATGGGAATCCCATGTATGATGTTGAATAGCAGATTCTTCATGACGCCAACAACTTCTTCTTCATCAGAGTTGTGGCCCTTGATTGGACTGAGGGTCTTGGTCAAGATGCGATAAATCGTCCTTGGCACATTGAGCGATTCCTTCACGAGGAATGTGGTCCTTGGAGCTTGGCCAGCCTTCAAAGGCTTCATTAGCACTTGCATCAAATGATTTGAGAGTTCAGGTTCCTCATAGATGAGCCTAGCACCTTCAGTGGGAGAACTGACTGGGACGGCGTGAAGCAATTCAGAGGCCGGTGATTTGTAATGAGTATTTTCAGACATCCAGTCAAGCACCCATGAATTCACATCTTCAACATTTCCAGTGATGTGAAGAGTGGCGTAGAATTTAAGAATGAGTTCTTTGTTCCAGTCGCAGATGTCAGTGCAGAAGTTAAGCAGCCCAGCGTCATGAAGAACACTGAGGACTGGTTGGAAGCAAGGAAGCGACTCCATATCCACATGAGGAATTTGCTCGTGGTCAAATACCTTGTCCTTACCAAACAGGAGGGAAGAGTAAAAGTTCATTTGACTTGCTGTCCAGAAGCGCTTGCGGAGAAGTCGAGCAGAGTCATAGGGGTTGTAATCCGTGAAGAAATGATGCTCAGCAAAGAAATCATCAGCGTTGAATTTCTGCTTCTTCGTATGAGGATTTTGTCGCTTGGGCTGAAGATTAACAGCTAAAGTCTTCACAGCCTTTTGGCGCACAACCTCTGGAGCCACAGACTGAGGAATTTCAGTAGCAATTTCATCAGCAGCAGTCTTGGCCTCCATTTCTTCAGCATTAGTAGCTGGAACTTCTTCTGGAATAGAATGAAGGGAAGATTGATGTCCTTCAGAGCCCGTATGAATTTCTTCAGTTTGCATAGGGGACTGAGGAATTTGATGCAAAGGAGTGGTCAATGGTGAATTTGGATGATGTTTTTCCCAATAATCATCATTGAGAACTGGTGTAGTAGACCCAATGTCCACATCCTCATCTTCTTCATCAATTTCTTCAACGCCTGCCTCTTCAGCTGTGAACTGAGGCATGGGCGATGATACCAGTGGAGTTGAAGGGATATCATCCACTTCAATATCTTCATCCAACTGCTCTGAAGAAGCAGCAGAAGGATTCTCTTCATCACTGTCATCTGGAATGACATATTCCTCACCAAAGGGAACAATCTCCTTTGATGGCATGCTTGAGATAGGAACAACATCAATGGGGTTGGTGTATGAGCTTGTCAAAGTCTTCACTTTCTTGGGAGGTGAAGACTCTGTAGTTTCTGATGCTTTCCTTTTCTTCACAGCTGCCTTTTCTGCATCTTTGGTCTTCTTCGCTTCTGATGCAGAAGGAAGGTGGATATCTTTCATTTGTGATGACTTTGCAGGAGGAGCAGATAAAAGTGGTGCAGTTTCTTCAGGCACAACTGATGCAGTTGCCCTGGCTTGTTCAGATTCTTCAGGCACAGCTTCAGCTGCTTCAGCTGGCCTGAGTTGTTCTTCAGGAGCAACATTGGAGGTTACCCTGGCATTTTCTTCAGGAGCTGGAATTTTTTCAGCAGCCCTGGTACTTTCAGTTTCTTCAACAGTCTGATTTTCATCAGCTGTGCTGGCATTCTCTTCAGTAGGCTGAGAAGATGCTTCAGCCTGAGAAATTTCTTGTTGCGATGTAGCTGCAACATTTGGGTTGAACCCCTTGGCCATTCTGACAAATCTAACTTTGGCACCTAGCCATTCTGCACGATATGCGTCAAATTCATCGCTGAGAGCCTTGATCTCCTTTTGCAGATTCACCAGTTCTTCAGGAGTCATATTCACAACATGTTTCTTCAGAAAGCGCTCCTTCTTGTATTGAGCTTTCTTGACTTGCCTGGCCTTCTCAAATTTCCATTTTTCTTCGGCTATGAAGGCCGTCAACGTGTGGCTCTGGCCAGGAGTAAGGTTCAATTCAGGCAAAGGAGTATTTGGATCTTTGTGCCATAGATTGATGAAATCAAGGATCCTTTAGGATCCAGCATGAGGGGCACAGCACTGCCTTTGGCTCTAGCGGCCTTTTCTTGCCTGTCTTTGATGATCTCAGCAAGTTCTTCATCATCAGCTTCATCGTCATCAGACGGAACTTGGAAGGCAACTTGCTTCTTGTGAGGACTTGGCCTTGGGCCTCGTCCAGCAGTGGCCTTCTTCTTCAGCAAGGTTGGACCAGTTGAAGATTGTGGCGGAGCTGAGGAACTGGCAGATGCTCCTGAGGCAATAGAGATTCCTGTAGTCTGTTGGCACGTGGCAAGATGCACAGGTGCTAAGGACTTTGCAGCTGAAGTTGAAGACTTTGTGGCAGCTGAGGGAATTTGAGCTGCCCTTGATGTGTTTGCCTGAGGAATTGGCCGTGAGGGCTTAGCAGTTGAGGAACTCGCCTTTACAGCTGATTTCTTCGGCATGGCCTTCTTGGGCTTGCTAGCAGAGGCCTCAACAGTAGCAGCAGCAGTAGAGTCTTCATTGAATTTCATCACTGCTTCCTTTGCTACTTTAGCTAACTTGGCTTGGCGTTTAGCCCATTCCTTGGGAAATTCCTCACCTCTTCTAATGCTTGAGGGATCACCTGGCCTGGAGCCAATGGAGATCTCGGACATGGAGGGTTAATAGGAAATTTCTTCATGTACTTTGGAGTAACATAACGATATTCCCTCCATTCCTTAGCCCATCTTCTCTTAATTCTCTGTATGCGCACTTTGCGCTGAGTCTTGGTCTCTTTGCTATGAGTTGCTTCATCAGGTGTGCAATATTCATCATATATGTCTTCAGGGATCTCAAAAGTTGTATTTGTTTCTGGCCTCTTTCCTCCCTTCTGAGGTCTTTTACCATCAACCATTTTCTTCACTTGAGGATTTTGAACAATTGAAGTTTCTAAGGAGGTATGCAATTTTTCTTCGAGGAACACTGCAAATGAGTTAAGTTGATGAGAACCAAGTGATTCAGCAGCAGACATTTTGTACCTGTGAACAGAGTATAAGTGCGAAGAATTTGGAGAGGTCATATGCGTTCTCAGAAATTTTTCAAAAGAAACAAGTTTGAGGAATTTGACCAGGGGTGTCTTGAGGAATTTCACTAAGCGTTCTTGACTTAGGTTCCAGAGTTGTATAGATTAGAAAATCCACACAATTGAGGAATCTTGAAGAAAAACATAGCTTAGAGAAACAATTCAAGAAGAGATGCAACTAGGTGTTTAAGGATGCGGAAGTTGAAGAATAAACACCTTTTGAAGATTTTGTGAAAATCATCAGAATCAAAGTAGGGCAGTAAAATCAGATTTTATTTACCTTGGACGAAGAACATGATGAACTGGATGTAGAAGTGGAGAAGTTCGTCCGTTCAGATCTCCCACGCCCTAACTTGGCAGTGAGAGACAGCTATGGCGGCGGCGGAGTGAAGATTTCCGCGGCCGGCGCGAGTACGATGACGACGAGGTCGAGGCAGTGAAGCTCTTCCTCACCGGCGACGATGGAGTGTAGCGGCGGTGCTAGGTCAGAGAGCTCAAGCGAGATGGTGGTTGAGCGGAGTAAATGAAGACAGAGGAAGGGAGGGGGTATTTATAGCCACAGTGAAAAAAAACAGCCCGTTCAAATTTTTTGGACAAACATGCCCCTGACCCTTAATCTTCTAATGACATGTGTCACCCACGTATAGAGAGATGGAGATCGTGGTATATCATGGGTGAGTAGTTTAATCCTATCGCGGGATGCGGAACGGTTTGAGCGGCAAAAGCCGAAAATTCAGATTTGAAAATTTTAACGTTTCATTCGCAAATTCTTCAGCTGACAAGGACACAGTGAAGATTTTGAATGGGTTTCAAATAGAACACACATGAAGAATTTGTGAACAGACTAGGTTGAGTATAGCATCGAGGGGGAATGGGTCCGATCACATTCACTTAGCAGAAAAATCAACTTGAAGAATTAGCAATAAGTGAATGCTGTTGAGGACATGAAAACTCAAAAATATATATATATATAGTCAATGAAGAACATGAGTCAAAAAGGTGAAGACTTTGCAAAGTTGAAGAATTTGACAAAATGAGGAATTTGAAAATTTGAAGAACTAGCAAATTGAAGAATAACTCAAATTTGAAGATTTTCAACTTTTGTTGGTGGCGTGACCCACCGTATAAGAATGATGATTTCAGACGCCGCGTACAATTGTCATAGGGCTCTGAGAATCAAATTCTTTGTTAATTTCTTCACACTTAGAGGGTTAGTCTTCATTGATTGAAGAAAAACATTATTTCGTGTGTTGCACATCTAAGTCATCAATTTCACATAAGTGTTAGGATGTGTGTCCTTTTCAAAGAACATTTGAAGATTCTAAGATATTTAGCTCACACCGCAACTTGCTAAATCTCTTCTCATCCAAGGGCTTGGTGAAGATATCCGCTAGCTGTTCTTCAGTCTTCACACACTTGATAGAGATGTCGCCCTTCAACACATGATCTCAAAGAAAATGATGACGAATCTGGATGTGCTTTGTCTTCGAGTGCTGAACAGGGTTATGAGCAATCTTGATGGCACTCTCATTGTCACAGAATAGTGGCACATTCTTCACATTGATGCCGTAGTCCTTGAGGGTTTGCTTCATCCATAGCAATTGAGCACATCAAGAACCAGTAGCAATGTACTTAGCTTCTGAAGTAGAGAGTGATACGCAGTTCTGCTTCTTCGAGGACCAACATACTAAGGATCATCCGAGGAAATGGCATGTGCCTGATGTTGACTTGCGATCCACACGATCACCAGCATAGTCAGAGTCAGAATATCCAATGAGATCAAAAGCCGAGCCCTTGGGATACCATAATCCAAGTGTTGGAGTGTGAGCTAGATATCGAAGAATATGTTTCACAGCCTTATGGTGTGATTCCTTCGGTGTAGCTTGAAAACGGGCACACATGCAAACACTAAGCATAATATCTGGCCTAGATGCACATAGATACAATAAAGAGCCATTCATGGAGCGGTATACCTTTTGATCGAAGTCTATACCATTTTCATCAGTGCATAGATGGCCATTAGTGGGCATAGGGATTTTGACGCCTTTGCAATCTTGCATGCCGAATTTCCTCAACACAACCTTGAGGTATTTCTCTTGAGATATGAAGATGCCGTTGCGTTGTTGACGAATTTGAAGACCTAAGAAGAATTTCAATTCTCCCATCATAGACATTTGATATTCCTCACTCATCATGTAGGCAAATTCGTCACTGTAATGTTGGTTAGTACAACCAAAGATAATATCATCAACATATATTTGGCACACGAATAATTCATCATCATAGGTTTTGGTGAAAATAGTAGGGTCGAGTGAACCGGGTTTGAAGCCTTTCTTCATGAGGAATTCCTTCAGTGTATCATACCGCGCCCGAGGGGCCTGCTTGAGGCCATAGAGGGCCTTATTGAGTCTGAAGACTTTGTCAGGATGCTTAGGATCTACAAAACCTGGTGGTTGAGCAACATATACTTCTTCCTCAAGCATACCATTGAGGAGTGCACTTTTCACATCCATTTGATATAAGATGATATTATGATGGTTAGCATAAGCAAGCAATATGCGAATAGCCTCAAGTCTAGCAACAGGTGCAAAAGTTTCATTGAAATCAATTCCTTCAACCTGTGTGTAGCCTTGAGCTACAAGACGAGCCTTGTTCCTCACCACTAGGCCATTTTCATCTTGCTTGTTGCGGTAGATCCATTTGGTACCGATGATATTGTGCTTGCGTGGGTCTGGTCGCTTGACAAGTTCCCAGACATTGTTGAGCTCGAATTGATGTAATTCCTCTTGCATCGCTTGAATCCACTCAGGCTCCAGAAATGCCTCATCAACTTTGGTGGGCTCTGTGATAGAGATGAAAGCAAAATGCCCACAAAAGTTAGACAAATGTGAAGCTTTTGAGCGTGCGAGAGGACCTGGTTTGTTGATGTCGTCGATGATTCTCTCAATCTGCACTTCATTTGCAACGCGAGGATGAGCAGGTTGATGACTTTGATTTGGCTCAGCATTTTCTTCAGAGCCATTTTCTTCAGATGCACCAGCATGATTTTCTTCATGATCTGGAATACTTCTTCGGCAGATTCTTCAGTGGGTATGACATCCTCAGTAGCCTTTAGCTTGATGGATTCCTCAGGAGTCATTTCATCTAGCACAGGAGGTAGTTGCTCTCTTTGCGAGCCATTAGTTTCATCGAACCGCACATCTACAGTTTCAACAACCTTGTTGTGATAGGTGTTGAAGACTCTGTAGGTGTGCAAGTCCTTTCCGTAACCAAGCATAAAACCCTCATGTGCTTTCGGTGCAAATTTAGAATTGTGATGGGGATCTCTAATCCAACATTTAGCACCGAATACTTTGAAATAACTCACATTGGGTTTCTTGTCAGTGAGGAGTTCATAAGAAGTCTTCTTGAAGAATTTGTGAAGATATACCCTGTTGATGATGTGGCATGCAATATCAATTGCCTCAGGCCAGAAGCGACGAGGTGTCTTGTATTCATCAAGCATGGTGCGAGCCACCTCAACAAGAGTCCTGTTCTTGCACTCCACAACGCCATTTTTCTGAGGAGTGTATGGGGCAGATAACTCATGAGTAATACCAAGTTCATCAAGATAGTCATCAAGACCAGTATTCTTGAACTCGGTTCCATTGTCACTACGTATATGCTTGATCTTCACACCGAAATTCATCGAGGCCCTTGAGGAAAATTATCTGAAGACTTCCTGCACTTTAGTTTTGTAAGTAATGACATGCACCCATGTGTAACGAGAATAGTCATCAACAATAACAAAGCCATATAGAGATGCTGCTTTATTTAGTGTGGCATAATGAGTAGGGCCAAAGAAGTCCATATGAAGCAATTCAAAAGGACGAGAGGTGGTCATGATAGTCTTCGAGGGGTGCTTGGCTCTGGTCACCTTTCCAGCCTCACAAGCCCCACAAAGATGATCTTTGACGAATTTGACACCCTCAATGCCAATGACATGCTTTTTCTTCACGAGCGTGTGTAAGTTCCTCATGCCAGCATGACCCAGACGTCGATGCCATAGCCAGCCTTCTGAAGCTTTAGCTAGTAGACATGTGGCAGGCTGTGGTCCTGCAGAGAAATCAACAATATACAAGTCTCCTCTCCTAAAGCCTTCGAAGACTTTGGAATTGTCAGATTCCATGAGCACAATGCAGCGATAT
Organism: Thinopyrum elongatum; assembly: GCA_011799875.1. Classification (NCBI taxonomy): domain Eukaryota; kingdom Viridiplantae; phylum Streptophyta; class Magnoliopsida; order Poales; family Poaceae; genus Thinopyrum; species Thinopyrum elongatum. The sequence continues at coordinate 500,848,870 of CM022298.1, forward strand.
TTGCCAAAGACAACAACCATATCAAGATCACAAAGCATTGAGACAGACATGAGGTTGAATCCTAAGGACTTGACAAGCATGACTTTGTCCATGTGTCGATCCTTTGAGATCGCAACCCTACCTAGACCCAATACCTTGCTTTTGCCTTTGTCAGCGTAGGTGATATGCTTCAGATGCGATGGAGATAAAGCAGTGTCCATCAATAAGTTCCTGTCACCGGTCATGTGATTTGTACATCCACTATCGAGGACCCACTCAGTGGCTTTGGGTAAATCATCCTTGGCACCTTACCCTGAAGCAATAGGTGGGAGCATAGTCATCGTTGCCGTTATCAGCAGTGTTGGGGAAGCCATTTTCCTCAGTGTTGAAGATGGACTTGCTGACGTAAGCAGTAGCGAGGGCTAGGCTCGCCACACCAGAGTCTGACTCCTCAGATGCCTCCTCTTCCTCATGTTCCTCAGATTTAGCTTCAGAGTCCATTTCCTTGCCAATAAATGCCCGAGCCTTTTTGGTACTGCTCTTCTTCTGAGATGAAGGCTTTGAATATTTGGACGATGAGAACTTTGAGGATTTCTTCTTCTTCTTCGAGTCATCAGAACTATCATCCTTGTACTTCTTCTTCTTTGACTCCTTCGCCCACTGAGGACAATCAGTAATGTAGTGACCAGGTTTCTTGCATTTGTGGCAAGTCCTCTTCTTGTAATCACAGGATGAGGAATCTGATTTCATGTCATCACCTCTTGAAGATTTTACAAAGCGACCACGCCTTGAGAACTTCTGGAATTTCCTCACGAGCATTGCTAGCTCCTGGCTTAGTTCTTCAGGGTCACCAAGGATGCTATCAGAATCTTCTCCTTCAGATGAGGAAACTGCCTTGGCCTTTAGTGCACGTGATCTTTCATAGCTTGGCCCGCAGAGGTCTCTCTTCTCAGCTAGTTGAAATTCATGAGTGTTCAGTCTCTCAAGGATATCAGCACGATCAAGTGACTTGTAGTCTCCACGTTCTTGAATCATCAGTGCCAGTGTATCGAATGAGGAATCAAGTGATCTCAGCAATTTCTTCACCACCTCATGGTCGGTGATGTCAGTGGCACCAAGTGCTTGAAGCTCGTTTGAAAGGTCAGTGAGGCGATCAAAGGTTTGCTGAACATTTTCATTGTCGAGTCTTTTGAAGCGGTTGAAGAGATTGCGAAGAACATCAACTCGAGAGTCACGTTGAGTTGAGACTCCTTCGTTGACCTTGGACAACCTATCCTAGATAAGCTTTGCTGTCTCCAAAGCACTCACTCTGCCGTACTGTCCTTTGCTCAGATGGCCACATATGATATTCTTCGCTTGAGAGTCGAGTTGCTTGAATCTCTTCACATCAGCATCGTTCACGGAAGGAGTGACAGAGGGAATGCCATTTTCCACAACGTACCAAAGATCATTATCAATTGCCTCAAGATGCATGCGCATCTTATTCTTCCAGTAGGGGTAGTCCATCCCATCAAAGGTAGGACACCCAGCCGAGACCTTGATCATGCCTGCAGTCGACATAACTAAAACTCCAGTTGGTTAAACCAAAATCACATAGAACAAGGGAGTACCTTACTCTGATACCAATTGAAAGTGCATTATGTTGACTAGAGGGGGGGTGAATAGGCGATTCTTACAAATTCGTCACTGAGGAAATTCTAAGTGAGGAATTTCCTAAGCAACGAACTACTAGCAGTGGCATAAGTACTCAGATGCAAGCATAACATGGCATAAGCACAATCATCATGATGAAATGAAACAAGCACAGAGCACAGGTAGCGTGAAAATAGGATAAGCAGGCTGAAGACAAAGTGACTGAAGAAATAGGATTGAGAAAATAGAGAAAGTCTTCAGTCAAAGTCTTCAAACAGTAATTATCATGAACAATAACACAAGATTGAGGAAATCAAAGGGTTGAGGAAATAGAACCAGTAGCTCGGTGAAGACAATGATTTGGTAGACTAGTTCCAACTATTGTGACAGTTGTATGTCTGGTTGGAGCGGCTAGGTATTTAAACCTGAGGACACACAGTCCTCACTGTATTCTCCTTGAGCTAAAGTCACACAGACCTCGCCCAATCACTCGTGGTAAGTCTTCAGGTGACTGCCAAACCTTCACAGACTCGGTCACTCGGCAATCCACAATTCCTCTTGGATGCTCTAGACCATGACACCTAACCATCTGGAGGATGCACAATCCTCAAAGGTAACAAGCGTCGGTTCCACACAGGAACAATCTCTTCAGTGATGCTCAATCACTTTGGGTTGTAGGTGTTTGGGTTTGGGTTTTTCCTCACTTGATGATTTTCACTCAAAGTCCTCGGAGGATGGGATGCTCTAAATGGCAAGTGTCAGTTTCTCTCGGAGCAGCCAACCAACTAGTGGTTGTAGGGGGCGGCTATTTATAGCCTAGGGAGCAGCCCGACATGATAAGACATAAATGCCCTTCAATGATATGACCGTTAGGTGGGTAGGATATTTTGTACAGCTGGCGCATAGCACAGCAACGGTCGGAAGTTTGATCTCTCAAATTCCTCAGGGCTATCATGTTCCTCACTTGTAGGCAATCCGCACTGGCGAATTCCTAACTCCTCAGTCAGAACAAATTCCTCAGAGACCAGAAGATCTTCGTCTCTGTCACTGAAGAAATTGACTGAACTGTATGAGATTTCCAATGGCTTCACTCGAAAGGATTGGGTAGGTGTAGGATTTTGAGATGAGCATCACTTGGAAAGTGTTTCCTTAGTTTTTCCTCGACCCCCTTTAACAGTACGGTGGTTCCTATGACTCAAGAAAGAGAAAATGAAACTACGAAAACAAAAGTCTTCACGCTTCATAATCCTCGTATGAATATCAAAGTCTTCAAGGTCACACCAATTTCCTCACTTTCAAAGTCTTCAAGAAAACCAAAGTCTTCAACTGAAGACATTCATTTTTAGGGGTCGACTTTTATCGTGAATATCAAACTCCTCATAGACTTATAGAACCTGTGTACACTCACAAACACATTAGTCCCTTAACCTATAAGTCTTCAATACACCAAAATCAGTAAGGGACACTAGATGCACTTACAATACGCGTTAACTTAATAGGCCCACAAGTCAACCCATTTCCTATTTTTTTTAATAATTTACAGGTCATTTGCAACTTCTTATGCAATTTATTGCAGTCCGTTTTCATTTTGTAGGCCAGGGCCAGGGTTAAACATTTAAACGAAATTTTGCATATTTTAGTGGGGTCCAAACTATTTTTAATACAGAAATGTCGAGCCAGATTTAAAGTACTTTGAAGATATATTTAAATTAGGTTAAAGCCCAATGAAATTGAAATATGAAAATGTGAAAAAATTCAGAAATTTGAAAGTAATTGCCATTTGTCGTGTGTTTTTTATATTTATATCCCATTTCGTATTACTTTTAAGATTTGCAGCCGTCTTGAAAGAGTTGCAGCCCGGCAGGGCAGAGAAAAATAAGTAGGCCTGGGTTGGGTAAGCCTGGATTGGGTATTCTTCAGAAAAAATAAACTGGGCTAGCCATTTTCACAAAGAAAAAATAGTTGGGTTGGTCATGTGGTGAACGTAAAATTGAAGCCTGGGCTAGACGGGCCACAAACCAGTTGAAACCCTGCTCTGTCTCAACAATAACAAAAAAATATTGCTCAAACAGCTACGTCCTAGGTGTCATCCGCTCTTGTGCTATTCTCTTGTCTATTGACTATACGCTGACAATGTCGTGGGTCCCAGATGTCAGCAAACCACTAGGAGGAAGCATTTTATTTTTCTATATGCTGACAATGGAGTCTATAACAAAAAAAATGAGGAACTTGCTTGCATACGGCCATGGACATGGTGGGTCCCTACTGTCATCCTCTGCAAGTACAGTCCTGTCCCGATTCCTCTTGTTTGTTGACCATGTTAACAACACTAGAGGGCGGCGTCGCGGCAAGTGCACCAAAGCGCGCGGAGGACGACGGCGAGGCCTCTGACGAGAACAAACAGGTGCCGGGGAAGATGCGGCGGTGAAGTCGCGGGCGAAGGGGAGTACAAGGGTTGACTGGTTTGGGTGCGGGGTTGGGCTGACGTCGGCGTTAACGATTTAGGAGACGGTGGGAAGGCGATGTGTGCACTGAGGCGCAACTAGCCGTGGGAGGCGGGAGCAGGCGGCCCCACCGGCGCTGGTTTGGTTTTGGCGGCTGGAGGAAGATGAGACTGAAGAAACACGACAGACTGTAAAAGTAGCAGGAGTACTTAACAACCTTAACTGAAACCAGCAGGGGCACTTAACAACCATAGCTAAAAGCAGTATGAGTACTTATACAGGTTCAACCATACAAAGCACGTCTCGAACAGTGCTCCTTTGCCTACAGTTAACCAAGGGTGAGGCCAAAGCCCCAGGACAAGGCCCAGGTGCCACCCCGCGCATCCACTACCTTCTGAAAGCGGCTTCATCTCACAATGTGGTCAATAAACAAAATATTCACTTCAGAGCCATGGAAAAGCATGAGAATAACCTTCTGTCCTATTCTCCAAGATGGACGGGCCTTCATTATTTGAGACCACCCATGAATAAGTATCTTTTCACCTCCAAGGGAAATGGAGTAGGTCGACATAAACATCATGTTGTGACCAAGCGCAAGTCTGACCCGACCATGGTCAGACATCTGTATAGGAACAATAAAACTGGGCAGTTTTTGTTTCAAGAAGATCACAGTTGTAAAACTGTGTATAAGCAAGAGTTTATGAACAACATATATAACAGAAAACAGCTCGTATCATAAGTTTATTGACACAGTTGGACATGTTCAACGTGTGCACTAGTGGCACACATATCCCACGTGGCCTTCCACCATTGAAATGCCCCACAAGGACCTCAAGACGATCAATAAAGTGTAGGAACTGGTGGATGTCGTCCCAATCAACTTCAGTGCCATCAGTAATAGTCGAATTCTTATCAAATAACAAATGAGTAGTGTCCTGAACTTTGTAATAACCTACACATGCCACCAATTATAAGAAATATTAGTTAGAAGTAGCATCTTCGTGAGAGAAGGGAATCACAAATTGTTGCTACTTGTAAAGTCAAATTGTGATTAGTTAGATAGAATAGGTGGATTAAGAAGTAATCGAGGCAACATGCAAGAACCAGATACAAAACTAACATGGATGAACTACTGGAACGACATCGGGGTGGAAGGACACAGTGAAGATAAGACCAGGTTCTGCTATTTCCATCAACATTCGTGTGCCAACTTTCAGTCCGTAACACTTGAGAAAGTTTATCCAAGTTTGGCCATAAAAAAGCAGCAATCTTATTGGTTCATGAACCCAACTAGGAACTTATATCCATGGCGTGTCTTCAACGTGACCATTAAAATGGTGTATTCAGTTATGGCAAGGCCGACCATCTCGAGTACATGTGTTCTGGCAGAGCAAGGGATGCACTGCAGGAAAAATAATATAAGAACACAATTTATTTGCTATCCAAATCTAGAAATAATTTCCTCTTTCATGTCAGTATTGACCATGGTACTAGTACCTTTTATCCAAATATAGCAATCCAAATTTCCAAATTAGTTGACATCATGTTCAAAAACCCCAACCCTCCCGGATAGAAAAGAGGATTGTAGGAACATACTATGCGCATTTTAAAATCCCGTGTTAGGATGAGAAGGAACAAGTGTGGCGTCTCGCCGAGGGCGCAGAAACCTGTAGGGTCCTCGCACTTTGGGCACTGCAAATGAAACACACTAGATTCGGTAGGAAGAAAAATGCATCAACGGCGGCGGCTGCCATCCTAGGATTATAGGCGACCAAGGGACTAGAATTTATCGGGGATAGATGAAGAATTCGTACTTGGTTCTCCATGAGAAAACCCTAAGCAATCGCCGAGAGGAGGTTTTATTTGAACAAGCAGACGAGGGAGAAGGGGATTCAGGCCCAGTGAAATATTGCTGCTTCGTCCGTCCAGCTTACTGCTACTACTGGAAAGGTGGGGGATTTGTGATTTGACGACTCATTGGGCATTACTGTGGCGCTACGACCGGGCTGAGTCTACCGTGCAGTTGTCCACTCTAATTTGGTGCATGGCACGTGGACCCCGTTGCCGGATGCCCCCCATATCAGCGAAAGTAAGTACAAAGGAAGGAGTAACTAGTTACACATAAATATATTTTTGATAGAGAGATACTACCTCTGTATAGAAATATAAAAATCTTTTATATCACAACTTTATACATAAGAAAAATCAAGGGGAATATATATAACATAATATGGGGTTCAGATGAGAATAAAATACTCAGATAGGCTGACGGGTCTGTAGTTTGGGCCACAGGCCGGTGGGCCTGCATGTTTGGGGGCCGATGTGTTCTATCTCAGCGCATTTCATCTGGTAAATATTGCAAGCGATCGGTACGACGCTGGTTTTAGATGTTGTTGCAAGGTGAATACAGAAAATTAAATAAAGCACAGCAGCTGTTAGAATGAAATCGAACAACAGTTCCTAACCAGCAATCAGAGTTGCAATTCTTTCACGATATCCTATGTGATAAATAATACTGTCGTACTACTTATACACACATGACACTTGTTTCACCATGCCATATTATTACATCAAAAGCTGTCGGAGGATAGATCAGTTTGGCAGTTGCGTGCTGCTACTGAAGAATTTCAAAGTTGATTAGGACCAGCTCTCCTTGTCGAGAAAGTTCGATTTTGACATCGTACCCAACCGCAAGATATGATAGAGTTTTGAACCTTGACCATCCTTTAGCATCAATCATCATGCGACCATCCTTTGTACTTACGATATATTAAGCAGGTTCATTCACACCAAGGCTGCGCATGGTAAGAGAAACTTGGCCACGGTCGCCCGGATTATTGAATGACTCCCTCATTGCTCTAGAAATTCTCTGTTTGCAAACAAGAAGACATACACAAATAGTGAGATCAACACAGTGAATCATGTGAAACAACAAGGAAAGAAAAAAGAACGAAACACTTGGGCTGCCAATGCTTACCAAGAAGGTGGAGATGTCAGTTTTTGTAAGGACTTTGGTATATGCAGTGCGAACTGCAGCCCAGTTTGTTGCCGGTGCAAGTGCTGGTTCCGTTGCCGCTGCATGGGCCAGAGAAGATGCAAGTGCAACTTCAAGTGTTGGTGCAGGTGCCAGAGTCATTGCTGGTGCCCCTGCCGGTGCGACTGGTAGTGCCGCCGCTGCTGCCGGAGATGGTGCTCCTTGTGGAGCTGGTGCCGGTGTCGGAGCAGGTGCCTGTGTTGGTGCCCGATCCTCCGGTAGATCAGCCTGATCCACTGACGCGGTCGGTGCCGAATCCTCTGGTGGATCAGGCTGAGGTGCTGCTGCTGTCAGTGCTAGAGCCAGTGTCGTCGGAGCAGGTGCTGGTGCTTGATCCGATGCTGAAGGTGGTACCGATGTGTGAGACAGCAATGATCGTCTCTGGTCTGCTATGATTTCATACTTCAGCTCTTTAACTTCGCTAGGCTCCGTGACCTGGATCCAGTCTTTTTCTTCACTTCTTTGAAATGCGAGAAGGACTAATTGTGGCGTGTTTGTTAAAAAAACTGCAGTTCATCACAGGGCTTCATATTGTACTCAGACAACAGACTGATCCAATTGTGTCCAGTAATATAAGTGATGGACAGTGCCTTCATTACTGACATGTCATAAAAAGTGAAACCTGTTAAAATAACCATCATATAGGAAACCAAACGGTTTATTCTGTCACGAATGTGACATGGCAAAACCTGCATCGTAAAATTGCAGCAAAAGTAAAAAAACATGACAGTAAATCAATAAGATTTACTTGATGTGACACGACTGAATCCTTACCAGGATATCACTATGTTCAAGTTCTAAATAGAAGGTTGATCGTCCAATTACGGGTGGCATGCAGGGCCCCCACTTACTCCCACAAGTAGGAAAGTCCAAAGGTCGTGACAACTCGTTTGGAGCGAACATCCATGGGACTGAAAATCCTGGTGGGTGCGATAAACCCTGCAATGCATACAAATATTGGAGTGTAACCATAATTGTTAAATAGTCCTCACAAAAAAGATGATCTGGATACTTCAAAATATACAGACTGAATTGAGTGGACAAACATTAACATAGACTGTTCTTAGGACTCACCACACAACAAAAGCGGCGGTACTAAACAATACAGGGTTCACACACACAAATCAAGTACTAAACAATAGTACTTACTACAGACAAGAAAAGTTGCACTAATTAAACTCTGCAGACTATTTCTTGCCACCGACCTACGGGATGTACCCCACATAACTAACTAGGCCATGCACTTCGTGAGAGATGTCTACCGGCACCTTCGCCATCTCGTCAACCTTGGAGAACCTAGCAGAGTGGTCTTTCCACTCATAAACATGACGATGAAGACAGTCCACATCAGATTTGTCGGGAAGCTTTACAAGAATCACACCCTTTGTAATCAAAGGCACAGCTAGGAAATTGTTGTTGTGAAGTACACCCTCGAGAACACGCCTGACAACAATGCTACAGGAAAACACTTGTTCACGACACATGGTGACAAGGACACAACAGCCGGATAGTTTAGTAGTAGAACACATCCTCAGGTCTTCCAGTTCACACGACATGACTTTGAGAACTTCATACCCACCGGGGACCTGGTTCTAATTCAAACAGAACCCAAATATTTTTATTAGTACCTCCGTTCAGAAATATAAGATGATTTTCGATATTTTACTCCATATAAGACTACATATACTCACAGAAATGAGTGAACAAAGACACTAGAACATGTCTACATGAGATGCACAAAAAAGTTAGAACATCTTATATTTGTGCACAGAGGGATTACTTGCAATATCCATAAGACAAGTTACTGAGGCTACTATACTCTCTTCCAAGGCATGAGAGCTAAAATCGTGCATTTCCTACAGCTAGCATTGATGTTGTTCATAAAGTAGTTGAAAGTAATCTATAAGAAATCAGTGTTATGTGCAAAAATCATATGTATGTTAATCTCTCGCATGTTTTGGTCAAAAGAGCCATTTAGAACCGTCATTTGGCACACAAAAATCACATGCAAGATCGCCCAGAAAGTTGTACTACTAGTACTAGTACTAGTACTGCGTGTTAGATGAAAAAACACGATCAAGATCACCAAATAGATTGTCAAGAAGAGATATTACCTGGACTGGCTTAATGAGGGATCCCGAAGAGGGGGGCTTGGACAGGGCGATGGCCTTGAGCTTGTCTGCGGTAGTCTTGGCGGGGTGCTTGCGCTTCTTCGTACCCTGAGCCTCGACGGTTTTGGCCAAAGCCATAGACACCACTTCGGCCGGTGCTCCAGGGTCCATCAAGAAACTGTCAAATAGAAATAAAATAAAAGAAACCATAATCACAAACCCAAAAGAAGAACAGAGAGGGAGTTAGGATCGGCCATGGGGTTGCAAGACCGGGCCTTGGCCAGAAGCAACACCATTGATGCGCTCACCTTTCCTTCTTTGGGGGAGAAGAACAATGGCAGAAGTGTGTCGGGGTTTTCTTGAAGAAATGAGGAACAAGATGAGGGAGAAGCGAGTTGGGGTTTTCTTCATGAGAGGAAGATGAGGGAGAAGAGTGAAATGATGGTTGCTTCATCCGTCCAACTTACTGCTAGAAAGGTGGGGGTTTTGTGATTTGACGGCTCATTGGGCATTACTGCGGCGCTTCGACCGGTGTAGTCTACCGTGCAGTTGTGCACTCTAGTATGGAGTAATTTAGTGCATGGCAAGTGGACCCCGATGCTGGCTGTCCCACGCATCGGCGAAAGTGAGTAGCAAGGTTCCCGACGACCATCGAGGAGGATCCGCGCGGTAGAGTGTGTCCACTGTTTCTAAAAAAATGATTACAAGAAGCGTTTCCACTCTTACGACGAAGGAGTGCGAAACACGGCAACCACTTGAACTTACACAATACTCCTACTACTAGGGCATCTGCAGTGGTTCATACGTCAGTAGTACTATAATCTTGTTGCTAGTGTAGTAAGATATGCCGATGAAAAATGATGTTGTGCGCATGTCAACTATGAACAATAATGTAACATGCCCCTTTTTGACTGTCCGGTCGAGAATGAACGGTGAGATCAATGTCAACAGAACTAGTGTAAGTGCATCTAGTGCCCCTTAGTGATTTTGGTGTATTGAAGACTTATAGGTTAAGGGACTAATGCGTTTGTGAGTGTACACAGGTCTATAAGTCTATGAGGAGTTTGTTATTTACGATAAATGTCGACCCCTAAAAATGAATGTCTTCAACTGAAGACTTTGGTTTTCTTGAAGACTTTGAAAGTGAAGAAATTGGTGTGACCCTGAAGACTTGATATTCATGCGAGGATTATGAAGCATGAAGACTTTTGTTTTCGTAGTTTCATTTTCTTCTTCTTGAGTCATAGGAAACACCGTACTGTTAAAGGGGGTCGAGGTAAAACTAAGGAAAAGTTTCCAAGTGATGCTCAACTCAAAATCCTACACCTACCCAATCCTTTCGAGTGAAGCCATTGGAAATCTCATACAGCTTAGTCAAGTTCTTCAGTGACAGAGATGAAGTTCTTCTGTTCTCTGAGGAATTTGTTCTGACTGAGGAGTTAGGAATTCGCCAGTGCGGATTGCCTACAAGTGAGGATTATGATAGCCCTGAGGAATTTGATACTCAAATTTCCGACCGTTGCTGTGCTACGTGCCAGCTGTCCCAAAATATCTACCCACCTAACGGTCATATCATTGAAGGGCGTTTATGTCTTATCATGTCGGGCTGCTCCCTAGGCTATAAATAGCCGCCCCTACAACCACTAGCTGGTTGGCTGCTCCAAGAAATAGATTGACACTTGTCATTTAGAGCATCCCATCCTCCGAGGACTTTGAGCGAAAATCATCAAGTGAGGGAAAACCCAAAAACCCAAACACCTACAAACCCAAAGTGATTGAGCATCACTGAAGAGATTGTTCCTGTGTGGAACCGATGCTTGTTACCTTTGAGGACTGTGCATCCTCCTGATGGTTAGGCGTCATGGTCTAGAGCATCCAAGAGGAAATTGTGGATTGCCGAGTGACCGAGTATGTGAAGGTTTGGAAGTCACCTGAAGGCTTACCACGAGTGATTGGGCGAGGTCTGTGTGACCTTAGCTCAAGGAGAATACGGTGATGACTGTGTGTCCAGGACTGTGTGTCCTCAGGTTTAAATACCTAGCCGCTCCAACCAGACGTACAACTGTCACAACAGTTGGAACTGGTCTACCAAATCATTGTCTTCACCGAGCTACTGGTTCTATTTCCTCAACCCTTTCATTTCCTCGCATACTTGCTATGTATTTGATCATTACTGTTTGAAGACTTTGTCTGAAGACTTTCTCAATTTCCTCAGTTCAATTTCTTCAGTCACTTAGTCTTCAGCCTGCTTATCATGTGTTTCACGCTACCTGTACTCTGTGCCTATTTCATTTCATCATGATGACTGTACTTATGCCATGTTATGTTTGCATCTGAGTACTTATTCCGCTGCTAAGTAGTTCGTTGCTTAGGAATTTCCTCACCTTGAAATTCCTCAGTGACGAATTTGTAAAAATCGCCTATTCACCCCCCTCTAGTCGATATAACGCACTTTCAATTGGTATCAGAGCGAGGTACTCCCTTGTTCTTTGTGATTTTGGTTTAACCACCTGGAGTTTTAGTTATGTCGACTGCAGGCATGATCAAGGTCTTGGCTGGGTGTCCTACCTTCGATGGGACGGACTACCCCTACTGGAAGAACAAGATGCGCATGCATCTTGAGGCAATTGACAATGATCTCTGGTATGTTGTGGAAAATGGTGTTCCCTCTGTCACTCCTTCCGTAAACGCTGCTGATGTGAAGAGATTCAAGCAACTCGACTCTCAAGCGAAGAATATCATATGTGGCCATCTGAGCAAAGGGCAGTATGGCAGAGTGAGTGCTTTGGAGAGAGCTAAGCTTATCTGGGATAGGCTGTCCAAGGTCAACGAAGGAGTCTTAACTCAACGTGACTCTCGAGTTGACGTTCTTTGCAATCTCTTCAACCGCTTCAAAAGACTCGACAACGAAAATGTTCAGCAAACCTTTGATCGCCTCACTGACATCTCAAACGAGCTTCAAGCACTGGGTGCCACTGACATCACCGACCATGAGGTGGTGAAGAAATTGCTGAGGTCACTCGATTCTTCATTCGATACACTGGCACTGATGATTCAAGAACGTGGAGACTACAAGTCACTTGATCCTGCTGATATCCTCGAGAGGCTAAATACTCATGAATTCCAACTAGCTGAGAAGAGAGATCTCTACGGACCGAGCTATGGTAGATCTCATGCACTGAAAGCCAAGGCAGTCTCTGAATCTGAAGATGAAGATTCTGGTAGCAGCCTTGGTGATCCTGAAGAACTGAGTCAGGAGCTAGCAATGCTCGTGAGGAAATTCTAGAAGTTCTCTAGACGTGGCCGATTTGGAAAATCCTCAAGAGGTGATGACATGAAATCAGATTCCTCATCCCGTGATTACAAGAAGAGAACTTGCCATAAATGCAAGAAACCTGGTCACTACATTACTGATTGTCCTCAGTGGGAGAAGGAATCAAAGAAGAAGAAATACAAGGATGATAGTTCAGATGACTCTAAGAAGAAGAAGAAATCTTCAAAGTCCTCATCGTCAAGATCTTCAAAGTCTTCATCTCACAAGAAGAACAGCTCCAAGAAAGCTCGGGCATTCATTGGCAAGGAAATGGACTCTGAAGCTGAATCTGAGGAACATGAGGAAGAGGAGGCATCTGAGGAGTCAGACTCTGGTGTGGCGAGCCTAGCCCTCTCTACTGCTTATATTAGCAAGTCCATCTTCAACACTGAGGAAAATGGCTTCCCCAACACTGCTGTTGACGGCAACGATGACTATGCTCCCACCTATTGCTTCATGGCAAAAGGTGCCAAGGTATTCAAATATCCCTCCTCTGAATCAAGTGAGGATGAATCTGATGAAAACCTCAAACCCAGCTATTCCAAACTTGCTAATATTGCTGTTAAACAACAAAAGGCTTTGGAAAAGGTTCAAAATATGCTAGACAAAAGCGATGATCTGTTAGGTGAGTAAATGGATCGAACTCAAACACTGACTGATAATCTTCAGCAACTACAGTCTAAGTTTGACAACCTTCAAGGTCGTCATGAAACTCTCTTAGCCGATCATGAGAAGCTTTCTTATGAATTTCTTCAAAGAAAGCAAGATCTTGAGAAGCTAAGGGTGAGTCATGAAGATCTTCAGAAGGAAAATGATTCTTTGCTTGCTCAACAGATCAGTTCCGCTCAGGAAGAATTTATTCCACCATGCTTGAAATGCATTGAACGTGAAACTGCTAATTCTTCACCTGAATGTTCAAATGCTTCTATTGCTGCAAATTCTTCAACTATCTCTGTGGTCACAAATTCCTCATCTGAGGATACCACTAGTGTCACTGACGAAAATGCAGGGTTGAAGGAATTGTATGTGACAGGCATGTACAAAAGCCTCAAAGGGCATCAGACTCTTTGTGATGTGCTCAAAAAGCAGATCTTGAACAGGAACCCTAGGAAAGAGGGTATTGCCTTTGAGAGGAAACTCAATGCTGATGGAACCTACTGGAAACCTGAGCAGTATCCCAAAACCTCATGGGTTGCTGCGAAGGGATCTCCCGTAGATCCATCCACTTTATCTGGCTTTACTTGTGAATCCTCATATTCATCTGATGAGTCATTTGACTCCAACTATAAACTGTTCAAAAATCAGAATGGTGAGGTATTTGCTAGATATGTTGGATCTAACTGCAGGAATGGTCCCCCTATGAAGAAAATCTGGGTTCCAAAAAGGTGCCTTGAAAGTCTTCAGGTGAATGTCCTCATGACACCACCTGTGAAGAATAAGAACCCCAGATCAAATTCTTCATATGAACCAAAGTCTTCATATGGATCCAAGTCCTCTTATGGATCAAATTCCTCACATGGATCCAAGTCCTCACATGAACATCATCGTGCTAACACTTCTGTTTCGCAGGGAAAGCCTAAGGGCTATGAATATGTGCATTATTCTTCAAATCATTATGTTCATAAGTCCTCGAAGAATTTCTCTGCTTATTCATATGCTTACCCTAACCCCTCTTATGTGAAACGAAGTGGTCTGGCGTCTATGCCACCTTTCTCTGATGGAGCTCGCAGAATGATGAACTCTTTGCCACCCCTCCAGATGTGGGTGGTGAAGAAAAAGAACTAATCTCTTATGCAGGGTCAGGTCTCCAGACGAACTAAATCGTCTGAAGAATTTGCTGGAGACCTGAAATGCTTGAAAGGACGCAAGCTAATCATGAAGAAATGATTTATTCATTTCTCACGTCCTCACATTGCTATATATACATATGTTGCTTTAATTGATGAAATATGTCTGATGAATTTGATGTCATATTCTTCACTCTGAAGTATATGAGTTCGTAAGATGCACTAATTCATCTGCAGGATGATTTACCCAAAGCTACTGAGTGGGTCCTCGATAGTGGATGTACAAATCACATGACCGGTGACAAGAGCTTACTGATGAACACTCCTTTATCTCCATCACACTTGAAGCATATCACCTACGCTGACAAAGGCAAAAGCAAGGTATTGGGTCTAGGTAGGGTTGCAATCTCAAAGGATCGACACATGGATAAAGTCATGCTTGTCGAGTCCCTCGGATTCAACCTCATGTCTGTCTCAATGCTTTGTGATCTTGATATGGTTGTTGTCTTTGGCAAATATCGGTGCTTAGTGCTCATGGAATCTGACAATTCCAAAGTCTTCGAAGGCTTTAGGAGAGGAGACTTGTATATTGTTGATTTCTCTGCAGGACCACAGCCTGCCACTTGTCTACTTGCTAAAGCTTCAGAAGGCTGGCTATGGCATCGACGACTGGGTCATGCTGGCATGAGGAACTTACACACGCTCGTGAAGAAAAAGCACGTCATTGGCATCGAGGGTGTCAAATTCCTCAAAGATCATCTTTGTGGG
Organism: Thinopyrum elongatum; assembly: GCA_011799875.1. Taxonomy (NCBI): domain Eukaryota; kingdom Viridiplantae; phylum Streptophyta; class Magnoliopsida; order Poales; family Poaceae; genus Thinopyrum; species Thinopyrum elongatum. The sequence continues at coordinate 500,863,938 of CM022298.1, forward strand.
GCTTGTGAGGCTGGAAAGATGACCAGAGCCAAGCACCCCTCGAAGACTATCATGACTACTTCTCGTCCTTTTGAATTGCTTCATATGGATCTCTTTGGCCCTACTCATTATGCCACACTAACAAATGCAGCATCTCTATATGGCTTTGTCATTGTTGATGACTATTCTCATTACACATGGGTGCATGTCATTACTTACAAAACTGAAGTGCAGGAAGTCTTCAGATGATTTTCCTCAAGGGCTTCGACGAATTTCGGCGTGAAGATCAAGCATATACATAGTGACAATGGGACTGAGTTCAAGAATACTGGTCTTGATGACTATCTCGATGAACTTGGTATTACTCATGAGCTATCTGCCCCATACACTCCTCAACAGAATGGCATTGTGGAGCGCAAGAACAGGACTCTTGTTGAGATGGCTCGCACCATGCTTGATGAATACAAGACACCTCGTCACTTCTGGCCTGAGGCAATTGATACTGCATGCCACATCATCAACAGGGTATATCTTCACAAATTCTTCAAGAAGACCTCATATGAACTCCTCACTGACAAGAAACCCAATGTGAGTTATTTCAAAGTCTTCGGTGCTAAATGCTGGATTAGAGATCCTCATCACAATTCTAAATTTGCACCGAAAGCACATGAAGGTTTTATGCTTGGTTACGGAAAGGACTCGCACACCTACAGGGTCTTCAACACCTATCACAACAAGGTTGTTGAAACTGTAGATGTGCGGTTCAATGAAACTAATGGCTCGCAAAGAGAGCACCTACCTCCTGTGCTAGATGAAAAGACACCTGAGGAAACCATCAAGTTCAAAGCTACTGAGGATGTCATTCCTACTGAAGAATCTGCTGAAGAAATCATTCCTGAACATGAAGAACAGCATGCTGGCGCACCTGAAGAATTTGGCTCTGAAGAAAATACTGAGCCAAATCAAAGTCGTCAACCTGCTCATCCTCGCGTTGCAAATGAAGTACAGATTGAGAGAATCATCAACGACATCAACGCACCAGGTCCTCTGACTCGCTCAAAAGCTTCACATTTATCTAACTTTTGTGGGCATTTTGCTTTTGTCTCTATCACAGAGCCCACCAAAGTTGATGAGGCATTTCTGGAGCCTGAATGGATTCAAGCAATGCAAGAGGAATTACATCAATTCAAGCTGAACAATGTGTGGGAGCTTGTCAAGCGATCGGACCCATGCAAGCACAACATCATCGGTACCAAATGGATCTACCGCAACAAGCAAGATGAAAATGGCCTAGTGGTGAGGAACAAGGCTCGTCTTGTGGCTCAAGGCTACACACAGGTTGAAGGAATTGATTTCGATGAGACTTTTGCACCTGTTGCTAGACTTGAGGCTATTCGCATATTGCTTGCTTATGCTAACCATCATAATATCATCTTATATCAAATGGATGTGAAAAGTGCATTCCTCAATGGTAAGCTTGAGGAAGAAGTATATGTTGCTCAACCCCCAGGTTTTGAAGATCCTAAGCATCCTCACAAAGTCTTCAGACTCAATAAGGCCCTCTATGGCCTCAAGCAGGCCCCTCGGGCGTGGTATGATACTCTGAAGGAATTCCTCATGAAGAAAGGCTTCAAACCCGGTTCACTCGACCCTACTCTTTTCACCAAAACCTATGATGATGAATTATTCGTGTGCCAAATATATGTTGATGATATTATCTTTGGCTGTACTAACCAACATTACAGTGACGAATTTGCTAACATGATGAGTGAGGAATATCAAATGTCCATGATGGGGGAATTGAAATTCTTCTTAGGTCTTCAAATTCGTCAACAACGTAATGGCATCTTCATTTCTCAAGAGAAATACCTCAAGGACGTTCTGAGAAAATTCGGTATGCAAGAATGCAAAGGCGTCAAAATCCCTATGCCCACAAATGGCCATCTATGCACTGATGAAAATGGAATAGACTTCGATCAAAAGGTATACCGCTCCATGATTGGTTCTTTATTGTACCTATGTGCATCTAGGCCGGATATTAAGCTTAGTGTTTGCATGTGTGCCTATTTTCAAGCTACACCGAAGGAATCACACCATAAGGCTGTGAAACATATTCTTCGATATCTAGCTCACACTCCAACACTTGGATTATGGTATACCAAGGGCTCGGCTTTTGATCTCATCGGATATTCTGACTCTGACTATGCTGGTGATCGTGTGGACCGCAAGTCAACATCAGGCACGTGCCATTTCCTCGGACGATCCTTAGTATGTTGGTCCTCGAAGAAGCAGAACTCCGTATCACTCTCTACTGCTGAAGCTGAGTATATTGCTGCTGGTTCTTGCTGTGCTCAATTGCTATGGATGAAGCAAACCCTCAAGGACTACGGCATCAATGTGAAGAATGTGCCACTCTACTGCGACAATGAGAGTGCCATCAAAATTGCTCATAACCCAGTTCAGCACTCGAAGACAAAGCACATCGAGATTCGTCATCATTTTCTTCGAGATCATGTGTTGAAGGGTGACATCTCTATTGATCCCGTGAAGTCTGAAGAACAACTAGCGGATATCTTCACAAAGCCCTTGGATGAGAAGAGATTTAGCAAATTGCGGTGTGAGCTAAATATCTTAGAATCTTCGAATGTCCTTTGAAAAGGACACACATCCTAACACTTATGCAAACTGATGACTTAGATGTGCAACACACGAAGAAACGTTTTTCTTCAATCAATGAAGACTAACCCTCTAAGTGTGAAGAAATTAATGAAGAATTTGATTCTCAGAGCCCTACGACAATTGTACGCGGTGTCTGAAATCATCATTCTTACACGGTGGGTCACGCCACCACAAAAAGTTGAAAATCTTCAAAATTTGTGTTTTTTCATCATTGTGCAAATTCTTCAAATTTTCAAATTCTTCAACTTTGCAAAATCTTCACTCTTTCCGTCTGTATTCTTCATTGACTATATATATATATATTTGAGTTTTCTGTCCTCTACAGCATTCACTTATTGCTAATTCTTCAAGTTGATTTTCTTCTAAGTGAATGTGATCGGACCCGTTCCCCCTCTATGCTAAACTCAATCCAGTCCGTTCACAAATTCTGCATGTGCGTTCTATTTGAAACCCGTTCAAAGTCTTCACTGTGTCCTTGACAGCTGAAGAATTTGCGAACGAAACATTAAAATATTCTTATCTGAATTTTCGGCTTTTGCCGCTCAAACCGTTCCATATCCCTCGACAAGATTTATCTATTCACCCATGATCAACACGATCTCCACTTCACAGTACGTGGGTGACACATGTCGCTAGGATGAGAAGGGTCAGGGGCAGGTTCGTCCATTTTCCTCGGACGAGCGGTTTTTCACCTCGGCTATAAATACCCCTCGCCCTCCTCAGAGCTCATTTACCCTGCTCGATCTTACTCCCTCGCTCGAGCTCTCAGACCTAGCGCCGCCGCTACACTCCATCGTCGCCGGTGAGGAAGAGCTTCACTGCCTCGACCTCCTCGCCGTCGTACTCACGCCGGCCACGGAAATCTTCACTCCGCCGCCGCCGTAGCTGTTTTCCATCGCCAAGTTAGGGCATGGAAGATCTGAACGGACGAACATCTCCACTGCTACTCTCAGTTCGTCGTGTTCTTCGTCAAGGGTAAATAAAATTTATTTTTACTGCCCTTGTTGATTCTGATGTTTTCCACAAAATCTTCAAAAGGTGTTTATTCTTCAACTTTCATGTTCTTAAACACCAACTTGCTTCTGTCCTTGATCAGTTTCTCTAAGCAACATTTTTCTTCAAGATTCCTCAATTGTGTGGATTTTCAATCTACACAACTCTGGAACCTAAGTCAAAAATGCTTAGTGAAATTCCTCAAGACACCCCTGGTCAAATTCCTCAACTTGATACTTTTGAAAATCTTCTGAGAACGCATATGACCTCTCCAAATTCTTCGCACCTATATTCTGTTCACAGGTACACATGTCCGCTGCTGAATCTCTAGGTTCTCATCAACTTAACTCATTTGCAGCGTTCCTTGAAGAAAAATTGCATACCTCATCAGAAAATTCGATTGTTCAAAATCCTCAAGTGAAGAAAATGGCTGATGGTAAAAGACCTCAGAAGGGAGGAAAGAGGCCAGAAACAAATACTGCTTTTGAGATCCCTGATGACATCTATGATGAATATTGTACTCCTGATGAAGCAACTCATGGCAAGGAGAACAAAAATCAGCGCAAAGTGCGCATTCAGAAGATTGAGAGGAGATGGGCAAGAGAATGGAGGGAATATCGCTATGTCACTCCCAAGTACATGAAGAAATTCGCTGTTAACCCTCCATGTCCAAGACCTCCATTGGCTCCTAGCCAAGTAGCTGATCCCACTAGCATCAGAAGAGGTGAGGAATTTCCTCAGGAGTGGGCTAAGCGTCAAGCCAAGCTGGCCAAAGTGGCTAAAGAGGCAGTGAAGAAATTCAATGAAGATTCTGTTGCTGCCGCCGCTGAGGCCTCTGCTATCAAGCCTAAGAAGGCTATGCTGAAGAAATCAGCTGTCAAGACAAGTTCCTCAGCTGCAATGCCCTCACGGCCAAGCTCTTCAAAGCCCTCACGGCCTGTTCCTCAAGCAAATTCCTCAAAAGCAGCTCCAACTCCCTCGGTTGCAAAATCCTCAGCTGCTCCTACAATGTCCTCAGCACCTGTGCATCTTGCCACATGCCAAAGGACTATTGGAATCTCAATTGCTTCTGGAGTCTCTGCAAGTTCTTCAGCTCCACCTCAGTCTTCAACAACTCCTATCTTGCTGAAGAAAAAGGCCACTGCTGGACGAGGCACAAGACCAAGTCCTCACAAGAAGCAGGTCGCCTTTCAGGTTCCGTCAAGCGAAGACGAAGCTGATGATGAAGAATTAGCTGCGATCATCAGAGATCGACAACAAAGGGCCGCTAGAGCCAAAGGCAGTGCTGTGCCCCTCATGCTGGATCCAAGGAAGATCCTTGATTTCATCGATCTATGGCACAAGGATCCAAATACACCTTTGCCTGAATTAAACCTCACTCCTGGTCAAAGTCACATGTTGACGGCCTTCATAAATGAAGAGAAATGGAAATTTGAAAAGGCCAGGCAGGTGAAGAAGGCTCAGTACAAGAAGGAGCGTTTTCTGAAGAACAATGTTGTGAAAATGTCTCCTGAAGAACTTGTGACTATGCAGGCTGAGATCAAAGCACTCAGTGATGAATTTCATGCATTCCATGCAGATTGGCTAGGTGCCAAAGTCAGATTCGTCAGAATGGCAAAAGGATTTACTCCAAGTGTTGCAGCTTCATCGCAACCCAAATTTCCTCAGACTGGAACATCTATTCAGTCTGCTGAAGAAAATGAAAGCGCCAGAACTGCTGAAGAAATTCCAGTCTCTGAAGAAATTGCCAGGGCAACCTCCAATATTGCGCCTGAAGAGCAATCCAGGCCAGTTGAAGCATCTGCTACTGTGCCTGAGGAATCTGAACAAGCCAGGGCAACTGCATCAGTTGTGCCTGAAGAAATTCAACCAATTTCCTCTGCTCCTCCTGCACCGATGACAAGCATCAACCTTCCTTCTGCATCAGAAGCGAAGAAAACCAAGGCTGCGGAGCGAGCAGCTGTGAAGAAAAGGAAAGCATCTACATCTTCAGAGTCTTCAGCTCCCAAGAAATTGAAGACTTTGACAAGTTCAACTGAAGACCCAATTGATGCTATTCCAATATCAAGCATGCCATCAAAGGAGATCATTCCCTTTGGTGAGGAATATGAAATTCCTAGTAAATCTGATGAAGAAGATCCTTCTGCTGCTTCGACAGAGCAGATGGATGAAGAAATTGAAGTGGATGCTTTCTCTTCAACCCCACTGGTATCATCGCCCATGCCTCAGTTCACAGCTGAAGAGGCAGGCGTCGAAGGAACTGAAGAAGATGAGGATGTGGATATTGGGTCTACAACACCTATTCTAAATGATGACTTTTGGGAAAGTCATCACCCCAATTCACCTCTGACAACCCCTCTACATCATGTTCCTCAGTCCCCTGTGCCAACTGAAGAAATTCATACGGGCTCTGATGAACGTCATGCTTCACTTCATTCTATTCCTGAAGAAGTTCCAGCCACTAGCGCTGATGTACATATGTCTGAAGAAATGGAGGCCAAGGCTGCTGCTGAAATTCCTCAGCCTGTGGCTCCAGTGGCTATACCTCAAGAGTCTGTAAATTCTTCAACTGCTAATCTTCAGCCCAAGCCACAGAACCCTCACTCCAAGAAGCAGAAGTTTAATGCTGAGGATTTCTTCAACGAGCACATATTCTTCACTGACTACAATCCCTATGACTCTGCTCGTCTTCGTCGCAAGCGTTTCTGGACTGCAAGCCAGATGAACTTCTACTCCTCATTGTTGGTTGATAAGGATAAGATCTTTGAACATGAGCAAATTCCTCATGTAGATATGGAATCGCTGCCCTGCTTCACACCAGTCCTCAGTGTTCTTCATGACGCTGGGTTACTCAATTTCTGCACCGACATCTGATATTGGAATGAAGAACTCATTCTTTAATTCTTCGCCACGCTGCACATTACTGGAAATGTTGATGATGTCAATTCATGGGTATTGGACTGGATGACTGAAAATACTCATTTCAAAGCACCGGCCTCTGAATTGCTTCATGCCGTCCCAGTCAGTCCTCCCACTGAAGGTGCTAGGCTTCTCTATGTTGAACCTGAACTGTATGATCATCTGATGCAAGTGCTGATGAAGCCTTTGAAGCCTGGCCAAGCTCCAAGGACCAAATTCCTCGTCAAGGAATTGCTCTATGTGCCAAGGACAGTTTATTGCATATTGACCAAAACCCTCAGTCCAATCAAGGGCCACAACTCTGATGATGAAGAAGTTGTTGGCATTATGAAGAATCTGCTGTTCAATATCATTCACGGTATTCCTATCAACTACCATGATTTCTTCATGAGGGCTTTGGCCAATGCTGCTTTGTCACCTTTTGAGTTGAAGCCTTATGCTCCCTGGATCATGAAGTTCATCAGATCAAGGTCTTCAATTCATTATAAGGCTGATTTTCAAAATCATGTCAGCTATTTGCCCCCTATTGAAGTCCTCAAACGGACTATTTCCTCAGCTGATGAGAAGGGCAAGGCTGCTGTTATTGATGAAGGTACTCGTCCATTGGATGGACAGTTTCGCAAAGCTACTTCCTATTCCACCAATGATGACTCTGCAACTCAAGATTCTGCCGCCAAAGCTTCAGAACATCATCCTCAAGCCACAGCTCCGCGTGTGATGACTGATCGTGAACTTCTCCTTAGTCTTCATCAGAAAGTTGATCGAAATCACAAGTGGGTCAAGCGTCAGTTTGGTGCAATTCTTCAGAACATGACAGTCACTCAAAATACTGTGAAGAAGAATCACTACTACTTGCATGAAGTCTTTGACCGCACTTGGGCGATTCTGTCTAATCTTCATAGTGCTGAAGAACTCAAGGAGATGGGCTTCCAACAGGACTTTGACTGGTCCCAGCCACCTTCGAAGATATTCTTCATCGCGCGAGACGGATGAAGCTGAAGACTTGAACGACACTGCGGCAGGCCCTACCTCAACAGACGACCCCAACAATGCTGGCGCTCCTCCATCGACATCATGATGATATTCTTCAGGGGCGTTAGTCCTCATTTTTCGTCCCTTTTGGTCATTCGATGACAAAGGGGGAGAAATTTGAGTTAGTCTTCAAACGGGTCTTATATATGGGCTATATTTCTGTTAAGTTACAACTCTTGCTTTTCTCAGGTGTTTGCTCTGATGAGTTGTAAACTTAAGTCCTATGGTGGTCTGATACTTTTGAACTGCTTTCTGCATGCTTATTTCCTCAAGTACCTTAATGCACGCATGCTGAATTTCGTCAGACACCATATCTCATCATGCATTTCAAATTCTTCATATCATATGTTAAATGCGTGTATGAATTTCATGATATAGGAGGAGATCTCCATGATATTACTCAACAATGTGCGTTTGCTATTCAAAGCAAATTCCTCAAATATGCACATCTTCAGGGGGAGTTCTTCTATATCTTGCAATCAAATTCCTCAATATCAGTATTTACACTTCATATGTTTATCCCCGTTGAAAACTTAACCTATATTGTCATCAATCACCAAAAAGGGGGAGATTGTAAGTGCATCTAGTGCCCCTTAGTGATTTTGGTGTATTGAAGACTTATAGGTTAAGGGACTAATGCGTTTGTGAGTGTACATAGGTCTATAAGTCTATGAGGAGTTTGTTATTTACGATAAATGTCGACCCCTAAAAATGAATGTCTTCAACTGAAGACTTTGGTTTTCTTGAAGACTTTGAAAGTGAAGAAATTGGTGTGACCCTGAAGACTTGATATTCATGCGAGGATTATGAAGCGTGAAGACTTTTGTTTTCGTAGTTTCATTTTCTTCTTCTTGAGTCATAGGAAACACCGTACTGTTAAAGGGGGTCGAGGTAAAACTAAGGAAAAGTTTCCAAGTGATGCTCAACTCAAAATCCTACACCTACCCAATCCTTTCGAGTGAAGCCATTGGAAATCTCATACAGCTTAGTCAAGTTCTTCATTGATAGAGACGAAGTTATTCTGTTCTCTGAGGAATTTGTTCTGACTGAGCAGTTAGGAATTCGCCAGTGCGGATTGCCTACAAGTGAGGATTATGATAGCCCTGAGGAATTTGATACTCAAATTTCCGACCGTTGCTGTGCTACGTGCCAGCTGTCCAAAAATATCTACCCACCTAACGGTCATATCATTGAAGGGCATTTATGTCTTATCATGTCGGGCTGCTCCCTAGGCTATAAATAGCCGCCCCCTACAACCACTAGCTGGTTGGCTGCTCCAAGAAATAGATTGACACTTGTCATTTAGAGCATCCCATCCTCCGAGGACTTTGAGCGAAAATCATCAAGTGAGGAAAAACCCAAACACCTACAAACCCAAAGTGATTGAGCATCACTGAAGAGATTGTTCCTGTGTGAAACCGACGCTTGTTACCTTTGAGGACTGTGCATCCTCCAGACGGTTAGGCGTCATGGTCTAGAGCATCCAAGAGGAAATTGTGGATTGCCGAGTGACCGAGTATGTGAAGGTTTGGAAGTCACCTGAAGACTTACCACGAGTGATTGGGTGAGGTCTGTGTGACCTTAGCTCAAGGAGAATACGGTGAGGACTGTGTGTCCGGGACTGTGTGTCCTCAGGTTTAAATACCTAGCCGCTCCAACCAGACGTACAACTGTCACATCAGTTGGAACTGGTCTACCAAATCATTGTCTTCACCGAGCTACTGGTTCTATTTCCTCAACCCTTTCATTTCCTCGCATACTTGCTATGTATTTGATCATTACTGTTTGAAGACTTTGTCTGAAGACTTTCTCAATTTCCTCAGTTCAATTTCTTCAGTCACTTAGTCTTCAGTCTGCTTATCATGTGTTTCACGCTACCTGTACTCTGTGCCTATTTCATTTCATCATGATGACTGTACTTATGCCATGTTATGTTTGCATCTGAGTACTTATTCCGCTGCTAAGTAGTTCGTTGCTTAGGAATTTCCTCACCTTGAAATTCCTTAGTGACGAATTTGTAAAAATCGCCTATTCACCCCCCTCTAGTCGATATAACGCACTTTCAACTAGGTCTACAGTGCATGGAGAGTACGGTGCTACAGTACTCCACTGAACATGAACCTTATGAAGCACGAATCTATGTTAGGTAGGGTGTATGAAGGGTGCATGGGAGCAAAAGTTCCCTTCTCGACCCACTTTTGCATGCTTGGCAGAGTGCATGAAGGGTGCATGAGTCCACACTAGGTTAACACAAATACACTAGGAGCATGGAAAGAATGCATGAAGAGGGGAGCTGAGATGAGCATGCATGAAGAGGGAACAACTATGTTGAAATGACAATGCAACCAAACACACCTGCGCGCTTTGTGCTACAGTGACTGATCTGCACCGTCTGAGTTTGATCCAACAATCATGTTGCACCGAGACATGCCCATGCATAGGACACCTAAACACCACCGAAGTCCCTTTGCTTCTTGAGGTGCACGACAGTGGTGATGCAGGGTGCCACCGCCCACAGAGCCCGCTCCCTGTCGACGGGAGCCAGCTCATCAAAGACCACGTCCAATGGCCCGAATGGATTCCGGTGATGAAGCCCTGAGAGGATTCGCCTGGCAATGGCGACGGTCGCCCACAATCCCTCCTTGTCCAACTCCGCCCCCATCACCGCGCGGAGACGGCTCGGCTCCTCGGAGATATAGGTGAAGAAGGAGACCAGGTCAGGAAGCCGCAGCTCGTTGAAGTCGATGGGGTGGTTGAACAGGTTTAGCCCGATGGCCGGCATGGTCGTGCTAGCACGACGGTAGGCATTGCGCAACCGTAACACGTGTGTGGCAACATGATCCAGCAAGTGGTTGGGGTGATCCTAGACCTCGTCACGATCGGTCCGCTCGTGCTCCAGCCGGCTCGCCTGACCGCCTAACGTATCTCCTGCTTTCTGCAGCAACGCTGCCGATGCCTCAAGCATCTTTGTGGTGGACGTCTGCCGCTTTTGAAGCTCCGTGAACTCCCGCACATAAAGGAGGAGCATGGCACTGCTCTCCTCCTTGAGCTCACGGAGCTGCATGTCCTTGGCCCTGAGTTCCGCAGCCTTGGCATGGAGCTCCTGTGTCAGGCGCCTCACCTTAGACTCCGTGATCTGGTGCGCCGCCATGGAACTAGGTAGAAGCAATGGGGGGAGGAAGCAAAGGGGGCGAAACGACTGAAAGGCAATGTAATCTACAGGAAGGTGGAGGGTGAATCTTTTGGTTTTTACCATGGGAAAACACCAGTCGATGACTTTTCACATAAGTGAGCACCACCCGGGGTCATCATGACTATATGCTGTCGTGCCTGCTCCGTCAATCAAAAAAATAAAAATCCTGCCGCGCCTGCCGCACCCAAAGACCAGAGCAATGCAGCGGTGGATATTTAAATTTACCTTCCGGCAAGGAGAGAAAAAAAGGGGTGAAAAAACAAATGTGGCGGCGGCCTAGCTAATCAGTAGCACTAGCCCAACTAGCTAGCCACCGTTCTTCACTGATGTACTCGGCGGGAAAGGTGGGCTTTTGTGATTTGATGACTCATTTACTTGCTTCGGTGCTACCATCGAGAAGGAGCCCAAAAACGCGCGGTAGGGCGTCTCACATCTCGGCAAGGAAGAAAATATGCGTGCACCTCCCGAGAGGACCCAGAAACCGCGCGGTAGGGTGTGCCACGTCTCGGCACGGAGGGAAAATGTGCGTGTAAAAATATACTGTGCTACCTATGGTTCGACCTCGGGACCCAGCCAGTCGGTCGAAAACACCCCACTAGCCACACAACTTCATCATGCTAACGTGGCACGGAGGATAGGTGTGGTTAGCACCGTCTCAACCAGCCACAATGTCTCTTGTTCTAGGCGATTCATCTATTTTCTAAGCATTTTTTAGTTATAATAACGCCACGGCAAGCTCGCGCCACTCTTCGTGTGTGCCCATGCGTCTAAAGGTTGTACTAGATGGAGAGGAGAGAGAGATCGCAGACATGGGGCCCACCAGTAAGTGAGTTAACGTTCATGCACGTGTTTACGAGCCACTCCCTCTACTCTACTCAACGTAATACTGTATAAAATCAAAGAAATGAAGATCGATCGATACATGAAGTGTGTGTGTGTGTGGGGGGGGGGGGGGCGGGGTCGAGGAGATACCTAAACACAACATTTGCATGTACATAGTACTAGACTTAATATTCATGTTTTAGTTTACCGTTGCATTTTAAATATGGAATTGAGGACCATGCATGGCTTACATTTTATTTTTGAATTCGTGTCATACATGCATGGTCTGGAAAAATAGTTGCACTATACTTACTGGATTGTTGTTGTATTGGTGTGTGTGTGTGGGCATATGCTTGAATACATACAAATTTTTCTCACCACCATACCGTTCATCTTGTATTTTTGAATTTGTAATGAAAAACTTACTATGGACACCAGGAAATGTGAAATCCATGTTGAGATCACTATATCACAAACTCACTCTAATTCAAGAACTCGTCATAAATCAATTATCATGCCTTTTGGAATGATCAGTTATTTGCAAGGAAAATATGGCCATTGTAATACATTAGCAAAAGAGCCCGTGCGTTGCAACGGGGTAATAAAATTTATGTTTCGCCACTTATCACAATTGCTTTGTCTCATCATTGTCATCAACCTATTCATCCTTTTGCACTTTTGCAAGTTTTATTATGTACACGCCCTTGTGGTTTCCATCATCATACTAAGCAAATGCTAGTTAGAAAGGAGAGGTGGAGGTCAAGGCCTACTCTGAGTGCCATCTTATTAACTGGAGCCTCCATCTGTTTTACTTTCCTTGTCAGCAAAATTAATGATATTGATTTGCTTGTATCTGGGTTATATAACCAAGTGCTCCTCGTGGACCTAGTGTCCACATCCCTTGGTGGTAATCATTATAGCTGCAATAGAAGGCTATGATGTTGCATTGAATATATTTGGGTGGGATCATGCACATGGAAAATTTTGGTACCACCGATGGTGAAGGGTAAGAAAGATGAAGGTTACCTAAAAATATATTCAACTTGAAAAAATAGTACTCCCTCTATAAAGAAATATAAGAGCATTTCAATTATTTATAGAGGGAGTACGTGTAAAATACTGTATGGTCTGGTAGAAAGCATCTACCTAGCTTTCGCGACATCCGTTACTATAGGCATTGTTGCAATTGACGGTCAGTTGGTCAGCAGGCAAAGGCATGTACATCAGCTTGAGCTCTGAGTCGAAGAAGATATGTGAGGGAATGATTCAACGGGGATGACCACGTCGGCCTCCCAGTGAGAGACCTGCTTCTCCTGTGAGCCCCCACTCGAGGGAAGCGAGGCATGCAGAGCCAACCTGGTTCCCAACATCTGCGAGCTCCCCATCTCATTGTAAACTTGTAGACTAATCAATGCGAAATCACAAGTATGTTTAGGGCGATCAAAAGCTGCGATAGCAGTACTTCTTGTCCCGATCTCTCCATGAAGTGCATGTACGTATAAATGGTATAATCAATCACAAGATGACCAACTTCCATATGCTAATATGTGCGTACCTTGTGATCATCCAGGGTCCTTTATACCATTGATGATTGATTGATGGAAGCAGCGGCTGATGCAATCAATATAGTGGTACTAACGTACCTGACCGAAAATGTGTTGCATGGCATCTAGATCGATGGTTCCGCACACGAGGGCTGTCGCTGGAGGCGGCGACGACTTTGCTGAGGCGAGCCTATTTTTTGAAGAAGTGTGTTGGTTCTGATATTTTTATACATGTATATATCTAGAGTCCCATGTCCACATTCAAAAGATTCAGATGGAATATCGGGGGGAGATGAGCGAAAAAACCATGCGTATCGTTTGTACCTGACTCAGACGAATGTGATGTAAAAAGTTAGGCCGACAAAAGGATTTTTCAGGTATGTATGTATATTTAAAATTTATACACATTTTTTTCAAGATTTATTCATATATAACATGTTATATTTTGAGTTAGTGTTTGAAAGATAAATATTTTGAAGAGCATTTTAATCTGTCAAAAAAAGAATGATTAAGCAGGAAAAGGTAAAAAAAGATGAGAGAGCCCGCAAAGGGAAAAAAGAGTTGGGAGAGCCTAGGATTCGTCCGACAATTTAAAAAAAGATTCCTTTCGCACTCTCGAATGGTAGCACCCGACGGCGTACCAGCCAAACCCAGGCTCGTGTCCTACTAGTGGTGTGCATGGTACGCACATTAGCCAACCCCAATCAAAAGAACCATGATATTAAACTTTGCGCCTCCACTCGAGCCTCCGCGTTTCGAGTCAAAATATCTAGCGGCCAGAATTCCAGCCCTAGGAAATTCCTCTCATGTCCCCGGTCCATCATGACTACCGATGAACAATGGCGGGATGCTTTAGTAACCAGCCCACGTTACCTACCATGCCGAGCATGGTTCAATTCCCTCGGTCGCTGTTACCCAAGGTCACCCGTCAACTCCATTGCCTAGTACTAAAAGCACTACACCAGGATGAGCACAGAATGGAGCTCCGTTTGTTCATGGCTACTAGAGTTACTATATCAGGCAATGCACTGGTACGGAGGGATTATCCTTTTACTCTGCATATATAACTTGTCTAAAGTCTAACTAAGCAAAATGTTTGACCAAATCCTTTCTTAAGTAATATTAACATCTACAACAGTAAAGATGTATCGCTTGAAAATTTATTTCATGATGCAGGTTATGATATTGTTTCGAATCCTGGATTTTAAATTCTAGAAAATCGAAAACTGACATGAAATTCATGAAACTGAGCATGGTCTCGTGATATGAAATGAATAGGCTATCGTAATTTTTTTGTTCAATTTGAGACAGGCTGCTTATGAAAAGTTGCACAAACGAAGAGCCAAGGTATTTTGGAACAAAGACGTGTCACGTTAACGCGAATGGTTTCACTATTCAAACCGTGGGCGTTTGACATACGTGCCGCCATGAGTCCCGCTTCTCATCGGCAGGTGCCATCCGAGCAAGCGTGTGAGTCGACGGGAGGCGTGCGAGCAGACCGCTGCGCCGGCTGACCGGGAGATGTGCGAGTAGGCCGCTGCGCAGGCTCACCGGGAGGCGAGCCCTTTGACCAGGCTCCGCCACCCACCTTCCTCCCAACTTCCCCCACTTTTAATGGCGTCGGCGCCGCAGTTTAAATCACCGCTGCACTCCTCGATCTCGCTACAATCTTCTCTCTTCCTCTCTGATTCTCCTGTCGTCTACCTCCAACCAGCCTGACCTCAACGTACGCCATGCCGCATCACGATGGGCTGCCCTTAGTCTTCCAGTTTCCTGAGGAAGACACCCAGCCAGAGTCTCAAGAACGTAAGGCACTTTGGGACGAGCTTGAACTGGCCTTGCGGGAAGACGCCGCGCCTGTCCCGGCTCCCGTTCCAGCTCCCGTCACCCCGACTGCGCCAGCGCCCATCCCCGTGGCATTGATGGGCTGGGAGCCGCACATTGTCGCCAAGCTTGAAGCCACGGAGTTCCACGAGGTCCCCGCTGACTTTCACGCGCCCGTGCACCTGCCAGTGCATGCGCCTGTGCATGCACTGATGCGCGCGCCTGTGCCGGTGCCCGTGCACATGAATGTCTCTGCCGCGTTGTTGCTAGCGCCTGTCCCCGCGTCAGTGCCAGTGCCCCCACCAGCGGCATGGATCGCCGCTGTCGACCGCTTCCTTGCACCAACATCAGTCGTCGCCTCCCGCTAGTTGACTGGCTCCTGGAGACCAAAGTCCAGAACATTCTGGCCTTCCTTGAAGCTAGGGACAACGCCCAGGAGTACGCCAACAACGGTGCAAGACGCCGCCGTCACAGCCGGTCAGTGGCCCGACGACACACAGAGCATGGCAAAGGAGCCGCTTCTAGCCGCAAGACACCTCCGCCGTCACTGCATGTCTAAATTTGCCAGGAAAAACGTTCGGATTGCCATGCTTAAAATCCAAACGTTTGGGATTTATCTTTTCTGTTTATTTTAGTTCGATCATGGTATGAATGTAAAAGACACAGTCAGACTGAACGAAACCTATGGTTTGATCGATTGAATGTTCTGCTAGAGCCATATCAATTAATTATAAAAAGGCATACATATAAAAAATTATCCACGCATTTAATTATTACTAGTAGATAAATAGTACAACTACTAGCCTAACTTGTCCGTCACGGTCACTTTTGTTCCTAAACTTGTTACATATAGTACTACTAGTACGTGAAACTGGTGCCATAACTTGTGGACGAGTCCAGATACGGTCAACGGCAACATCGCCCACGTGTTCTTCGTGTTTGCCCATGCGTCTAAACGTAGAAGGGGAGGAGAGAGAGAGAGCAGACATGGGACCCACCAGTAAGAGAAGGGGAATAGTACATGCTGATGAGCCGGTCCCACTAATCTACTAAAACTAATATAAAAACATGTTATCCATTAAATAGGCTGTGGTAATATAAAAACAATATATCAACGAAGGGGAGTACAACAAACTTTGCTACTATGTTGCCTATTGACGTGTGTCTTGAAGGCCCTGGTCGCATGTTCCATGACAGGTGGGCCCCCAGGTGTGTAGTTGGTAGCACTTTAATTTCTGGGTAAAAAAATGTTCCATTACAGGTGGACTCCCAGTGTGTAGTTTGTAGCTTATTTGTAATTATTAAAGAGAACACCGGAGTTTTTTGCAAAAATACCGTGGTGCGACGTGGAAGGTGAGAAAGGGCGTGCGAGAGAGCGGTGGCCGAGCCAGAGGGAAATCAATTGGGGGAGGGCGGGGGTTGCAACTGTGTTTGGAGTAGTTGTGGTCCAAATGCTAGAAAAATATAATCTAAACCCATCGGAATAAATGCCTTCACAAATTAATCCAAGGGTGGAGTCCCCCTCGCAATGTAAATAGCTCCGGCTCTTCGAGGGGTGGAGAGGTAGCTTCAATGTGTGGAAGAGATGGTGTAAGAAAGCAAGGTTAATCGAGACATAGATAGATAGAGAGACAAAGTGAGTGTGGCCGGCATTCGTTAAAAAGATATATATGCTCTGGAGAGATATTGTCCAATTGAGATTTTGCGAAGGGTGAGGGCTATAAGAGATAACTTGAGAGATGATCCAGTCACAGACAGGTAGATATATCATTTGTGCGTGGGAGGAAGCAACAATGTGCGTGAGAGAGTGTCTCTACTCTTATAAAAAACAGAGCTGATGATGATGGTGTGCCTGCCATCCTGCAATATAGGCCGTCCGATCTATATCTGACAGATAGGAATGAAACTATGACAATTTTGCTAAAAGATACCCACACCCCTCTCCACATTTGCAGATAAGGCCTTCCCTCGTTCTTCCTTATCTCCCACAAGATAAACTACTCATATAAATGCATCTTGATGTTTCGTGCAACGCACGGGCATTGTCGGCGTTCTGGGAACCAGGGTACCCAAACTTGCCTGCCTGCG
The DNA here is from genome assembly GCA_011799875.1 of Thinopyrum elongatum. Lineage (NCBI taxonomy): Eukaryota > Viridiplantae > Streptophyta > Magnoliopsida > Poales > Poaceae > Thinopyrum > Thinopyrum elongatum. The sequence goes on from CM022298.1 coordinate 500,881,011, forward strand.
GCCCACAGCGTGGCACCTTCGACGGCCTGGTACGGCCCACCTCCAAAGCTATCAAGATAAGACCCTCGCGAGGGGCCAAGCCTCGCGAGGCGGACGACACCAAGACCTCCCGAGGGAGCGGCCTCCCCAGGCGGCCTCTCGAGGAGCGGAGATTTCCATGCAGGTACCCAGCCTCATGAGGCTACCATGACACAAGCCATGACGACCAAGGCCAGGCGGGTTCCAGCGGGCGCAGAAGAGGCAGTTTCCTCTTTGGTGCTAAGGAGGCAAGCGCAGGCGCAGGTTCCCAAGGAATTTGGCAAAGGTTTCCATTTTGGTGCAACAAGACCAAAATCGCCAGGACGGCAGGATGGATGTCATCGTCAAGCCCACTGCTGCGTCACAACCACAGGCTTTGCAGGCGAAGACCACCTTTCGTTAGGAGAAGATGTACTACTTGTCCCCTTTCAAATTGGCCACTGTGGGATCCCTTCCCGCCTACGATTTGGGGGAAGAGGACCGAGGCCACTATAAGTATAGGCTAGCCACCACCGTAGAGGGGACCCGGGAGCTGATCGGATCGATTCCACCCTCACCCATAGACCTCGCGAGATTGTTCATCCTTTGTACTAGCTCATCCTCAGCCCCTCGTGAGGCCAATCCACCACAAAGTAGGAGTAGGGTCTTACACCGCAATGTGGCCCGAACCTGGGTAAACTTCCGTGTTCATCTTCTTTCTTGTTCGTGTGCATCGAGCTAGGCCGTAGGCCGACGAGCTGGTTGGCTGGATAGGTTGAGTTCTTCGCACACACCCCAGAGTTCGAACCTTTCTTGGGTCTACGGAGCCCTGAATCCGACATTTGGCGCGCCAGGTAGGGGCGTGTCGAAGCCTCTCTTCCACCGTTCGCTCCGCCGCCGTTCCGTCGTTCCCATGGCCGACGCTCGCCGTGTCTGTGCCGAGCGCCGTGCCGCTCGCGTTGCCCAGACGACGCCCGTGGGCAATGCCGCTCCTCGCCGCTCTACCTCCCCGGTCGCTAACGCCGCCACTGACCCTGCTGCTCGCGAACAGCAGGACTCGTCGCTGCCGCCGTCCGTGCGGCGCGATGGCCGCATCGTAACTCCATCACCCACTCCAGCCACGGCGTCGTCTTCTCATGTTCGTCGTGGGCCGGCGAACATGCAGGCTGCGCTACTCATGGCGCGAGAGCTTCTACGCTACCGCCCGGCCATTGACGTCTACGACGACTGGCTCGGCCGCATCGCTGAGTTCGTCAATGCTGCCGGTGAAGCCCCTGCACCGTCCCGTTCGCCCCGTCCCTCGCCGTCCCTGGCGGGCGATGTGGCTCACGGCGCACCTCCTCATCCTCCTCTGCACGGCGTGGACCCCGAGCCCAGGCGATGTAACACCCCCAGTGGTTAACTACAGTAATCCCCTTTTGATTATGCCATGTCATCATGATTATCAGTGCCTAATCATGATTTGCATTCAGCTCCTAACTCAAACTTCAAATTAAAACTAAAGTGGAAAATAAAAGTTATCCATAACAGAAACTAAAATGTTCATTAAATAACAAATATTCCAGAGGCAATTCTAAAATTGTAACCAACATTTAATTAACAAATTAAGTGACTCTAACAGTAGCAAAACAACACTATTTACTACCTTCTTAATTAAATAAAATCCCAAATGAAAACCTTTGGACTCAAAACCATTTTATTGCAGTGGCATAAAATGCACCATATTTATTTGGGCCAGTCTCATATTTTACAAAAGTCTTTTGGAATGAACTTAAAAGGCAAAACAGTAAAAGAAAAGAAGAAAACAGAAAAGCTGAAACAAAATAAATAAATAAAACCCTGGCCCAACTGGGCCACGACCCAGCCGAACCGGCCCACCCCGCCCCTCCTACTAACCCCCACTACCCCGTAACCCTAGCCCACCGACACCCCACTCCTCCCCCACTCGATCTCCCTCTCCCTCCACCCGATCCCCTCTGGATCGGGGCAGCGTCCCGCCGCCCACCTCACCGGCGCCGCCTCGCCGGACGCCTCCCATCCCCGCCACCAAGCCAGCGCCCCTCATCGAGGCCACCTCGCCGTCCCCGTCCCCCCCTCCCGATCCAGGAGTGGATCGGGGCCGCGTCGCCACAGACGCCACGCCTGAGCGCCCGGCGCCATCGTCGCGTCGCCTCGCCGTTCGTCGCCACCTCCTCGACCTCCTCCCCGAAGGCTTTCGTCGAGCCTCGCCGCCTCGTCGCGCCGGCCCCGACTCCTTCCCGCGCCCACTGCCCTTCCCGTCCGACCCATTGTGAGTCGCGCCCCGATCTCCTTCCCCCTCCCTCTGCTCCCGCACCGAGCGCTCCGGCTCCTCCTCAGCACCCTCCTGGCCTCGCCTCTGCCTCGCCGTGCAAGCACGCGCCGCACCGCCCGCGCCATGATGCGCCCTGCTGCCGCTCGCCGCAGCCGCCTTGCTCCACCGCCCGGCTCCCCAAGCCGTCGCCCTGTTCCGCCTCGCAGCCCCCTGCCCGCCGTCGCCTCGCTACGCGCCGGTGCCGGCCAGCCGCTCCGCAGCACCCCCGCGGGCCAGTGCCAGCCGGGCTGCGTCCGAAACCGCGCCCGTTTACTGCACGCCCGCGCGCCCGTTAGGCCACCCCCTGCCTATGACAAGTGGGGCCCAGCCCCCAGGAATGTTAAAAAAAAGAAAAAAGAAAATGAATTGAAAGTGAAATTATTAATTAATTAGTGAATTAATTATTTTAATTAATCCTGTTTAATTAATCTAATTAACTAGTTAGTTTAATTAATCTGTAATTAGTTTAGTTAATGCCTAATTAACCTAACAGAGTATGACAGGTGGGGCCCACACGTCAGTTTGACTAGGTCAACTCCACTGTTGACTGCTGACGTCATGCTGACATCATGATGATGTCAGCATAACACTGTTTTGGATAATTCGAATTTAAATGATTAAATAAATTCCAGAAATTGCTAAAATCTTTAGAAAATCATATTAAATAAACCGTAACTCCGATGAAAATAATTTATTCATGAAACTTGCTCAGAATTTCGATACGAACCCGAATACATCCTCCGTATTCCTGTCAGACTCCCGTAGCTATATGAACGTGGAACTTTTAGACCGATATCAGTAAATGAATAGTGCACAACCTTAACTAAATAAATCCGAATAAATTCCTAAAATAACTAATTGACTTATACATGTCTTCAGGCAAATCTGCACTGCACGTTAGCGTAGTCTGCTCCGTGTTGCTTATGTTGGTTGTGTATTTATACTGTTTCCACCCCCTCTTCTCTCTCGTTAGACCCCGACGCAGTTCCCGGTACCGCCGCAGCTCCGGAGACCGAAGACACCATTGACGACCTTGCCCTTGCCGCCGAGCAACCAGGCAAGCCCCCCCCCCCTTGAGCATACCAATATCGCCCATTCTATTTTCTCATGCTTGCATTAGAATTGCTGCTGCTGCTGCTTTACCTATTCTGATGCATAGCCTGTTTATTGTAACCTGCTGTTGATAATTACCTGCATATCCTAAACTGCTTAGTATAGGCTGGGTAGAGACCAATCAGTGACCCCACTTATCCCGATTGCCCCGGTGGATTATCCGAAGACCCGATCAACGGGATTGAAGACCAGGCCCCGACACCGCACATCACCCCCCTTAGTTGTAACGACACTGCAGCGTTAATATCGAGTGCCGAGGGTGATACCTCGTGTAGCACTTCTGATGTTAACTCTGTAGAGTAGCTATTCGGTCGTGGTCATCGAGGGTGATTCCTCCTTCACCACTTCCGGTAACGACGCTGTCGTGCAACACATCAAGTGTGAACCCATCGAGGGTGATTCCTCAGAGTTCACCTTGACGGATACATCGTGTGGGAATTCAACGAGGGTGATACCTCGGATTCCTCTGATGTTTTGGACACACGGATAATTGGACTTTACACTGTTACTTGGATAGGCGGGTCGACCCTGAGGGGTACCCGCGTGCGCCTAAGAGGCGAGTGTTGTGAAGACGGGTGCCGGTGTGGTGCCCGAGTGATGGATACGAGGCGTGGCCGGGCATTCTTGGCCCTTGCCGCAAGTCCTCGAGACGGGGCGACGGGGTCACATCTTTCGTGAGTCTCTGCTCGTTACCGCAAGCCCAAGGTACTAACGATTTGGATATTTGATCCGAGCAGGCCTCTGGCCTGATAGCACTAACCATCACGTGGGCATAGTATGGGCGTTCTGCATCGTATGCATCAGCCGAAAGCTCTGTCAGACGTCCAGTTCAGCACTGCGGCCGGGCTGGGCCGGCACCATCCTGAGGGGTGGAGCCTGGTTCGCCCGGCACGCAACGACCCGGAGGGCAAGGGGCGATGGCCAAGACCCCCTTGCGCTTAGGATGTAGACCGGCGGGGACCTCTCTGCTGAGCTGTAGGTAGGGTTGCGATGTGTCGTTTGGCCGAGGCCGGGCATGACCCAGGAAAGTGTGTCCGGCCGGAGTTAATCGAGCGTGTTGGGTAAGTTGGTGCACCCCTGCAGGGAAGAAAACTTCTATCGATAGCCGGTCCTACGGTAAAGGACACTCGGAGTTGTATCCCGATCGATACAGCTAGAACTTGAGATGACACCTGGATATGAGGCTCTGGGATTGCTTCTCGCAGGGAGTCGAGAAGGGATCTCCGGACGAGGTTGATGACTGTATGGCTCTGGGATTGCTTTCTCGCAGGGAGTCGAGAAAGGATCTCTGGGCGAGGTTGAGACTTAATGATACTGCTACATTATATGGTACTGTCTACACTCTTCTAATGCTGCAAGACCTCTGAAGATGCTAGTCTTCGATAGGACTAGGCCTTCTCTATATTCTGGCATTTCTGCAGCCCAGTCCACATATACAGCCTTCCTTTGATAATGTTGCATATGTAGTGTTGATCCTTGCTTGCTGAGTACTTCTGAGTACTCACGGTTGCTTTGTTTTCCTTTTCCCCCCATATCAGTTTGTCGTGACCAGAGGACGGAGCTCCCTGAGACAGATGCCCCGTCGATCGACTACTACTACCACCCCGAGGATGGTTACTACTACGAGCTGACTGACGACCAGGAGTAGCATCGGAGGGTCCCAGGCAGGAGGCCTGCGCCTTTCGATCGTAGTGTTTTATTTTGCCCTGCCTTTCTAAAGGCCTTTCTGTTTCTGTTTCATATCTGTACTCAGATATCTGATGCTTCCGCTGATGCTTGTACGCAAGCTTATGTATTCGAGCCCTCGAGGCCCCTGGCTTGTAATATAAAGCTTGTATGACTTTATTTATGTTTTAGAGTTGTGTTGTGATATCTTCCCGTGAGTCCTTAGGCTTGATCGTGTGCATTTGCGTGTATGATTAGTGCATGATTGAGCCGGGGCGTCACAAGTTGGTATCAGAGCCGACTGCCTGTAGGAACCCCCCTTTCCAACTCCTTGGACGAAGTTGAGTCTAGTGGTCCAAAAACTAATTTACTAACTTGGCTGTGTGGCTTACGGGCCCACATCGCCAATTGGTTGGTATTAGGATCTTTTACTCCTCGACCTTTACTCTGGGACTCTGATCTCTCCTCTATTCGGTTTAAAATTTTACTAACTCCAACATTAGGTTCTCGTGATCACATCCACCTGGTGTTCTGAAAATATCCCCCTTGCTCCAAGATTGTGGGCCAGGTTCTGCTTGCAGGATCCTCTTATCGAGGGCACCCTGTGTTGTCACTTGCAGATTCCTCGCTCCAATAGTTTTCTTCGATGTTGATGTATCCTTTGCTATGTCTCGTTGTGTACTTCCTTGCCGCGTGCCTGCGCGCCACCTAGTTGTCTAGCCTTCCCCTTTCAGCTGTCGGATTGTAATCGAGGCTATGTGTGGATTTGAATGTCTGGTGCGAATATGCTGAAGTATCGATTGCACTTCCATCTATTGTGCGTGTTACTTCATGAATCATTCCATACACCTGCAGTTTTTCTTGCTAAACTGCCCCTGTTGAATTTGGCAGGATGGCTGACGATCCCCCTCCTCCACCTTATATTGCCGCAATGATGTAGCAGTTTGAACTGAACCGTCAGGTTATGACCGGAATATTGGCCCAGTTCCCTACTCAGAATGCTCAACAGCAGAATGCTCCAATAACTCTGCCAGAATTTGTGCGCCTCAACCCGTCCATTTTCCGCAACTCCACCAATCCTATGGATGCTGATGATTGGCTTCTTGACATCCTGTTTGAAATGGAGTCAGCTAATGTTGCTCCTGACAGTCACGTCACCTTTGCGACATTCCACTTAAAGGGTCCAGCTGCTCAATGGTGGGAAAGCCACAAGGGTATGTTACCTGCTGAGACTGAAACCACTTGGCAGGAATTTCAGTCAGCTTTTCGTGCACGGTACATTCCTCAAGGTCTGATCGACCAGAAGAAGCAGGAGTTCCGTAAACTCTCACAGGGCACAATGACTATGGATGAATATTAGAGGAAATTTCTTGAATTGTCCCGCTATGCTGAAGATGACATCTGCACCGACGCACGCAAGCAGGAGAAATTCCGTGAAGGACTACATACTGATATAAAACTTGCACTTGCTGTCCATGATTTCATAGACTTCGCAACGCTTGTCAGCAAATCTTTCCAAGTTGAAACAGCTCTGACTGAGTACCAGGAGTCACTCAAGCGCACTCATGAAGCTGGCTCAACCTCGAGTAAGCCTGTTCAGAAACGTCGAGTCTGGATCCCACACAATGTTCATCATCAACCTGCTCCAACACCAAGGCCGTCTTATGTTGCACCTCGTCTGCCTCCGCCGCCAAGACAGCTAATGATCCAGGGTGGACAGACCAATGCCGTAGATCCACTCCATAATGATGGTTTATGCCGCAAGTGTGGACAGCCAGGGCATCGTGCTTTCAACTGTCCTCAGAGTCAGCCGCAAAATTCATCATGTTGTTCTGTTGACCGTAGAAAGGGCCGTCGAAACCACCCTAGCAGAAATCGTAATGCCAGACCACCTGATAGTCAGCTTGTTCATGTTAACCATGTCAAGGCCGAAGAAGCTCGACAGGACACCAACATTGTGATGGGCACCCTTCTAGTGAATTCAATCCCAGCTTCAGTCCTCTTTGATTCTGGAGCATCGCACTCCTTCATGTCCGAAAGTTTTGCACGAAGTCATGATATACCTTTCGAGGAGATGTGCACCCCTTTGGTAATCCAGTCACCTGCGGCTAATTGGCAAACTACCAGGGTAAGCCACGGTAACCACATTGTGATCGGAGGATTGATGTTCCCCGTTTCACTCATTGCTCTCAAGACCTCCAACATAGACATTATTCTGGGTATGGACTGGTTGAAGCCTTATAAAGCTTTGATTGACTATGCCACTGAATCAGTCCGGCTCACTCACCCTTCTGGCCAGAAAGTACAATACTCAGCTCGAATAGCTCAGGATGCTGAGACTCAAATATATGTTCTGAATGCATTGAACGCTTCACCTCTTGAAGGCATCGAGAACGTTCCAGTTGTTCGTGATTTTCAAGATGTCTTTCCAGAAAAACTTCCAGGAATACCCCCTGCTAGAGCTGTCGAGTTTGTCATCGACTTGAAGCCTGGCACTACCCCTATTGCGAAGCGTCCTTATAAAATGCCTCCGCACCACCTTCTTGAACTTAAGGAGGAAATCGACACATCACTTAAGAAGGGCTTCATCCGCCCCAGTTCCTCTGCTTGGGGAGCACCTTCACTCTTCGTTAAGAAGAAAGATGGAACTAACCGGTTGGTTCAGGATTATCGGCCCATTAACCAAGCCACAATCCAGAACAAGTATCCGCTTCCCAGAATCAACGATCTGTATGATCAACTTGCTGGTTCCTCAGTATTCTCTAAGCTTGATTTGAGATTGGGATACCATCAGATCTGTGTTCGTGAAGAGGATATTCCCAAGACAGCATTCGTTACCCGCTATGGTTCTCTGATGGCGTCCGCGACGTCAAGATGAAGGAGGAGCTCGCCGTCCACGAGGACTTGTGTTCAGCTCTGGAGATGTTCAACATGGCAACTAGATGCGCGAGGGCCGAGGAAGGTCGCCTCTCCCTCCTAGAGCTTCCGGAGGTTGATCCTGAAGACAAGAAGGCCAAGGCTAAGGAAATGAAGTGCAAGTGCCCCGCCGTGCTGGCCGCGGAGCCCGAGATGAAGCATGGTCGTGACCATGATGAGCCTCCCAGGGGCAACCGCCCGTTCTGCGTCTTCCACAACGTCCACAGCCACAACACCAACGACTGCCAGGATCTCAGGGCAATCCGCGACGGGCGCTTTAGCCGCCGCCCTGAGCGCAACGACCGCGGCTAGGGCTGCGGTGGAGGCCGCTAGGACAACCGTGACGCCCCCAAGACTGGCGTGACCAACCTCGTGATGGCCCCTGGAGAGACCAGCCTCGTGAGGATCGCCCCCAGGGCAATGCTGGCCTCCCTTCGCTGCCGCCACCGCCAAGGAGAAATGATGACAACCACCAAGATGATGGGGCTGGGGGCTTCCAAGAGCCTCGTGCGATCGCCTTCATCCTGGGTGGCGCTCAGGCCCTCGCTTCTCATCACGTCTTCAAGCAGTTCGCTCGTGAGGTGAACACGACCCTCCCCAAGCTCGAGGCGTCGCGCCCCCTCAGGTGGTCCAAGCACGCCATCACCTTTGACTCCATGGACCAGCTCAAGTGCTCAGCCGCCGCCGGCGCGCTCCCAATGCTCTGCACGCCAACCATCAGCAATGTCCTTGTCACCAAGACCCTCATCGACGGTGGCGTGGGGCTCAACGTTCTTTCTGTTGACACGTTCGAGACGCTCCAAGTACCATACAACCAGCTTCTGCCCACCAAGCCTTTCTCAGGGGTCACCGATGGCTCCACCATCCCCATAGGGCAGATTCATCTCCCTGTCACCTTCGGCAAGCGCGACAACTACCACACCGAGCTCGTCGACTTCGACGTCGCCCACATCCACCTCCCGTACAATGCCATCCTCAGGTATCCGTCCCTCGCCAAGTTCATGGCCGCAACTCACCACGGCTACAATGTCCTCAAGATGCCAGGAAGTGGCGGCATCATCACGGTCGCCTGCGACGAAAAAGATGCGGTGTGCTCCCTCAAGCGCGCCTACCAGGCTGCGGCGGTTGAGAACCCTGACGATGAGGGTGCCGTCCTGCCTCCTGAGGCCGTCCCGAAGAAGAAGAAGCAGCTCCTCCCAAAGGGCCGTCAGGAGACTGGGGTGTCCGATGGTCGTGCCTCAGGCCCCGCGCCGTCTGTTGGGGCGTCTTTCCCTCTCGCATAGGGAGGCGCGCCCGGCGCCCCCCTCAGGATGGGCTTGGGGGCTCTCCTCTCGAGGGCCTCTGACCTGACCAGCGTGATGAAGGAGGCGTTCGGGCACCACATGGAGGCGTGCTCCGATGCGCGCCTCCGTGAGCAAGGCGCAAGGCGCGAGGCGCCGGGCGCTCAGGATTTCATCACCAAGGCAATCGAGGAGCTTCAGGAGGCGCGAGCGATGCATGGCGAGCGTCGCGCCGCACCACCCAGTGTAGCTGCTGCCCATGACATGGGTGGCGAGCTGCGTGTCTGTGTCAACATCCCAGACCTCAACAGGGCTGCTTCGCAGGACCTCTTCTGGCCGTCTCGCATTGGCCGAAGCGGGGGCTACTCCTGCAGCTACGTCCGCATGCCGTTCGGCCTGCTGAACGTGGCCACCTCGTACCAGCGCCTCACGCAGGGAGCCTTGGCGGCTCACGAGGCAAGGCGCCGGGCAGTCCTAATCGAGGAGGTGACGGACCCTCGCGAGCCCCTCGGACGTCCGGAGCCTCCTGGGGCTCAGGAGCTGGTCGGCTCGTGAGGAGCGATCTCTACAGTACGCATCTTCAGCTACTTCAATGCTTCCACAACAATGGTGCCAGGTGACTTTTTGGTTTGTTCAACTGAGGGCGCCCCTCGGGTGACTTTTTGGTTTGTTCAGCGGCCTGTCCGGTGCTTCGTCACTATGATGTCGCTGCGCCCTCATGAACCTGCCCGCGACCGCCTCATGATTAAAGACTGGCACGGCGTCTATTCTCGGGTTCGTCCCTGCAGCATGGACAAACCCAAGCGACAGAGCTCTGTCCCGCGGGCCAGCTCCCGTGCGCGTCACCTCCCGTGGTCCTTGGTGCCTTATTCTCGCATGAGCTAATCGCATGTGGGCAAGTGCGGGCGCACAGCCCGGTTCGTACAACCACAATTCGGCGCTTCGCTGCAGCGGGAGCCGTGCGCCGGCTGTTTTTCCGTGGGATCGTTGCATGAGAAGACTTGGCATGGCGTCTGTGCTCGGGTTGATCCCTGCAGCATCGATAAAACCAATGGCTGAGCTCTTCCTGGTGGGCCGGCCCCGTTCACGTCACCTCCTGGGGTCATTGGTGTCCGGCCTTCTCATGCGATAACCTCCGGAGGGGCATTCAGCACAAGAACCCCCATCGCCCCACAAGTTTCTTACGCGCGTCCCGTGCCGCAAAAATTAGGCGCAACCTGCCTTGAGGTAGGGCCTCGTGAGTCCCGCGCTGGCTCATGAATGCCCAGATACACCTCCTCTAGTTCTGCCGTGCTAGCCACGCGTATGAACGGGACTGTACACGCCCCGGAGTCTCCCCCAGTGGGAACTCCCACCCATGCACCAGTGGAAGCCCCATGCTCCGCGCTGGCGGACGACACGTTCGAGGAGCGGCTATGCCCACGCATCAGTGGAAGCCCCATGCTCCGCGCTGGCGGACGACACGGTCGAGGAGCGACTATGCCCACGATAAAGTGGAAGCACCATGCTCCGCGCTGGTGAATAAACAACTGAGGGCGCCCTCGCGGCCGCACCAACCTCAAGATAGCCTCTCGGCTCTACGACCGGCAACACCCTATAGCTTCCCCCTCGGGAGGATCACGCGAGGGGGCTGGACACGGGGGCTGTGCTCAGGCCCCGCCTGGCACACGCTACCCTACCAGGTCCGGGTACCTGGTCTTCTCGCGTTCCCCCAGGAGAAAGCTGGTGGTCAAAGGTATGAGGGCTGGTCGCACGTCAAGGGGGACCTCCTGAGCATCGCGACTCAGGGGCCTCACTGGTCATGCAGCCCCTCTCCTGTTGGTGTCGTCCTGGTGATCCGGATGCCCCAACGGCGGTCGAGGTATGCACAGGGCTAGGCCCTGCCGATGCAGAGCGCGAAGTCCTACACCCTGGCGTCCACGTTTCCTTCATGAGGGCTGCTCGCACGTCAAGGGGGACCTCCTGAGCATCGCGACTCAGGGGCCTCACTAGTCACATAGCCCCTCGCCCCTTGAAATCGTCCTGGTGATCCGGACGCCCCCAATGGCGATCGAGGTATGCGCGGGGCGGGCCCTACCAACACAGAGCACAAAAGCAAGCATGAAGGAAACTTGGCACAATAAGGAAACCACGGGGTCCTAATAATTATTACAAGCACAGATTATTCCGCAAGCTTAAACAGAAGTCTGACGCCTCCACGAGGCACGGTAAATGTTGCAGGAACCTCCGGAGGTAGGATCATGAGCAGCTTCACCAACACCTCGCCACCGCGAAAGGATATCGCGCTGCGTGCCATGGGGCGCAACCCTTCCTAGGTACCCCCTCGGAGCCAGCCACTCTTTTCTCGCCAAGTCGCTTGCACGTTAAGGGGGGGCCCTTGAGCATCTTGCCTTAGGGGCTCCTACCGGCTCTCGAGCCCTCACCCCTGGCCTTGACCACGGCATCATGACCTGGCATACCAGCAGCGGCCGAGCCTCGCTCGAGAGCCGGGTCCCAAAGACGTAGAGCACCCTGACAAGCGGGAGAGATGGAGTCGGTAGGAACACTGCGGGGGGGTGGGGGGCACCGTCGGGAGAAAGGCGCAGCTTAACGTTGCACGAGAAGTTCGCCCTCGCGGCAAGGAAATCACCGTAGGCTCGCCAAGATAAGTCGCCTCGCACGCCAAGGCATGAGCCCCATAATCAGCGCTTTTGTCTCTTGCGATTTTGCTCGGGCAAGGGAACTTCCCCTTCAGTCCTTTAGGAGCCGCTTGCACGCTAAAGGGGACCTCCCGAGCATCGCGCCTTGGGGGCTCTTACCAGACCTCGGGCCGCTCACCTCCTGGCCTTGACCACGGCATCGCGACCTGGCATACCAGCGACGGCCGAAGCTTGCCTGGGGACTGGGTCCTGCCGGCGTAGAGCACTAAGCTACCGCGAGAGTAAAAGGGGGAACCATGCCCAAGCGAGAGACGCAAACACAACATGAGTTGGGGACACTAACATTAAGGCAAAAGTGTCACGATCCTTACACACCCCCGCGGGGCCCTTCATGATTTTTACACAGGAATGAAACGAAAGGAAAGGACCTCCTGAGGATCGCGACCCAGGCGGTGTCGCCCATGATGCCTGGCCGGCGCCATTCCTCCCTCAAGCCCGAGCGCGGCGGCGTGGCAGCTCGTAGCTGTTGTCATCGCTTAAGCTTGGTTCAGAGGAGGCGTCGCTACAACTGGAGGAATCGCGGACAAGGCCAATGGCAAGTTCACCGCGAGGGGCCTCGCTGATTTGCCGGCCTGTGAGGGGGTCGCCGTCTCGATCGCCTCCCCTGGGGCAGCACTCCAGACGTCGGCCGTCCCCTCCAAAGACCTTGAAGAAGAGCGTCGACGCCCACGTCCCATCAAGCGCCACGCGTCAGCCTGGCCCGCAGGCGATTGGGGCCCGCGGCGGTTAGCCCTTGCCCTTTGGCTTTGCCTCAAAGCCAAGTCCGAGCGGGCCTTGGGCCCGGGGGCTACTGTCGGCATTCTGGGAACCAGGGTACCCAGACTTGCCTGCCTGTAGCCCACGGCATGGCACCTTTGATGGCCTGGTATGGCCCACCTCCAAGGCTATCAAGACAAGACCCTCGCGAGGGGCCAAGCCTCGCGAGGCGGACGACACCAAGACCTCCTGAGGGAGCGGCCTCCCCAGGCGGCCTCCCGAGGAGCGAAGATTTCCATGCAGGTACCCAGACTCATGAGGCTACCATGACGCAAGCCATGACGACCAAGGCCAGGCGGACGCCAGCGGGCGCAAAAGAGGCAGTTTCCTCTTTGGTGCTAAGGAGGCAAGCGCAGGCGCGGGTTCCCAAGGAATCTGGCAAAGGTTTCCATTCTGGTGCAAAAAGACCAAGACCACCAGGACGGCAGGACGGATGTCATCGTCGAGCCCACTGCTGCGTCACAACCAGAGGCTTTGCAGGCGAAGACCACCTTTTGTCAGGATAAGATGTACTACTTGTCCCCTTTCAAATTGGCCACTGTGGGATCCCTTCCCGCCTACGATTTGGGGGAAGAGGACCGAGGCCACTATAAGTATATGCTAGCCACCACCATAGAGGGTACCCGGGAGCTGATCAGATCGATTCCACCCTCACCCATAGACCTCGCGAGGTTGTTCATCCTTTGTACTAGCTCATCCTTAGCCCCTCGTGAGGCCAATCCACCACAAAGCAGGAGTAGGGTCTAACACTGCAAGGTGGCCCGAACCTGGGTAAACTGTCGTGTTCATCTTCTTCCTTGTTCCTGTGCATCGAGCTAGGCCATAGGGCGACAAGCTGGTTGGCTGGATAGGTTTAGTTCTTCGCACACGCCCCAGAGTTCGAAACTTTCTTGGGTCTGCGGAGCCCTGAATCCGACAGGCATCTTGCCAGTACAATATGAATATGTCGAATTGGGCCCAAACATGGAGATATATCGTTTGTGTGTGAAAAAGCGAGGTCAATCAAGACATACATAAAGAGAGACTGAGAGAGAGAGAGAGAGAGATTAAGTGAGCGTGGGCCGCCTATTGGGGAACGTTGCATGGGAAACAAAAAATTTCCTACGCTCACCAAGATCAATCTAGGAGATGAACATCTATGAGAGGAGAGATTACATCTACCACTACTGGAATCTGAGTCTTTGCCATCTGCCAGCTCTTTGTCGTCTGCCAGCTGATGGCAAAGAGGCTCTTTGCCGTCTGTCTTCTCAAAGCAGACGGCAAAGTGGCCTTTACCGGCATCGGCTTTGCCGGAGTGTTTGCCGTCTGCTGGCGGACGGCAAAGCCTTTGCCGTCCGCCAACAGTGCCTTTGGCAGACGGCAAAGCAGCTGATTCCAGTAGTGTACATACCCTTGTAGATCGCTAAGCGGAAGCGTTAAGAAACGCGGTTGATGTAGTCGAATGTCTTCGCGATCCAATCATGATCCGTCCGCCGAATTCCCGATCCAAGTGCCGAACAGACAGCACCTCCGCGTTCAACACACGTACGGCTTGATGACGCCTTCACCTCCTCGATCTAGCGAGCGATGGTGAAGTAGTAGCTCGAGTCCTCCAGCAACACGATGGTGTGGTGGTGGTGGTGGTGGTGGAATCTCAGCAGAGCTTCGCTAAGCACTACGGAGAGGAAGAGGGCTATGAGGGAGAGGGAGGGCAACGCCGTGGCATAGATGGGTGCGGCAACCCTCTCTCCCCTCCTGTATATATAGGGGGAAGGGTGGAGCGAGGGTCGCCGGTGGCCACAAGGGGGAAACCCTAGATGGGTTTGGCCACCTCCCTCCTAGGGGACTTGGCCCCCAAGGCAAAGGGTTGGCAGCCCTAGGGGCGTCCCCGCCTCCTCTGGTTACATGGGATGGGGTGAGGGGGTGCGCACAGCCCCATAGTGGGCTGGTATGCCCCCTCCCCTTGGCCCATTAGCCCCCCCCCCCAACACCTGTCGGGGGCCCCCGAAACCCTTTTCGGTCATCCTGGCCATAACCCGCTGCCCCTGGAACACTTCCGGACTCCGATACCCTTCGTCCTATATATCAATCTTCACTTCCGGACCATTCCAGAGTTCCTCGTCATGTCTAGGATCTCAACCAGGACTCCGAACAACCTTTGGTTACCATCATAACAACTCAACTATACTTATATCGTCACCAAACATTAAGTGTGTAGACCCTGCGGGTTCGAGAACTATGCAGACATGAACGAGACACCTCGACGGCCAATATGCCCATATTGGTTCCTACATATTCTATGAAGATCTTTATCGGTCGAACCTCAATGTCAAGGATTCAGCTAATCTCGCATGCAGTTCCCTTTGTCTATCGGTATGTTACTTGCCCGAGATTCGATCGTCGGTATCACCATACTTAGTTCAATCTCATTACCGGCAAGTCTCTTTACTCGTTCCGTAATACAAGATCCCGCGACTAACTCCTTAGTCACATTGCTTGCAAGCTTCTTGTGATGTTGTATTACCGAGAGGGCCCAGAGATACCTCTCCATTATACAGAGTGACAAATCCCACTCTTGATCCATGCCAACTCAACAGACACCCTCGGAGACACCTGTAGAGCACCTTTATAGTTACCCAGTTACATTGTGACGTTTGGTACACACAAGGTACTCCTCTGGTGTCAGTGAGTTGCATGATCTCATGGTTGTAGGAACATACACTTGACATGCAGAAAACGATAGCAATAAACTTGATACGATCATATGCTACGTTCATGGTTTGGGTCTTGTCCATCACATCATTCTCCTAATGATGTGATCCCATTATCAAACGACAACTCATGTCTATGGCTCAGAAACCACAACCATCTTTGATCAACGAGTTAGTCTGGTAGAGGCTCACTAGGGACATGTTGTTGTCTATGTATCCACACATGCATTTGATTTTCCGGTCAATACAATTACAACATGGATAATAAACGATTATCATGAACAAGGAAATATAATAATAACCACTTTATTATTGCCTCTAGGGCATATTTTCAACAGTCTCCCACTTGCACTAGAGTCAATAATCTAGTATTACATGGTAATGAATCTAACACCCATAGAGTTCTGGTGTTGATCATGTTTTGCCCGTGGAAGAGGTTTAGTCAACGGATCTGCAACATTCAGATCCGTATGTACTTTGCAAATGTTTATGTCCTCCTCCTTGACCCAGTCGCTGATGGAATTGAAGCGTCGCTTTATGTGTCTGGTCCTCTTGTGAAACCTTGGTTCCTTGGCCAGAGCAATGGCACTAGTGTTATCACAGAGCAGAGTCATTGGGTCCAGTGCACTAGGCACAACTCTAAGATCTGTCATGAACTGCTTCATCCGGACACCTTCCTTTGTTGCCTCCGAGGCAGCTATGTACTCCGCTTCGCATGTAGAATCAGCTACCACGTTTTGCTTGGAACTGCACCAGCTTACCGCTCCCCCATTTAGAATATATACGTATCCGGTTTGAGACTTAAAGTCATCCAGATCAGTGTCAAAGCTTGTATCGATGTAACCCTTTACGACGAGCTCTTGCTCACCTCCTTAGACGAGAAACATTTCCTTAGTCCTTTTCACGTACTTAAGGATATTCTTCACCGCTGTCCAGTGATCCATTCCTTTATTACTTTGAAACCATTCAGCCATACTTACGGCAAGGCTGACATCCGGTCTTGTGCACAACATCGCATACATGATAGAGCCTATGGCAGAAGCATAGGGGATGACACTCATCTTTTCTCTATCCTCTGTAGTCGCTGGGCATTGAGTCTGACTCAACTTCACACCTTGCAAAACAGGCAAGAACCCCTTCTTGGATTGATCCATTTTGAACTTCTTCAAAATCTTATCAAGGTATGTGCTTGGTGAAAGTCCTATTAAGCGTCTCAATCTATCTCTATAGATCTTGATGCCTAATATGAAAGCAGCTTCTCCTAGGTCCTTCATTGAAAAACTCTTGTTCAAATATTCCTTCATGTTTTCCAAAAGTTCTATATTGTTTCCAATCAGCAATATGTCATCCACATATAATATTAGAAATGCTATAGAGCTCCCACTCACTTTATTGTAAATACAAGATTCTCCAAAAGCTTGTATAAACCCAAACGCTTTGATCACGTCATGAAAGCAAAGATTCCAACTCCGAGATGCTTGCACCAGTCCATAAATGGATCGCTGGAGTTTGCACACTTTGTCAGCATTCTCTGGATCGACAAAACCTTCCGGTTGCATCATATACAACTCTTCCTTAAGGAAACCGTTAAGGAACGCTGTTTTGACATCCATCTGCCATATTTCATAATCAAAAAATGCAGCTATTGCTAACATGATTATGTCGGACTTAAGCATCGCTACGGGTGAGAAAGTCTCATCGTAGTCAACACCTTGAACTTGTGAAAACCCCTTTTCCACAAGTCGAGCTTTAAAGACAGTGACATTTCCGTTCGCATCCGTCTTCTTCTTGAAGATCCATTTATTCTGAATGGCCTTTCGCCCTTCAGGTAATACTTCCAAAGTCCATACTTTGTTTTCATACATGGATCCCATCTCGGATTTCATGGCCTCTAACCATTTGTCAGAATCTAGGCCCACCATCACTTCTCCATTGCTCGTAGGTTCACCGTTGTCCAACAACATGACCTCTAAGACAGGGTTACCGTACCACTCAGGAGTTGTACGTACCCTTGTCGACCTACAAGGTTCGATAGTAACTTGATCCGAAGCTTCATGATCATCATAATTAGCTTCCTCTTCAACTAACATAGGTGCCACAGAAACATCTTTCTATGCTGCGCTATTCTCTGGTTGAAGTAAAGGTTCAACAACCTCATCAAGTTCTATCTTCCTCCCACTCAATTCTTTCGAGAGAAACTCTTTCTCGAGAAAGGACCCGTTCTTAGTGACAAACACTTCGCCTTCGGATCTGAGATAGAAGGCCGTCTCTTTTGGGTATCCTATGAAGACGCATTTGTCCGCTTTGGGTTCGAGCTTTTTCGGCTGAAGCCTTTTGACATAAGCATCGCAGCCCCAAACCTTAAGAAATGACAACTTAAGTTTCTTGCCAAACCCCAGTTCATACGGTGTCATCTCCATGGACTTAGATGGTGCCCTATTAAAAGTGAATGCGGATGTCTCTAATGCATAACCCCAAAACGATAGTGGCAGATCGACAAGAGACATCATAGAATGCACCATATCCATATCCAATAAGGTACGATTACGATGTTCGGACACACCATTATGTTGTGGTGTTCCAGATGGCGTCAAGTGTGAAACAATTCCACATTGTCTTAAGTGATTGCCAAACTCATAACTCAGATACTCTCCTCCTGGATCAGATCATAGGAATTTGATCTTCTTGTTACGATGATTCTCAACTTCACTCTGAAATTGCTTGAACTTTTCAATCGTCTCAGACTTATGTTTCATTAAGTAAATATACCCATATCTACTCAAGTCATCGGTGAAGGTGAGAAAGTGACGATATCCACCGCGCGCGTCAACGCTCATCGGACCGCACACATCAGTATGTATAATTTCCAAAAGTCACTTGCCCGTTCCATTGTTCCGGAAAACAGGGTTTTGGTCATCTTGCCCATGAGACATGGTTCACATGTGTCAAGTGATTCAAAATCAAGCGACTCCAAAAGTCAGTCAGCATGGAGTTTCTTCATGCGTTTTACACCAATATGACCTAAGCGGCAGTGCCACAAGAAAGTGGTACTGTCATTATCAACTCTACATCTTTTGGCATCAATGTTATGAACATGTGTATCATCACTATCGAGATTCAATAAGAATAAACCCCTCAATGGGTGCATGACCATAAAAGATACTACCCATATAAATAGAACAACCATTATTCTCTGATTTAAATGAGTAACCGTCTCACATTAAACAAGATCCAGATATAATGTTCATGCTCAACGCAGGCACTAACGATTATTCAGGTTCATCACTAATCCTGATGGTAATCGAAGAGCGAGCGTGCCGTCGGCGATCACATCAACCTTGGAACGATTTCCCACGCACATCGTCACTTCATCCTTCGCCAGCCTTCATCTATTCCATAGTTCCTACTTTGTGTTGCAAATGTGAGCAACCGAACCGGTATCAAATACCCAGGCACCACAACGAGAGTTGGTAAGGTACACATCAATAACATGTATATCATATATACCTTCGTTGACGTTGGCCCCCTTCTTGTCGGCCAGATACTTGGGGCAGTTCCTCTTCCAATGGCCAAGTTCCTTTTCAATAGAAGCACTCAGTCTCCGGCTTGGGTCCAGCCTTGGGTTTCTTCACGGGAGGAGCAACTGCTTTGCCACCTTTCTTGAAGTGTCCCTTCTTTCCCTTGCCTTTCTTGAAACTAGTGGTTTTATTCACCATCAACACTTGATGCTCCTTCTGGATGTCTGACTCAGTGACTTTCAGCATCACGAATAGCTCGAAGACTGACTTGTTCATCCCTTGCATGTTATAGTTCAACACAAAGCTCTTGTAGCTAGGTGGTAGCGCAACTCCCAACTCAGCCAGATGGTTGTAGTACCCAGACATTCTGAGTATGTGCTCACTGACAGACCCGTTCTCCTCCATCTTGTAGGCATAGAACTTATCGGAGGTCTCATACCGCTCGATCCGGGCATTCTTCTCAAAGATAAACTTCAACTCCTGGAACATCTCATATGCTCCATGACGTTCAAAACGCCTTTGAAGTCCCGGCTCTAATCCATACATCATGGCGCACTGAACTATTGAGTAGTCATCAACACGCGACTGTCAGGTGTTCACAAAGTCCACAGTCGCTGGAGGGGTGGCGCACCAAGTGGTGCATCAAGGACATAAGACTTCTGGGCAGCCATGAGGATAATCCTTAGATTGCGGGCCCAGTCCACAAAGTTACTTCCATCACCTTTCAGCTTAGCTTTCTCTAGGAACACATTGAAATTCAGGGGAGCTACTGCGCGAGCCATTGATATACAACATAAATTTGCAAAGATAACTTAGACTATTGTTCATGATAAATGAGTTCAATTAATCATATTACCTAAGAACTCCCAGTCAAAGCAACATCCCTCCGGTTGTCCGAGTGTAACACGATCCAAATTCACCAACCCAAGTCCGATCATCACGTGAGATGAGGTGGTTTCAATGGTGAACATCTCTATGTT
Source organism: Thinopyrum elongatum (assembly GCA_011799875.1). Lineage (NCBI taxonomy): Eukaryota > Viridiplantae > Streptophyta > Magnoliopsida > Poales > Poaceae > Thinopyrum > Thinopyrum elongatum. Next base: position 500,900,957 of record CM022298.1, read on the forward strand.
TATCATATCTACTATATGACTTGTGTTCGACCTTTCGGTCTCTTGTGTTCCGAGGCCATGTCTGTACATGCTAGGCTTGTCAAGTTTAACCCAAGTGTTCTGCATGTGCAGCACTGGCTTGCACCCGTTGTATGTGAACGTAGAGTCTATCACACTCGATCATCACGTGGTGCTTCGAAACGACAAACTTTCGCAACGGTGCACACTTGGGGAGAACACAATTTTATCTTGAAATTTTAGTGAGGGGTCACCTTATAATGCTACCGTCGTCCTAAGAAAAATAAGATGCATAAAAGGATTAACATCACATGCAAATCATAAGTGACATGATATGGCCATCAACTTGTGCTTTTGATCTCCATCTCCAAAGCACCAGCATGATCTCCATCGTCACCGGCATGATACCATGATCTCCATCATCGTATCGCCATCGGGGTTGTCTCACCAACCATGCTTCTAATACTATTGCTACCGCTTAGCGATAAAGTAAAGCATTACATAGCGTTTAATGATTGACATGCAGGTCATACAATAATTAAAGACAACCCTATGGATCCTCCGGTTGCTGTATTCATCGACATGCAAGTCATGATAAACTATTACAAAACATGATCATCTCATACATCAAATATATCTCATCATGTCTTTGGCCATATCATATCACAACATACCCTACAAAAACAAGTTAGACGTCCTCTAATTGTTGTTGCATGTTTTACGTGGCTGCTAAGGGTATCTAGCAAGAACGATTCTTACCTACGCAAAGCCACAACGGTGATATGCAAGTTGCTATTTAACCTTCTACAAGGACCGCCTTTGTCGGATCCGATTCAACTAAGGTGGGACAAACAGACACCCGCCAGCCATCTTTATGCAACAAAGTCACATGTCAGTCCATGGAACTGGTCTCACGTACGTGGACATGTAAAGTTGGTCCGGGCCGCTACATCCCACAATACCGCCGAATCAAGAAAAGACCAAGGAAGGAAGCAATCTAAATATCAACGCCCACAAACTCCTTTGTGTTCTACTCGTGATGTCATCTACGCATAGACCTAGCTCTGATACTACTATTGGGGAATGTTGCATGGGAAACAAAAAAATTCGTACGCTCACCAAGATCAATCTAGGAGATGAACATCTACAAGAGGAGAGATTGCATCTACATACCCTTGTAGCTCGCTAAGCGGAAGCGTTAAGAAACGATGTTGATGTAGTCGAATGTCTTCATGATCCAATCACGATCTGTCCCGCGAACTCCCAATCCAAGTGCCGAACGGACGGAACCTCCGCGTTCAACACACACACGGCTTGATGACGCCTTCACCTCCTCGGTCCACCGAGCGATGGTGAAGTAGTAGCTCGAGTCCTCCGGCAGCATGACGGCGTGGTGGCGGTGGAATCTCAGTAGAGCTTCGCTAAGCACTACGGAGAGGAATAGGGCTACGAGGGAGAGGGAAGGCAGCGCCGTGGCCACTACAAAAAAAACACTTCCATGATGATACGTCTTTGTCACAGTAGGTCATGTTTTCTGTCATGCATGTACATCCATGACGATTTTATGACAGAATCAAGATAGTCATACCTGTGCTGTCGTAGAAGTGTTCCATGACAATACCAAAATTATCATCACGGAAGTGTTCACTTCCATGACGATAAATGACGCGTCATGGAAGTGCTTTCGTCAAGGGTAACCGACATGTGGCATCCATCATAACGGGTCACTGTTTATCTATCGGGTCCGGTTTTGGATCCGATAACCCGTTAACAGCAACGACCAATGGCGATTTTCCACGTGTAAAATTCTCATTGGCCGGAGGAAACACGTGTCAGCTCGTCATTGGGTCAGATACGCGCCTATGATATGTCGACACGTGCGACGGCCCAACACTGGCCCATTTAGCTTACACAAGCCGGCCCATTTGACTTGGTCAAAAGATAGCGGGCCGACCCATGAAAAGCATGTTAACGGTCTGTTCGCATATTGCCCATTTTATGGCCCGGTAACTCATGACCCATTATGGCGTTCCTGAAATCGGCCCAATAGCATCATGTGGGCCGTCCAGTATAATACCAGCCCATGTATGGCCCATGACGTCTTTCGGCCCAGACGAGGGCTTTCGTATCTTTGGGCCCTTTAATGGGCCGCAGTGACTCTGGCCCGTAATAAACAGTAAATTTCTTTATGCCCAGTAACGGCCCATGATTCACATGGGTTGTTTCCAGCCCGTGTTAGCTTTTCGGCCTACTGATGGCCCATAGATTCTTGGGCTCCTTTCCGGCCCTTGATTACTTCGGCCTGTTACTGGCATGTTCCCCTAATGGGCCAAATTCGGCCCGTGGTTACAATCGGCCCGTTTGTGGCCTGTTAACCCGTTGCACCATTTCCAGCCCGTCTTATATTCTGGCCCATTAACGACCCGTTATGCCTGTGACAGAATTAAGCCTTTGCTGTCTTCTGGCCTATTAACGACCCATTACCGTGCTGGCCCGATACCAATTATGCCAGTTTAAGACCCATGTGGGCCCATTTATCTGACGGCCCAAGGCCCACTGAATCTACGGGCCATTGGAGGCCCATTTATCTGACGGCCCGTAGGAGGCCCATGGGTCCTACGGCCCGTAGCATGCTCAAGGTTACCACGGTTCGTATATGGCCCATGGTTGTTGCGGCCACGAGCAAACCAAGGAAAAATAACACTAGGGAAATAAATAAGCCAGAAACTAATGCTAGGCTATTAAGGCGATTGCACAGATTACATCCACTGGGCATCAAAGTTCGCCACCAGTGCAAATATAGGGAACACCCTACACTATACAAAAATGGCTTGCTGTTTTCTTCAGCCGGTCGCTGCACGTTAAGAACAAATTTTGTATCACAACAAAACAAATTACAACCATTAAACAAAAGGAAGGTTGGCATAAAAGTTAACAGTCCGGCAGATATATGCACCACCAGAAGTTCAGAAGCTCAGTTCATTTGACCTGACTGTTACATTTTCATGTTGTACTGTCCGATGGAGCACCATGACCTTCGCCTTCATTTCTCCTAGGCTCCTGAACAACATAGCAAATGTCTGATAGTCTGGTTTCAAAACCATGCTTATCTTGATGACATCGAACAATGGCTGTCCTTGTTTCACAAAGGGTCTCTGTTAGGGAATGGACTTGTGTCTGGAGCGCAGATATAACATTGTTTTGAGCTTGCATATCTTGATCATGAGGCAGTTTGGATGAGATTGCCTTAACAACCAACCCAGTATTAGGCAGGAATATGCTTTTGGCACTGTTAGTGGACAGTTACTGACCCACTGCAGCAAGAGGTGACATTGCGGTTATAGTTGCCTCGTCACCTTCAGAAGGTGGCGGTTCCACCATTTATTCCATAGCTTGCTGAAAAGTTGAGTTTTTACATTAGTAGTACCAGAATAGAAGATATTAAGGAGGCAGCAAAACCAAACAAAATAGCTTTGGTCTATATACAGAACTTATTCTGGTGAACCCGTGTAAAATATTAGTTGTATTTTACTGCAAAGTACATAATAAAACCAGGTTCTAAACATATGACCATGTACCATGGCTAATGTATTGTCTATTTCTTCACATTGTATTGACAACTAAGGATAAAGAGACAAAGTTTATAATACGGTAAGCATAGTATGACATCATTCATATCACAAAACAACTGAGAACAGACAAACAGGCAATTGTAACATTGTGTAGACAAGTCCAGCACAGAACTAGATTACAGATCAAGATCAAAGGAACATCACTCCTCTCTTTTAAACTTTGTAAGGTGCAATGATACGCTAAGACAGTTGTGTATAAAATTGAAAAGAATAATAGACATTGGCTGCAAACCATGCAGTTCAATGCACAAGTCAGAGTAAGTAGTAGTTAAAAGGCATGAGGATTAAGGACTTACAACAGCGGCTTTGACTGGTGTAGTCATCCCCTTCGTCTTGCTGGTGTGACAGTCATTGAATATTTCCACAGCATTTGGTTCAGGTACTTTTTGGTCCTTGCGGGCTTTCCTCTGCATTTGGAACAAGTCAATATAGATATGATAGTATGGCACAGCGAAAAGAGTGAAATAGCAGCTAATTACAAGAGCCTCGCAGTGTGCAATATAGCTACGAGATCCTGTCGTTTGTTGGAATTTCACTTCCGTATGGTTGGTATTGTTCTTTGAACAGTTCACCTACAAGAAGATAGATTTGTGAGGCACATGCGTAAATAGGAGTTCAACATGTGATCTGATCACATATATATAACGTACTTGATACTTTGGATCAGACTAGTGTTTAACGAGGCCTCTCCAGTCTTCATCCGATATATTTTCCACTGGAGATGTTTGGGCAAGTTCACTGTTAGCCTTGCCTTCAAAGTGAGTTTTCCTCAAGTTATACCGATACTGTCGCAAAGCAGACTTGAAAACATGGGTGCATGTTTGTCTGGTTGCATCATCTTAGCTATCCAACTTGAACCTCATCTGTTGAAAATTATGGGAGTCTCATTACCAGCAACCTAGAAAGTATGGGACAGACCAAGACGATATTACTGATTTCCATACATAACCATACTTACAGATAAATGGTCGAAGAAGGTGTTTAACTGGGTTTCGCCTTTGTCATTCCTGTACTGAATCCATATTGGGAGGATACGTGCATGACACCTAACGGCAACCGCTGCCTCTGATACTAACTTGGCTGACTCTGTAGCATCACGTGGCCTTTTTAAACCTGCCTCAAAACGGATCTCCATTCTTCCTCCTCTAGATTTAGTTAACCTATCGAGCATTATCCCTGATGTCTGTTTCCTCTTGCGCCTAGGTGCTAGTCCAACAACGAACATAGGAAGTGTTAGTGTACATCAAACTGTGAGACTACATATAAAGAAGCATGCAACTGTAACTTGACTCCAGCAACTACCTTCTTGCTGTGGAAGCTCACAAGGTTCATCTGATCTTGCCAACTCATCTTGTGTCAAGGGTGCTTCGGAAGTAGTGTCAGGTGGCAAGGGAGCTTGGGAACGTGCTGCTAGCTGAGTTGACAAATGAGTAACTCGTGCAGCTGGTGGTACTATGGAAGGTGTTGCAACAACTAGGGCTGTCACTGCTTGTTTGGTGGCAGCTATTAGTTTCTGCTTGGGTTGTTTTGTAGCTGGTGTAGCACAGGATACCGTGTTTATACAATTTTCCGGTGGACTTTGACCTTCTATTGCACCATCAGTACCAGCAGAATCAGCATAATTCTTCCGCTTCCGTTTCCATGCGTCCTAAGTACTAACACCATCCCCTGCCATTCTGTGTTCCTTCCTCTTTCTCTGTGCCATGTCAAGTCAAGCCGACAAGAAAAAGGAATAAAAATTTAGTTCTTCAGAACAAATTGATGTGTGATACAGACAAACTGAACTTTGATGTTAGACAACCGCATGATAGGAGGATGTAATATGTACGAAAAACAGGATGACATGAGATAATCAGAACTATGATGTGTAAACTAAGCAGAAGGCATTTCAATAAATTAGAAGCAATGCAATGGAAGGTAGACACCATATGAAAGATGCTACAAATATCGCTCTGCCAAGTTAACAGTGTCTCGTTATAACTGGCATTTAAACAAATGTGAAGCAGTACAAGAAATAAATCATATGCAAGATGCAAACAACATCACACTACCAAGTTAAAGGTCTCTCATCATTAGTGCCATTGCATATTCACAGCATTGCATATTCACAGCTATGATGTGTAAACTGAGCAGAAGTAATTTAATCAAATTACAAGCAATACAAGATAGACACCGTATGCAACATGCAAGACAATATCACACTACCAAGCTAGAGAAAGCACCTGGGATGCCGGTTTCGCCGGAAGACCGCCATTAGTCCCTGCCTTATTTTTTTCCTTCCTCTTTCTTAATTTTATTGGCTTGTCAAGTCAAACCCACAAGAAAAATGAATAAAAATTCACTTTTCAGAACTCATTGATGTAGGATGCTGACGAGCAATACTTTAATGTAAGGCAACCGCATGATAGGACGATTGAATGTGTAAGAAAAAAGGACAGCATTGCATATTCAAATCTATGATGTGTAAGCTAAGCAGAAGGCATTTCAACAAATTAGAAGCAATGAAAGCTAGACACCATATGAAAGATGCAATGAATATCACTCTACCAAGTTAAAACTGTCTCGTCATAAGTGCCATTTCAACAAATTACAAGTAGTACAAGCTAGAAAAGAATGCGAGATGTAACCTATATATGACGCCCCCGATTTAATCGTACACTAATCATGCACGCAAACGTGTACGATCAAGATCAGGAACTCACGGGAAGATATCACAACACAACTCTAAACATAAATAAGTCATGCAAGCATCATATTACAAGCCAAGGGCCTTGAGGGCTCGAATACAAGTGCTCAAACATAAATGAGTCAGCGGAAGCAACAATATCTGAGTACAGACATAAGTTAAACAAGGTGCCATAAGATGGCTAGCACAAAAGTAGCAACGATCGAAAAGCAAGGCCTCCTGCCTGGGACCTCCTCTCTACTCCTCGAAGCCGAACTCCATGTAGAAACATCCTCGGGATCCTCTAGCTCCTGGACTCCAACATCTGGTTGCGACATCCGAGAAGAATGGAAAAGGGGAAAAAAGGGGGAGCAAAGCAACCATGAGTACTCATCCAAAGTACTCGCAAGCAAGGATCTACACTACATATGCATTGATATCAATGAAATGGGTAGTATCTGTGGACTGAACTACAGAATGCCAGAATAAGAGGGGGAGAAGCTAGTCCTATCGAAGACTACGCTTCTGGCAGCCTCCATCTTGAAGCATATAGAACAGAGTAGCTGGTAAGTTCACCAAGTAACAACGTATAGCATAATCCTACCCGGCGATCCTCCCCTTGTCGCCCTGTGGGAAGGCGATCACCGGGTTGTATCTGGCACTTGAAAGGGTGTGTTTTATTAAGTATCCAGTTCTAGTTGTCATGAGGTCGGAATACAACTCTGGGTCATCCTGTTACCGTGGACACGGCTATTCGAATAGATCAATCTTCCCTGCAGGGGTGCACCACATTAACCAACACGCTCGATCACTCTGGCCGGACACACTTTCCTAGGTCATGCCCGGCCTCGGAAGATCAACACGTCGTAGCACTACCTAGGCCTAACAGAGAGGTCAGCACACCGGTCTAAATCCTAAGCGCGCAGGGGTCCTGGGCCCATCGCCCTTTGCGCTCCTGCATGTTGCGAGGGCGGCCGGTGAGCAAACCTAGCAACCTCCATTACAAAGGAAGTGGCGTTACGCGGTCCAACCCGATGCGCGCCGCTCAGTCGCTGATGTCTAGGAGGCTTTGGCTGATACTATGACATAGAGTGCCCATAACTGTTCCTGCGTGGTGGTTAGTGCGTATAGGCCAGTGGCCAACTCAGATCAAATACCCAATTTCGTTAAGTGTGTTATTTGAAGTAACCGCGGACGCCGACCAGGACCAAGCCCACCTGTCTCCTAGGTGGTCACAACCTGCCCTGTCGCTCCGCCACAAAGTAACACTCGGGGGCCGTCGGGAACCCAGGCCCACCACTACCTGGATGGAACCTCCTGCCCCTTCAGCCCCCATATCCGAGTCACTTGCAGGTACTCTACGAGCCGACCCAACTTTAGTCACATCATGTAACATGTATAGTATGTATGTATGTATATACCCGTGATCACCTCCCAAAGTGATCACGACCCGATAGTATAGCATGGCAGACGGACAAGTATGTAAAGCCACTGATGATAAACTAGCATCCTATACTAAGCATTTAGGATAGCAGGTAAGGTAACAACAGAAGTAACAAGGACATGCTATGCAGCAGTATAGGATCAAACCAATGAAACAGTAACACTACTCTAATGCAAGCAGTAGAGGGAAAGAGTAGGCGATATCGGGATGAACAAGGGGGTTGGCTTGCCTGGAAGCTCTGTGGAGAAGTCGTCAACACCATAGTCGATTGGGGCAGTAGTGGCGTCAGTCTCGAAGTCTACTGGAGAGAAGAGGGGGAAGAAACAATGAATATAATGCAAACAGAAGCAAGACGATGCACGACATGTGACAAATAACGGTGCTAGGTGTGGCCTAACGCGGTACTAGACGGTACTGGCGAAGGGGGGAAACATTCGGGAAAGTATCCCCGGTGTTAGGCATTTTCGGACAGATGGACCGGAGGGAGACGGTTGCATGTTCGCTACGCTAGGGACGTGTGGCAAATGAACGGACTGCGTATTCGGATTCGTATTGTCGTTCTGAGCAACTTTCATGTACAGAGTATTTTTCATCCGAGATACGGTCTATTTTATATTAATTTTCAAAGTATTAATCATTTTTTGAAATTATTTTAATTTGAAAAATAAATACCAATTGCTATGGGTACCCAGCTCTGGATACACAGAAGTGTACCAGAGAGGATGACGGGTGGGTCCAGGGGGTTCTAGTTAACCCAGTCAACAGTCAACAGAGTTGACCATTGACTGGTCAAAACTGCCAAGTGGGGCCCCATGTCATAGACTGGTAATTAGATGTTTTAACTAAATTAATTTAATTTGCAGGGGGACCCACATGTCATACATAGTAACTAATCCAGAGGATATTTGGTTGAACTAATTAAAGCGGGGCCTACCGGTCAGTGTCTAGTTAGAATAGCTAATTAGATTAGCCCATAACCTAATCTAACTTAGCACTACAGGGCCGGCCTCTTGGACAGAGTTAGTAGCAGTAGCGGCGCATTAGGCAAAGCAAGCAACATCAACTCGGGTCGCAGCAAGCAGCACTAGCAGCGACAAGTAGTAGCGGAGCAGCGGACATCAGCTTAACAGCGAGCTGTAGCAAGTAGAGGTAGCAGCGGGCTAGGCAGGTCGAGGGCGGGGAGCAACGGCAAGGCGGCAAGTAGTGGCAGTGACGGCGCTAGCAGGGGGCGGGCGCGGTGCACGGGGGAAATGCAGCAGGGGCGCAACGGCTGTGGCCAACGGCAGGAGCGCGGGCACGGCGCGACCGGCGAGCAGGGAGCAGCCGGGGCGTGCGCGGATGCGTGCAGTGATGCTCAGGGGATGAGCGAGGCGGCGGCCGGAGCGACGGCAAGGGTGGATTTGGGGCTAGAGGGCACGGCAAGGCGAGCGGATGGACTCGTCGGCCTCCTCGCAGTGTCAGGAGCACACCGGGAACACTGGTTAGGGCAGAGGAGCACGGGGTGCTCGACCCCCGTCGGCCATGGCGGACGGCGGAGTTCGGTGCTCACGGACGCTGGTGATACGGCAAGAATCCGAGGGGGATCAGAGGGGAAAAGAAGAGGGGCTCACAGTGAGCCTTTAGATGAGCAAGGTGGGCTCGGGGAGGGCTCGATGTTGCCGGAATCGATGACGAAGTTCGTTGGGGCCGAGGAAGAAGACGACATCACAGGGCTTGATGCAGGGGCTCCTGGCTCCAACAGGTTGGTGTGGATGATGAAGCAGTCGACGGAGGAGCCGGGGGATGTGGTGGCTTGGTGCGGGGTGCTCTGTGGCTATGCGTGTAGCAGGGCGGCGACGACGGTAGAAGCGGCCATGGCGGGAGAAGATGCAACAGCTCGTGGGGGAGGGGAAAAAGATCTCGGCGGTATCCAACGCGTCGACGCTGGCGTTCTTATCCACCCTGCCGCATCTGTAGCGACGCGGGTGACGAGCTGGCCCGGCTGGGATTGGCATCCAGCGCTCGGTTGTGTTCGACAGGTGGAGGAGAGAGGAGGAGGGTGTCGCTGGCTGGGTTGGGCTGGCTCCTATGGACTAGAGCCCAGTTGGGCAGTAGGTTTTGTTCCTTTTCATATTTATTTATTTTGTGTTTTCATTTTCCACATTGTTTTGCTATTTAAGTTAATAATAACTGATTTTTGTTGCACTTGAAGTTCCACACATAAATACTAGACAATGTATCAATACCACACACAAGCTTTGGAAATATTTGGAAAAGCCTAAACATTTATTTAGATTGAAATGGATCAACTATCCATTGCTAGTTCAGTTTTAATTAGGTTAGGGGAATTTTAGTAATTCAAATAATGTTGGCTTATTCATGATAATTAGTTAATGAATATTTGCAACACCACCAACATTTTTATTTGACAGTTTGAAGAAATAAGAATTTGACTTGTTATTGGAAATTTGAATTTGACTCGGTTTTCATCAAGTGGCAAAATGGCTTTAACAAAACATGATTACATGGCATATTAGGGTGAGGTTACTGTAGCTTAATTATCGGGGCGTCACAATTCTCCTCCACTACAAGAAATCTCGTCCCAAGATTTAAGAGGTGGAGTAAGGGGGAAAGTTCTGAGTACAAAATTCTAACGGGTCCTTTTGTTCTTGGTTGCTCTTCTCGAAGAGGTCGATCCATAGCGTTGATGTCTTCAATTCGATGCATTAGGGCATCATGATGAAGTCGTCATTCTTCCTTCAAGATCTCCATCATACTTACGAAAGAATAAGGGGGGGTATTCCAGGAGAATGGATCTCTTCAAGGTTGACTATCTGGTAGATAACAGCGGGGAAGGTGGCAGAAAGTAACTCTCGAATTGAAACTTAAGAAGATGTTGCGAGCAAAGTAAGAAGGTACGTTGAGAAGTTTCGGACGGGCAGGCAATCGTTCGATGCCTGAAATAGGGCGTGAAAGGGGTTCAGAGCAGCGGGAATAAGTATTGTGTCTGATACCAGAATAGGTCATCTCTAGGAAGGTGACCCATGAATTACATACGGAGTCAAACACGAGGAATAATTTTGGCAACAGTGGTGTACAGAAGAGTCAGGTTTCGATCATGTGGAACTGTGGGTTATGGGCCCACTATGTGGGAAAAAATAGGGAGGGCACTGTCATCATGCACGATCATGATAGCAAGGCATGTCAAAGAATAGACTGTCAGTTATGTCGGCAACAACATTGGTACCAAGGGCGAGGGACGAAGAGAACCATTTTCCTGCTCGTCGAAATGAGGCGGACCAATAGGCAAAGTTCTCGTCCATCGGTGGTTACCGGAATGTCATCAATGATAGTAACAGGGTCTTACTGACCGAGTTGTACACCAATGTGTTACATAGCAGGGAGATATTACTGATTATGTCATATAGATCACAAGAAGGGTTAAAATAAAACAATGGAAAGGAAAATATGTTTATCAGATTAAACAAAACAATGGAAAGGAAAATGTGTTTAAACACATATTTCAGGGGTATATCCTTCCGAAGGACAAGCAGAGCATGATATCCATGACAGGATATAAAGTAGAAAACCCTTTAGGTAAGGGGAGGGAAATTTCATGACATTACCCATACAACGGTGTTTGGATAATTGGTAAAGAAAATTTAGCATTTTGCTTCAAATGTTCTTATTGAAAATCAGAGTACCACAGACATGCTTCGAGATAGCATTGACATGGTCTCCAAGCAAAGGTCAGACTTTGGATACACAAAGGATCCATCGTAAACAACTTATAAAATAAGTCGTACAATTTCAGCAAGGAAAAGATGAGGATGGGGCCCATGGGCTCAGCAACAATTCATCGAGGGGGCAAGGATTGTATTTCTCATCATGAATTCGATTGATAACCTGGAAGAGCTCGGAATGTTGATGATGATCACGACATATTTGTCGAGAGGTTTCATGAGATGTAATCGATCGGCGATGACATCAAGTCAAAGGAATGATGAAGCGAAAGGTTATTGGAACCACGGGTACGACACCAACTCGAAATCAAGCTTGCTGTTCAAGGCGAAATGATATGACGAGGAAGATCAGCGTAGGCTTAGCTCATCGTCGAAAATTGTGCTCCGGGAAGAAGGACCAGGTAGCACAGTTAAAATTTAGCATGATAATGATATAGCTGATTAGGCTAGGAATGACTTGAAGGACTATTAAACTCGCAAGCAATGAAAATTACTTAGAGTTATTGAATCGGGGTGTGGAATTGATTCACTTATCGGTGTTCTTGAGTGACTAATAACTCAGAACCCGGGGAAATCTGAAATCAGTGAGAAGCAATACTAGATGAAGACTCATAGGAAGCAACACAGTTCTTTGTTCTTCTTGAGATACCAGAGGGTAATACTCGAAGGAAGATCAAAATAGAGGTTGTGGAGATGCTTTGATCTGCAGAAGACAAGTGCTTTAAATTGTCCGAGAAATGGAATCAAAGGGGAACCATCATGGTCAGAACCACGGTTGCAAAGGACCAAACATAGATACGAGATGAACTTATAACAAGGGGATTATTATTATCACAAGAAGCTTCCATGATAAGTTCCACATCGGGTCCATGGGCATGAACACAAAGTTCAAGGTCGACTCCCACTTCTTCGATGCATAGCCTTCCATTCACTTCTCGCTTTCGATGAAGTTGTAGTGTTGAAATTATATCTGGCAAAATACCATAAGAGTATGACTCATGAAAACTCTCCGGTTCACACGGATTAGGGAAGGCATAGGTCCAACCCATAGGGGCACCTTAGGAACATATACCACAAACTTAAAGAGTAAATAACACAAGCTCAAAGGTAGAGCATGGTTGACAAAAGGAGAGGATACAATTTACCAAAGGCATTATGTATCAGGGAAGAACTCACAAGGTGATTAAATATGAGGGGCACTGTCGGATAATAATCCAACAAAGGATCTGGTGGTCCACAAGGGATCTGATGTGAGCATCGGTACCCAACCAGAAGAAGAAAGAATGTAAGGAGATCAGATTATAGAAACAACTGACTAATTCAAAGCTCAAATGCAAAGAAATTATGATTTCCAATCCAAGGGATCAGAAGCAAACGCTCTGATTAAGGATGGATAAGTTGAGTAGGCTTAGGGGTACAATCGATGGCAATTTGATTGGTCGAGATCCAACTCATGTTTAAAATGACGTCTGGGCCGGAAGGATGAATTCTAGTTACGACTGATGATTGCGACCATTCACAAATATGTCGAATCAACGGACTCAAAATGATAATGCAAAGGATGCCAATAAGATTACCAGACTTATGGGATTAATCATAATGCAAGCAAGCAAGAATTTCAAGAGCACTAGGCTGTTAAGGATTTTCAGAAGATCGAATGGTATTTCGAAGACTTTTGTGAAATACATGAATCAACTGGGATGAGCGGATACTCAGTAAGTGCGAGAAATTATCCGTAGGGGTATTCAGGTGGCAAAGAACTGCAAGGCAGTAGGCACAAAGTATTCTCAGAACAATAGAGAGAATTTCGAGGTATCTTGTAATAACAAGATCAATGGGGAATGATTTTATGAATGGCAAGTGTACGTGCTTATCCATAGGGGGCTTATCGATGAAAGGGAATTGCAAAAGCGATGGCACAAAGTCTTGAGATAACATCGTAGAGTATCTTCGGAATCTTCTGGTGCAGCAGTCGATCATCTGTAGTAAGGGGATCTTCGGGTGGATGTGATCACGAGATCCTAATGTTAGAGTTAGTAAAACCATTTTAACCCAAATAGAAGAGAGATCAGAGTCCCAGAGTATAGACGAGGAATAAAATATCCTAATACCACCCAATGGCGACTTGGGCCCGTAAGCCACACAACCATGTTAGTAAAAGTTTTGCAATGACTAGACTCGACTTCGGCCAAGGAGTGTGAAGGGGGGATTCCTACAGGCAGTCGGCTCTGATACCAACTTGTGACGCCCCCGATTTAATCGTACACTAATCATGCACCTCAAACATGTACGATCAAGATCAGGGACTCATGGGAAGATATCACAACACAACTCTCAACATAAATAAGTCATACAAGCATCATATTACAAGCCAGGGGCCTCGAGGGCTCGAATACAAGTGCTCAAACATAAATGAGTCAGCGGAAGCAACAATATCTGAGTACAAACATAAGTTAAACAAGGTGCCATAAGATGGCTAGCACAAAAGTAGCAACGATCAAAAAGGCAAGGCCTCCTGCCTGGGACCTCCTAACTACTCCTCAAAGCAGAACTCCATGTAGAAACATCCTCGGGATCCTCTAGCTCCTGGACTCTAACATCTGGTTGCGACATCCGAGAAGAATGGAAAAGGGGAAAAAAAAGGGGGAGCAAAGCAACCGTGAGTAATCATCCAAAGTACTCGCAAGCAAGGATCTACACTACATATGCATTGGTATCAATGAAATGGGTAGTATCTGTAGACTGAACTGCAGAATGCCAGAATAAGAGGGGGAGAAGCTAGTCCTATCGAAGACTACACTTCTGGCAGCCTCCATCTTGAAGCATATAGAACAGAGTAGCTGGTAAGTTCACCAAGTAACAACGTATAGCATAATCCTACCCGGCGATCCTCCCCTTGTCGCCCTGTGGGAAGGCGATCACCGGGTTGTATATGGCACTTGAAAGGGTGTGTTTTATTAAGTATCTGGTTCTAGTTGTCATGAGGTCGGAATACAACTCCGGGTCGTCCTGTTACCGTGGACACGGCTATTCGAATAGATCAATCTTCCCTGCAGGGGTGCACCACATTACCCAACACGCTCGATCACTCTGGCCGGACACACTTTCCTGGGTCATGCCCGGCCTCGGAAGATCAACACGTCACAGCCCTACCTAGGCCTAACAGAGAGGTCAGCACGCCGGTCTAAATCCTAAGCGCGCAAGGGTCCTGGGCCCATCGCCCTTTGCGCTCCTGCACGTTGCGAGGGCGGGCGGTGAGCAGACCTAGCAAGTTGCATTACGCGGTCCAACCCGGCGCGCACCGCTCAGTCGCTGACGTCTAGGAGGCTTCGGCTGAAACTACGACATCAAGTGCCCATAACTGTTCCCGCGTGGTGGTTAGTGCGTATAGGCCAGTGGCCAACTCAGATCAAATACCCAATCTCGGTAAGCGTGTTATTTGAAGTAACCGCGGACACCGACCAGGACCAGGCCCACCTGTCTCCTAGGTGGTCACAACCTTCCCTGTCGCTCCACCACAAAGTAACACTCAGGGGCCGTCGGGAACCCAGGCCCACCACTACCTGGATGGAACCACCTGCCCCTTTAGCCCCCATATCCGAATCACTTGCGGGTACTCTATGAGCCGACCCGACTTTAGTCACATCATGTAACCTGTATAGTATGTATGTATGTATGTATGTATGTATGTACCCGTGATCACCTCCCGAAGTGATCACGGCCCGATAGTATAGCATGGCAGACGGACAAGTATGTAAAGCCACTGATGATAAAATAGCATCCTATACTAAGCATTTAGGATAGCAGGTAAGGTAACAACAGAAGTAACAAGGACATGCTATGCAGCAGTATAGGATCAAACCGATGAAACAGTAACACTACTCTAATGCAAGCAGTAGAGGGAAAGAGTAGGCGATATCGGGATGAACAAGGGGGGTTCGCTTGCCTGGAAGCTCTGCGGAGAAGGAGGGGTCGTCAACACCGTAGTCGATCGAGGCAGTAGTGGCATCAGTCTCGAAGTCTACCAGAGAGAAGAGGGGGAAGAAACAATGAATATAATGCAAACAGAAGCAAGGCGATGCACGACATGTGACAAATAACGGTGCTAAGTGTGGCCTAATGCAGTACTAGGCAGTACTGGCGAAGGGGGGAAACATCCGGGAAAGTATCCTCGGTGTAAGGCATTTTCAGACAGACGGACCGGAGGGGGACGGTTGCATGTTCGCTATCCTAGGGACGTGTGGCAGATGAACGGATTGTGTATTCGGATTCGTATCGTTGTTCTGAGCAACTTTCATGTACAGAGTATTTTCATCCGAGATACAGTTTATTTTATATTAATTTTCAAAGTATTAATCATTTTCTGAAATTATTTTAATTTGAAAAATAAATACCAATTGCTATGGGTACCCAGCTCTGGATACACAGAAGTGTACCAGAGAGGATGACGGGTGGGTCCAGGGGGTCCCAGTAGACCCAGTCAACAGTCAACAGAGTTGACCATTGACTGGTCAAAACTGCCAAGTGGGGCCCCATGTCATAGACTGGTAATTAGATGTTTTAAGTAAATTAATTTAATTTGCAGGGGGGCCCACATGTCATACACAGTAACTAATCCAGAGGTTATTTGGTTGAACTAATTAAAGCGGGGCCTACCGGTCAGTGTCTAGTTAGAATAGCTAATTAGATTAGCCCATAACCTAATCTAACTTAGCACTACAGGGCCGGCCTCTTGGACAGAGTTAGCAGTAGTAGCGGTGCATCAGGCAAAGCAAGCAACAACAAGTTGGGTAGCAGCAAGAAGCAGCACTAGCAGCGACAAGCAGTAGCGGAGCAGCGGACAATAGCTTAACAGCGAGCAGTAGCAAGCAGAGGCAGCAGCGGCGCTAGGCAGGTCGCGGGCGAGGAGCAACGGCAAGGTGGCAAGAAGCGGCAGCGACGACGCTAGCAGGGTGCGGGCGCGGCGCACGGGGGAAATGCGGCTGGGGCGCGGCGGCTGTGGCCAACGGCAGGAGCGCGGGCACGGCGCGACCGGCGAGCAGGGGGCAGCCGGGGCGTGCACGGATGCGTGCGGCGAGGCACAGAGGATGAGTGAGGCAGCAACCGGAGCAACGGCAAGGGTGGATTTGGGGCTAGAGGGCGCGGCAAGGCGAGCGGATGGACTCGTCGGCCTCCTGGCAGTGCCAGGAGCACACCGGGAAAACTGGTTCGGGCAGAGGAGCACAGGGTGCTCGACCCCCGTCGGCCCTGGCGGACGGCGGAGTTCGGTGCTCGCGGACGCCGATGATACGGCAAGAATCCGAGGGGGAAGCAGAGGGGAAAAGAAGATGGGCTCACAGTGAGCCTGTAGATGAGCTAGGTGGGCTCGGGGAGGGCTCGACGTTGCCGGAATCGATGACGAAGTTCGTTGGGGCCGAGGAAGAAGACGACGTCACAGGGCTTGATGCAGGGGCTCCCGGCTCCAACAGGTTGATGTGGATGACGAAGCTGTCGACGGCGGAGCTGGTGGACGCGGTGGCTTGGTGCGGGGTGCTCTGTGGCTACACGTGCGGTAGGGCGGCGACGACGGCAGAAGCGGCCATGGAGGGAGAAGATGCAACAGCTCGTGGGGGAGGGGAAAAAGATCTCGGCGGTATCCAACGCGTCGACGCTGGTGTTCTTATCCACCCCGCCGCATCTGTAGCGACGCGGGTGACGAGCTGGCGCGGCTGGGACGGCGTCCAGCACTCGGTTGTGTTCGATAGGTGGAGGAGAGAGGAGGAGGGCATCGCTGGCTGGGTTGGGCCGGCTCCTATGGACTAGAGCCCAGTTAGGCAGTAGGTTTTGTTCCTTTTCATATTTATTTATTTTGTGTTTTCATTTTCCACACTGTTTTGCCATTTAAGTTAATAATAACTGATTTTCGTTGCACTTGAAGTTCCACACATAAATACTAGACAATGTATCAAGACCACACACAAGCTTTGGAAATAGTTTGAAAAGCCTAAACATTTATTTAAATTGAAATGGATCAACTATCCGTTGCTAGTTTAGTTTTAATTAGGTTAGGGGAATTTTAGTAATTCAAATAATGTTGGTTTATTCATGATAATTAGTTAATGAATATTTGCAACACCACCAACATTTTTATTTGACAGATTGAAGAAATAAGAATTTGACTTGTTATTTGAAATTTGAATTTGACTCGGTTTTCATCAAGTGGCAAAATGGCTTTAACAAAACATGATGACATGGCATATTAGGGTGAGGTTACTGTAGCTTAATTATCGGGGCGTCACACTATATCACACTCCCAAGTTAAACGTGTCTTATGATAAGTGATTGTTGCAGGTTACAGAACAGTAGTATTTTGATGTAAGAACATGGTGTGATAGGCAGATATTGTATGTTCTAGAAACAGGAACACATGCCTTATTCACAAGTATAATGTGTAAAGTAAGCAGATGGAATTCAGCAAAATTAGAAGTAATACAAGCTAGACATCATACATAACATGCAACCACATATAACAGTGCCAAGTTAGAGGGAGCACGTGTGATGGTCGACTAGGGGAGACGTGCTCATCATCAACACAGCTACGTTGAGTGTCTATGCATGTGTTGTGTTGCAAATCTTCTTGGGGGGATGCCGGAGTAGAATCTGTAGAGGCCCTCCATTTCAGTTGTTTGGGAGGAGCACCTTTATCCACTGCCTTGCTAATTTCCTTCCGCTTTATTTATTTTGCATTGTCAAGTAAAACTGACAAGAAAAAGCAATAAAATTCACTCTTCAGAACTCATTCATGCATGATACTGACAATCACTACTTTGATGTAAGGCAAACACATGATACGAGGATGGAATATGTACGAAAAACAGGACAGCATGGCATATTCACAACTATTTGTGTAAACTAAGCAGAAGCCATTTCAACAAATTAGAAGCAATGCAAGCTAGACACCACATGAAAGATGTAACCAATATGACTCTGCCAAGTTAAAAGCGTCCCATCATAAATGTCATTTCAACAAATTAGATGCAGTGCATGCTATAAATCATATGAAAGATGCAACCAATATCACTCTGCATATACTAAAGGTGTCTCGTCATAATTGATTGATGCGGGTAAGGACATGCTTAATAGACAGATGTACTATGTACCAAAAATAGGAAGGCATGTCACATTAACAGGTATAATGTATAAACTAAGCAGAATAGCACATGCAATTTAACCAGATTGGAAGAATTACAATCTAGACGCTATATGCAACATGCAACCACATATCACGCTGCCAAGTTAGAGCAAGCACTTGCGATGGTGGTGTAGGGGAAATGCGGTCATCAAGTACAGATCTACGTTGACTATCTTCATCTAGCATTGTTGTTTCTTGAGAATCATGTGGGGAGGCTGACACTGCATTCTTTAAAAGAGGATCTTTTCTTACAGCAGTCCACGAGCCTGACTGTCTCATCATAAGTGATTGATGAGGGATACAAAAGAAATTAGTTTGATGTAAGAACATGGTTAATAGACAGATGTAGTAGTATGTACCAAAAACAGGAAGGCATGTCATATTCAAAGGTATAATGTGTAAGCTAAGCAGATGCAATTTAACCAAATTGGAAGCAATACAAGCTAGACACCCGACTGGAGTGGTGAGCATGATCATCGAGGACCTGAGAGCCTGGTGGGAGGAGGGCTGCTTCGCCACCACCGTGGCTTTTTAGTTGGCTTGCAGGTGATGCATGTCTGTGCTGGGCTTGTCACTGGCTCAGCCAGTGCGCTGACTAGCTATTTGGCTTCTGGTGCTCCTGGGATGGTGGTTCATGTAAAAAATATCTTTCCTTATCTTAATAAAGACCGACATCAGCCTTTTGAATACAAGCTAGACACCATATGCAACATGCAACCACATATGACACCGCAAAGTTAAAGCAAGCACCTGGGATGGTGGTTCATGGCAAGCGAGATCATCAACTCCAGAGCTACGTTTACCGTCTCAATCTGCTGACACTGCACCCTTTATAGCGTCGAAACGTGTCTTGCCTAAGCCCGAAGAAAGCTGGAGCTGCTTCTCTCTTTTATTTCGTGCTTCTAACAACCGGTTGGCAGAGGCTGAAATACCCATGCATAAAAAAACAATAGTGAGAGTATGGGTGAAGTGTGTGCAGAACTAGTGCACTGTAAAAGTAGCAAATAGCAGGTAGCTGAAAAATAAATGACAGGGGACATATGATAGCTCTACAGCATTGCATGGCAAACAAAATTAGATTCTACTTCGTATGATTTTGTAATATATGAGCACATGGATGGCTAGGAAATGCAGGTACTCCTCCAGCACACCACCACATGTGGTCCTATCAAAACAACAGTCAACTCAAAATAAATAGGTCAGTCGATTTTTTATGAACCGTCCGATCTACAAGGAATGGGCAGATGGCCTTTGTCTACCTCCCGCCAGTCACTGTTGACGATCTTTCTTGAATTGCCAGCGAGCACCGGCCCAGACCCTTGCCTCTGCCGCCCCGCCCTCCCCTCGACCTCACACCACCGTCGTGCTTGGCAGCGCCCCCCGGCCATCCCTTTAAGCCCGGCCGACCTCCAGATCGGGCGCCAGAAGCTCCTAGGCCCCACACACCCCTAAGATATACACCGAGGCGCTGCTTCTCCGGCATAATAGGCGAACTACCACCTGTTACGCTTGGGAATGCTTCCTTTAATTGGGAATCAACTGGCTAGGAATTGAAATCCAGGGGGGCGACGGACCTCTAGCTAAGGTGAAATAGTATATGAGGAGAAACCTTGCATCGCGAGTTACTAGGAACATCTAGTATCAGGAAGAAGGTGTAGGAAGAAGCGGTCAACTAGTGTCTTCTGTGGGATGAATACCGTGCAAGCAGACACGTAAGATTTGCACGAATAAGGGAAGAGAAGTACCAGATCCGGTTGCCAATGCTGTGTCCTCCTGATATCGCGGCGATGTTCTTCTTTTTACCAGGGGAACCGATGTATTGGAGGAGGATGGAGCCTTGGACGAACCCATGGCCAAATTGTTGATTGTGTTGTGGTGGCCGTCTGTCGGCGAAGGGGAAGCAGATCCAAGGCGGCAAACAACGGCGTAGCGGGAACAGCTCCGGCGCGATGGACGGTGGTGACATTGGAGCGGCAGTTGTGAGGCACAGGACAACGTGGTTGAACTGGCTTGGGTACGGCGCACGTCGGCGTCCTGGAGGTAGCTTGGCCTCGGCTTCAACTACTAGCCGTGGAGGGCGTTGCGGTTGCGGTTGCGGTTGCGGTGGACGACGACGTCGGGGTATCGGCTCCGGCGTGATGGAGGAGGGCGGCGGTTGATGGGTGGGATGGGGTGGCGGACAGAGGACGTCGGGGTTTCGCGGCTGGTGGAGAGGTAATTTTGGCACCCACGAAGTACGAATGGGGAATCGAACGAGGGGCGGGGTGGCGGGGGGAGCTAACGGGAACCATGTTTCAGTCTGGGGCGTGCTTGTTTTTGTTTTTTTTTTTGAACAGATGGGATGCGCTTGTTTGAAATTTGGGGAAATTACAAACTTTGCCCCCCTATTAAATTTCGGACCTACTGTGGATCGGGGGTAGGACGGTAATCCCAGGTGTCCCAAATAGTGGGCGGGAGCGATTTCGGCCGAGCAAATGTGTGTTTAGGCGGCCACGGTGTATGAATGTTTTTTGGAGGCGGTTGTGTGGCGTCTAGATGAAGTTATAAACCTACCCCGGTTTAGACCTATAGATGTTGGGCCGGTAGGCTTCACGGGTCGGAGTTAGAAAAGTAATTTCCTTCTACCAAACATTGGTCTCACGCGGTTTCGGGCGAGTAGAGGCTCTTTTGGCGCTTCGTTGGAAATTTTGAAACAGAAGCATTCACGTTTAGAGTACGCTTGAACTTCGAGGATTGACCTAAATAGACAACGTTAAATTTGACCTTGTATGTTTGAAAACATCACTAAATTATGTGCTTCTTTTTAAAATTTTGACACTTGAAAATTCCATAACTACGATTATTTTGGAATGGAGGAGGTAAATTTGAATCTATTTTGTACACGACTATATATGCTATTATGTACAAAAGCAGAGCAAAGATTGGTGCCCCCATAATTTAGGTATGATTTACAAATGCCATGATCTCGAATTCAAATAATTGAATGGACTTCATGTTGAATTCGAATTTTTTAAACCACCTTAAGTTGAATTCAAATGTATGCTAGTTCATAGCTAGCTATTTATAATGTTCATTGTGTAACTTTTGTATGTGTAATGTGCTTTACACACACAACACGAACTATACTCACGTTTATATTCGAATTGCTAAAGCGATGCATTGTCTGGAGTTCAAAATACTAACTGTGTGGATCAATTATGTCGAATAATAACATAGACATGCTCAAATTCGATAGAATATAGATGTCTGATGGATCAATGACCGTTCCTTACGCGAATTGCAAATATCATGATCCCATCCTAATATTTGGATACAATTTATATTTTTAATCAATGTGTACATCTGTCTTTTACGTGTAGTTTCACTCTCCATAGGCCCCTCCTCACACACGCGCTAACTTTCTCTCTCACACATACACGCACACGGTGTATATCCATCGGTGGACTCTCAGACATGCTCACACACTCTCTCCCGAGGTGTCTTTCTAGCAGACATGCTCTCGATATCACCCTCCCTCCCTCTCGCAACCATTTACGACTGTTTTCACTAACCTTTATCACAAGCACTCTTCCTCTCACACGCATACACATGCACAATCCCCATTGACCCTTTCTATATACATAGACCTGCCTATGTGTCTCCTGCTCGCACATTATCTTTAGGCCTGTCTCGCACGCATTGTCTCCACCTCTCTTCCTAATTGACGAGTATGATTCTAGCAGAGCATTCTTTAGGATGCCCCTTATGATTCTAGCAGAGCATTCTTTAGGATGCCCCTTAAAGTTAGGTTGGATGAATGGTAATATCAAAGATAAGGGGTTACCTTAGTCCGAGGACCTAGGGTTACAAATCCTAGTCGGCTTTGTCAGTGGACACAGAGTCCTTCATGACTCTGGTATCTTTGTCTCGTACGACTAGTCCTCCATGGGTCTCCCTGAATGCGTCACTGTAGGATCGAAAGTATGTCTAGAGGGGGGGTGATTAGACTACTTGACCAAATAAAAATCTAGCCTTTTCCCAATTTTAAGTCTTGGCAGATTTTAGCAACTTAGCACAAGTCAAGCAATCAACCTACACATGCAATTCTAAGAGTATAGCAGCGGAATGTAAATCATTGCATATGAAGGTAAAGGGGAGGAGTTTGGAGGGAGCAAACGCAATGTGGACACGGAGATTTTTGGCGTGGTTCCGATAGGTGGTGCTATCGTACATCCACGTTGATGGAGACTTCAACCCACGAAGGGTAACGGTTGCGCGAGTCCACGGAGGGCTCCACCCACGAAGGGTCCACGAAGAAGCAACCTTGTCTATCCCACCATGGCCATCGCCCATGAAGGACTTGCCTCACTTGGGTAGATCTTCACGAAGTAGGCGATCTCCTTGCCATTACAAACTCCTTGGTTCAACTCCACAATCTTGACGGAGGCTCCCAAGTAACACCTAACCAATCTAGGAGACACCACTCTCCAAAAGGTAATAGATGGTGTGTTGATGATGAACTCCTTGCTCTTATGCTTCAAATGATAGTCTCCCCAACACTCAACTCTCTCTCACATATTTGGATATAGTGGAAAGATGATTTGAGTGGAAAGCAACTTGGGGAAGGCTAGAGATCAAGATTCTAGTGGTTGGATTGGAATGTCTTGATCTCAACACATGAGTAGGTGGTTCTCTCTCAGAAAATGAGTAGTGGAAGTGTAGGCACGTTCTGATAGCTTTCTCACAAATGGAGAAGGGGGTGGAGGGGTATTTATAGCCTCCACACAAAATCTAACCGTTACACACAATTTACCAAACTCGGTGGGACCAAATAGTGAAACTCGGTCAGACCGATTTAGTTCAAAATGTGAACGTTAGGATTTTCGGTGGGACCGACGTGATCAACTCGGTGGGACCGATGTGCTAGGGTTAGGGCATAACTTGATCTCGGTGAGACCGATCACATGAACTCGGTGGGACCGATTTCAGTAATAGGCAAACAGAGAGTTGGTCAGGCAAACTCGGTGGGACCGATCGCTCATTTCGGTTAGACCGAAACATTACGAAAAGCAAACAAAGAGTTTGCATTGCGAACTCGGTGGGACCGATCACTCATTTTGGTTAGACCGAAACGTTACGAAGGGAAACAAAGAGTTTGCAATCCCATCTCGGTGAGACCGAGATCCCTATCGGTGAGACCGAACTGATTAGGGTTTCTGGCTATGGCTATGTCAAGTGAACTCAGTGGCGCTGGATAGATCAAATCGGTGGGGCCAAGTTTGACTGTAGGTGTAGGACATATGTGGAAATGAGAAAGTGGTTGAGGGCTTTTGGAGCATATCACTAAGCATTTTGAGCAAGCAAGCCATTAAGCAACACCTCATCCACTTTTAATAGTATTGGCTTTTCCTATGGACTCAATGTGATCTTGGATCACTAAAAAGAAAATGTAGAGTCTTGAGCTTTTGCCAATATATGTCCTTAGCATTTTGAGGGGTCCACATCTCTAGTCCATGCCATGCCAATCATTGAACTTTCTGAAATGATCATCTTGAAAGAGTATTAGTTCAATGAGCTATATGTTGTTAAGAATTACCAAAACCACCCAGGGATTAGTTGCACTTTCAGTCCCGGTCCGACCAATGTGGTGCAGGACGGAACCGAACCAAGGGCCTCACCTCGGCCCACCGGACCTCATGCGGTGACACACCCTCTGCCCCCAGGTCTCGTTATCTTCTCACACCCACATATACCACACAAAATATTTTCTCCTTGTGCCTCTATCCCCCCCTTGCATACACACACTCGATCAAGGGCATCTCTCGCCATGACATCCTATTTGTCTCTCTCTCTAGACCTCTCTCATTTCTTGTGCTATCTCTCCCACGCCCCCTCCCCCCCCCACCCCCCGCCGGCCCCTCCATCCATGCCTCTCTCGAATACGTAATACATACACATACCTCTCTAGGCCCTGCCAAATACGTCAACTACACATTCACAATGGTAAATCAAGTACACCATTGATCTAAAAAGCCCTCTCTTCACGTTTATTTCGCATACAACATTCCTTTTGAATAAAACCACACAAAGTGTGGCCAAAAAATTATTTTAGAATTTCTACATATATACAACATTACAAAGTTATATGGAGGAGTATGAACGTTAATTTGCATTGCATGGTGCACCCAATGATATTTATTCCGCACTGTGAATTTGTATATTTTTATACTATATATAAAGTTAGTCATAATAAAGAGAAACAAAGAGCATCTCTCTCTCCATCGCATACACCCCCTCTACGCCCCTTTCACGTACGCACACAAACTATCTCCAGGTCCTCTAAAAGTACGCCCCCAGCACATTCACGCATGTTTCATCTTTCTCTCGTGATATATACAGTGACGATCATTGTATTTGAAGCAAAAGCACGATACGTACATTGGACTTCAGAATCCACTCATTATGGTCACCATTTATGTTTTGTGGTTATTATACAGTCACGGGCTCACCGTACAGCTCTGTATTTGCTCAAGACATGACTAGTTGACCAGTTAAACGCTCCATGTGGCACCTCTAGTATTGCATCATATTATCTCACTACCATTGGGCCCACCTATCGGCGTGTATAAGAATGAAAACAAACGATAAAAAAATATTGGACGGTGGTTCGAAGTCATGACCGCGGGCACAGCGGACAAGGTGGCCTTGTATTGGTATGCTGAGCCGTCTGTTTTAACACACAGGAGCTAGTGTGGTGATTATACACACACGCACGCATGCACACGAACTGCATGCACGCAACACTCACACGTACACACGTAGCCACGCACGCACGCAACACTCACACGTACACACACAGCGACGCACACAACACTCACACGCACACACGCACGCATGCATGCACACACCACACGACCAACACACACTCTCACGCTCAAGTGCTCAACCTACACGTGCATGCGTACACATCAGGCCCTGACAGACACATACACAACCAGGTGGTTCCTGCGCACGGGTGGGAGTCTTGTCGCGCCTGCGTAAATTTGTGTTTATCTTACCTTTTTCCTATGCGAACTGATAGTTGGGACCCACAAGGAACATGGTCAATTTAACCAGTCAACATAGTGCCACGTAGACTATTTGGCCGGTCAACAGAGTGCAATCCGATGCTGAACGGTGAGCAAGTGACCGTATAATCACCGCAAAACGTATATAGTGACCGTAATGAGCGTATTCTGAAGTCCGGTGACCGTATTACGCTTTTCGCTTGAAATACACTGACCGCCCGTGTATTTATCTCTTCTCTCGCTCTCTCTGTGGAGCCGAGTAGGCCAACGTGCCAGTGCCTAAATTGGCGCACGCCACCCCATTATTGCTGTACTGGTTTCGTAAGAGCGAACAAGCATTCACGTCTACTGTACAAACTGTAGATATGAGTTACAAATGCTATGAAGACGAATACAAATAGTTGAATCCACTTTATGCCCAATTTCTCTATGTAGGCCCTCCAAAAGTACATCTCTACACGTTCTCGCTTGTTACATCTAACACCTATGCACTACAGCACTACTACTACACTCTAACACAATAAATCATATGTGTTTTTAGTTTTACTAGATCTCATATTGTTACTTAATTATTCAGTTTGCACACATTAAAATTGCCTTTGAAATGTATGGCTAGTATCATCTACCGTGCAGGAAAAATCCCGCCCTTGCCTGTTTAATCGGGTTTGTATCGATGGATCGTGCGAAATAGCAAAACTATAGTAGTACTACAGTACAAGTAACAGTTCACTGGGCCCCTGTGTCGTGTACTCCTCCGTCGTAAGAGTGGAGCACTCGCTTTCATAAATGTTCTAGTCCCTTTCGCCGACATGTTGGACATCAAGCAACCGAGTCCACGTGCCGTACCAAAATAACAGTGTAGAGCAGCAGGGGTGAAGCACCCCAGTCATGGCGCCAGCGTAGTAATGAGCAATGAGGCGTCAAATCACAAAGCTGCACCTTTCCCGCAGTTAAGTTGGAGGGATGAAGTAATGCTAAAAAAAGAAGTTGGAGGGACGAAGCAACCATCATTTCACTCGTTGTTGAATCCGCTTCTCCCTCATCTTCTTCAAGTTATGCACGTGTTGCTTCTGCCGTTGTTCTGCCTCATGTGGGACGCGGATCGGCTTGGTAAAGCACTGACACGTGGGACCGCATGTTAGCAAACTACCAGGCCAACGTCATCTAAAAATAAGAAACCTCCCCCGCCTTCCACGCGGCAAAATCACCTCCTTTTTACTAATCTTGATACTATAATTTTTTAGATCAATATAATCGAGATTTGTATAGATAGCACATAGGAGCAAAACCAAGTGGTACGGTTAAGGGCATCCACAATGTGTAACCAAATGTGAAAATAGCTTTTGGCATCGATGGGAACCATTGTGGATGGTGCTGCCAAAGCCAAAAAGATGGAACCGAAGCTCCCTAATTGATTGATTGAAGGAACAGAAAAATGCAACCTCTCTCCTCTTTCTCCCGTGCTTGGACGCATGTACTGTATAGAGCACAGAGTCTACTCCCCTATCTCTTCTATCAGAAATCACAAAGCAGTGAGGCGTCAAATCACAAAGCACGGACGAAGCAACCATCATTTCACTCTTCGCTGACTCCGCTTCTCCATCGTCTTCTTCGAGAAACCACCTTACAGCACTAAGCTGGATGGACGACGCTAATGTGTAGTACTAGTACATTGACGCGTCCTTTGGTTCAACGGACTTCCTGGATGCAAAGAAAGCGGTTGTCTCGGCTTGCAGGCGGCACTTGTGAATGACTTACCGTGGTCTCCCTCAATGGTGTGCTCCGTCGAACGCACTTCGCCAAAGCCACAACATTTGAGATATCGTCGACGTCACCGCAATGGGGAAGGAAGTCAAATAGTTACTACCTCCATTTTTTTTGTATACAAGGCCCGTATCAAAATTACAATTTGCAGAAGGCCACTAACACTAATCAAGGCAAAATTGATGGGGTTTGCCTCGTACTAGCAACCAAGGACATTAATATACCCTTGCATGCATGCGGAAGTGAGAAGGTTGGTTTGCATGGCGCTGCATTAATCAAGCAATGAGGAGTGAGATGGTTAGCTCTTTGGGCCTTGGAGAAAAAATACGCATTAATTGACACGTCAAACGAGGATTTGTATCGATCAATCCCGCGAAGGAAAACCCCGCCTTTCTTTTTTAACACAAGTAGTACGTACGTACTTGTATCCTGTTTGGGTCTAGGACTTGCATTGCCATACTTCGCCACACATTTTTGCCAAGCTTGCCTAAAGTTTTTAAAATGAAAAGGAGGTACACTTGCGCACGGCTGTCGCGGTCGCATCGCACCCTCACACAGTCACTCCTGCACGCCGCAAACCCAATCAAGGGAACACACCCTCACTGACACGTGCTACCGCATGTGCTCAAACCAAACTCAGCCATCCTACCGCTGACACATAATTTTCGTTCATACAGTATGTTTATCCAACCGCATGTTGGGAAAGATCCGTACGGCCCGTGCGTTGGTCTGTTGGGGAAGAAGAAGAGGTGAGGAAGAAGAAGGGTTAGGAGACGTAGGATATTCATCCAACCGCCTGAAATGGTCGACTGACCCAAATGATGAAAGTCAGGCGACTTGCATAAATATATGTTTTTACATACCAAAAGATCCCTAAAAACAACAACATAAAGAAAAACTATCATTGCTCGCGGAACGAGACGGCCTCCTCGTCTTTGGCTGCCGGCGCGAACCAGCCGTAGCTGCCGACGTGTGTCTCCGCACCGTGGTTGTCCTTGGCCTCCAGCTACTCGTTCGCGCGGAGCGTGCGGGCACTCTGCACAGACGTGAGCACCGCCCGGTTCACGTCCACGACATTCGGTTCTGCCTACAGTAGAGCCTCGATGGCAGCGGCATCCGCGCGCTCCGCGTCGAGTTGAGCCTCCACCGCCCGGTTCAAGTCCAAGACGTCCGGTTCTGCCTGCAGGAGGGCCTCGATGGCAGCGGCATCCGCGCGCTCCGCATTGAGTTGAGCCTCCGCCGCCCGGTTCAAGTCCAGGACATCCGGTTCCGCCTGCAGGAGGGCCTCGATGGCAGCGGCATCCGCGCGCTCCGCATCGAGTTGAGCCTCCGCCGCCCGGTTCAAGTCCAGGACGTCCGGTTCCGCCTGCAGGAGGGCCTCGATGGCAGTGGCATCCGCGCGCTCCGCGTCTAGTTGAGCCTCCGTCGCCCGGTTCACATCCACGACATCCGGTTCCGCCTGCAGAAGGGCCTCGATGGCAGCGGCATCCGCACGCTCCGCGTCGAGTTGAGTTTCCACCTCCCGGTCCTCCTTTAGGATCGCCAGGTTGAACCGCTGGTCCGCCTGCACCATGGGGGACCCGGACGCCGGCACGAAGTCGATGTCCATCGTCTCATACGCATCGGGGGCCTTCTGCATCGCGACCTCCGCCATGAACATTGGATCGGCTTCCTCCTCCTCGGAGCTTGGCTCCAGAGAACTCGGGATTGGCCCGCTGCAAAGCGAGCTTGGGAACGAAGGTCTGTGGCGCCGACCGCCGCCGCGATTTCTGCGCGGCGCTCCGGCGTCAGCATCTTGTAGTACATGATCTTGTGGCGCACCATGGCTTTTCGACGAACTAGGGGACGGTTGATGCGGGCTAGGGGATCGAAAGGTGGGGGAATGGGATGGAGAGGAGGTGTGGTTTTGGGGCAGTGGTGACCAGCCGGCAAGTAGCTGGCGTAGGCCGAGCAGCAAAGGTTCTGGTGTGAATAGTGGTTCTGGTGATGACCGGTCAATCGGTTTTGACTGTGTGGAGTTTGCAAAGTCGGACGGCTGGAGCCTGGAGAGTTGTGGGGTGGGATGGGACCAAAGTTTCGGAGATTCACGTGGCAGACGTCCGAACCTCCCCACCGTTCCTGTCGATGATGAGGCGGTGACTTCGTAAATCTCAAGTTGACTAGCAAGATGCCCGTGCATTGCACGGAACATCAGGATGCATTTTTTTATGATATCTCGAGAATTTCATCGAAAAATGGTATCTCGAGAATTTCATCGAAAAATGATATCTCGAGAAAGATGAGAGATAAGGTGAGGTGGAGTGGGGCGCGGTGGTGATTGGTGGTCGGACTTAGCGGAGGCATGGGGATGGACGATGCCGGCAGCAGCCACCATGCCAGATTGTTCTAGAGGTGTCGTGGATTTGTCACGACAGATGTCCTTGTGAAAAGGACTTAGTCGTGAGGCCAACGCATCTATGTGGTAGCTTGAGAGGGGTTGAGCGGGACGAGAGACGCGAGGTTTTACCCAGGTTCGGCCCCTCACGGTGGAGGTAAAAGCCTACATCCTGCTTCATTGATATTGATGATGATGATGCTCATGGTTACAAGGGCGAGGTTTCGCTACCTCTATCTCAAGAGCTATTGATTTGTCTATCTAGACTTGTCCAACTTGTCCCTTTTGGGGTGCCCCGCCCCTCCTTATATAAGTTGAAGGGGCGGGTTACATGACTAGTCCTAGTAGGATTAGGATTACTCTATTACAAGTGGAGTCCTAGTCTTGCTTCCTTTGTAGGAGAATATTCTTTATGCCTTTCATCTTAAGCTGGCCTACCATAACATGAGCCGGCCTACTGGGTCTTGGGCCTTGTCATCCATCTGACCCGCCGTCGGGGTCATTAGTGAATCGCCAGTCTTCGGGCGGGTTACCGATGAAACGCCAAGTCCCGGCCGGGTCATACCGCGGGGTATATCCCCGACATTAGCCCCCAGTTTAATTTGGATTTATCCATGTTAAACTGATTCTGCAAAATAAACACAAGAACAAATTTGACAGGTTGTGCTCCAACTTAAAAGTTTTTCTGAGCCAGCACTTGATCATCCTTAAGTCCTTGTCATCTCCTTCTTCTGGAAAGTCCGGGTCAATAGACCAGCTTCATAATCAATTTGCTTGTAGGAAAATATTGTAAAAAAGAATCCATTTAAGTCGGCCTTCAATGCTCTGACTTGATAAAAATATTGGACTTAAGATGTCCTTCTGGAGCTGAACCAGTTTTTTACTACTCCAGCTTAATGATGCTAGAGCTTTTCAAGTTATGATCCTCGAAATTGCCGAGTTATGATTGATAATGCCGGGTCATGATTGTTGCCGACACCGGGTCATGTAATTGACTTTCTTGAGTTATCCAGGCCAAAAGTGAGAATATAATACCTGGTTTGTTCAAAAACCGAGAACTTGAAGATATTCCTCCTTGATATGCATATCATCTGTAGCCCCTAAGTCTTAAGAGGAAAACATAGTGATAGCTTAAGACTTGCTTCAATATAAATGCTGCAACTTTGGAGAAATTCGGATTGTTCATGTAAGTCGCCAATCATAAACTGAACACTTTATACTTCCCATGTGTAGCCCCCAAGTGCCGGGTCATTATGCAATAATGAGCAGGGACTTTGTAGATTTGATTATGTAGACTTAAGCAGCAATGTGTAGCCCCCAAGGGCCAGCTTAGTAAGATAATACTGAGCTGGGACTCTATATGTACTTCAAAAAATAACACCATATGATGTAGCTCCCAAGTTTCAAGTTACCTTTGACAGGAGCAATTGGTAGCCCCCAAGGGCTAGCTCATCACTATGTGATGGGTCGGGTCTTCAATGAGGCGAGTTAAAATGACTTTGCATTAGCCCCCAAGTGCCATGGTGCATGCTTGCAGTGACATGGGACTTGCATACTTGATATAATCATGATTTGAATAATGTAGCCCCCAAGTGCCGGGTTGTGTGCCTGCAGCAACTCGGGACTAAATAAAACCATATCCATTGTCCGGATTATGTTGCTGAAAACCTTTGCATATCAATATTAAACCATGCTCTCTCTTGTGAACCAGTACTCTTGGATGAAGAAATAATAGCCATTCCTCTGAAGCAGTTTTAAAAACCTCAATCATAATACTGGTTATTGATAACCATAATAAAAATTCCAGCCATGTTGGCTATTAAAGATTTGAATAATATAATCCGGTATGAAAACCTCAATCATTCAATACCATAATGAAAATCCGGCCAGGTTTGGCTATTGAATCCTTTATCTGTTGACAAGTAAATCCAGAGTTAAATACCCGGCGGCTCTTGGTCGATGGCGACTTAATGCGCATCCATTGTACTCCGGGATTTAATCCGGTGGCTTATAGCCTTTGTAAAAATCAAGAACTGATAACCCTTTTGAAACACCAATTCTAATCTTTGATGATGGGCTTGACTTTAATCATTTATGTAAGCCATAGCTCTGCATGTTCTGCACAAAGTTTGAACAACATATGCCCTGACGACTTAACGTCAAAAGCCAGGGTGGGTAACAACCCAAACATAATATAGTCTTATGCAATTATGGCAAAGACTAGAATTAGGGCCATTCAAGCCAAAATATACTGGCGACTTAAAGTCCAAAACCAAGGCGGGTTATCAAACCTCACATATTCATATAACCAGGAAAACATACCTGTAGATTTAACTTATACTACCGGCTGATATTGCCATATCCAGTGAGGGTGACAACCCAATGATGTATAAGCACATGATTCCAAGGGCGCAATCCAAAATATACTGGTGACTTATCGTCCAAAGCCAGGGTACAATCCAAAATATACTTGCGACTTAACGTCCAAAGCCAGGGTGCAATCCAAAGATTTTATAGCGCATAATTCCAATTGCGCAATCAAAGTATACTGGCGACTTAACATCCAAAGCCAGGGCGGTTTACCAAACCCAAAATATTCATACCATTATTGAAAGACATATCTGTAGATTAATACCATGGTGATGCCTTGATAATTATAATCCGGAGCCAGTATCAACCCGGAGTCATGAAATATCATCATTTTGATTGCTCAAGGCAAAACATCCTGGCGACTTAAAGTCTGCTATCAGGGCGGGTTACCAAACCCAATATGCTCAATTATGAATCATATAATCAAGGCTACATGGCCTGGTTTGTTTTAAACCATATGTTAATATGGAACAAGAATATGAATCCAACAATGTTCAGAGGAAACAACAAATCAGAAAAATAAGGCTTTCATAGGCCACCAAGCCTTAATCTCAAGTGCTATTCAAGGGCCGCACAGCCACTGAGTTAATCCTTTACTCAAACCTGTAAGCCGGGCCTCACATGACCAATCGTCGTTTTAACTTTGACAAGTTCAGGGTCTTTATAAGATTGACTGTCAAGAGTACGGCGAGTCATTCCAGGATTACCTGGGCGGAGTGGCAGACATACAAAGGCAGGATAACCCGGATTTTTGGTGAATACACCTGGCGTCCAAGCCGACCAAAAGGGTAAATATAGCTATGTTCATTGAACAGGAAGCCCCCAAGTAACCCATAATAAGCCATCAAGGCATGATAGCTATGTTTGAACTGCGCACTGCAGCAAGTTCTCTTTGGTAACCTTTTAACTTGGGCAGAAAACCCCAAAGTTATTTGCAACAAGGCGTATAAGCCGGATCAAAGGGTAGTCACAACTATGCTCAATGAGCAGGAAGCCCCCATGTAAATTGTAACAAGGCGTATAAGCCGGATCAAGAGGGTAATCACAGCTATGCTCAATGAGCAGGAAAACCCCAAGTGATCAATAATATGATAAGCCAATAAGGCAGGATGCCCATGTTTGAACTACGCACTGCAGCAAGCTCTCTTTGGCAACCTTTAATTTTTTCTAAGAACTCGAACTTGCGAGAGATATTCTCCTCTTGAACCGGATGTTGAACCGGATATTAAGAGCTCAAAACATTATGGGAGAGAGATTTCCCTTGAACCGGATATTGAACCGGAACCTTTTCTGATAACCCGGAACGCTTTCATTGAGCCGGAACTTTTAAATTGCCTGACACTTTTGAAGCCGGAAATTTTCTGACGGCCTCTAAATTTTCATCCATGTACCAGTAGCCCCCGAGACCGGGTTATTTTCCCTCCAATGACCCGGGGTTCTTGAATCTGGCAAAATTTGCTAAGTCATGTCATCGTAGCCCCCGAGTCTTAAGACGACTCGAGGAGTTGTCTTGAGATTCTCCATATTTGACTGTGATATAAACCGGGATATTGTTGACCAGCGGGACGCTGGAATACATTGAAGCTCGGCGGGTTATGAATGACCCCGTATGATTTGTATCAGTAATCCGGCCAACGGTTCATCCCAGCTGGTTGTTGAAGTTTAAACAAACCACAGTAGCGGCGACTTATGCGCCTGTCCATTGAATCATCCGGTGCAAGCGGAGGCTGATAACATATTATGAGTTGCTCCAGAGTTTGATGGAATAAACCAGGCTGCAGGAGCAGCGACTTGTAACAGCTCGTGCAGACATGTGCAGCTCCAGTGTTTAATGTAGACCAGACCGCGGGGGCGGATAGTAAAGATGACTGTGGCATCAGAGACAGCACGGACACAGGCAAGCCGGCCGCGGGCACGGACAGATGAGTCGGCCGCGGCGTTGTAAGCCGGCGCGGACGGGAGAGTCGGCAGCGGCGTTGTAAGCCGGCGCGGACGATGAGTCAGTCGCGTGTGTAGATGTAGCGGGGGCGGCGACTTGCGCACGCATCCGTCTAGCAGCCCGGCACGGACAAGCGCTAGTGCAAAAATAATTTTGGCGCACGCCCCTTTGCGACGCCTTTGTAACAAATAATGGCCCTGCGAAAACAAATACCACAGACCAGAGTAATTGTTCTCAAACAATTTAATGTGTGCTGATAAGATACATAAAAAGGATAGCACCTGGAATTTTTGTCGGATGAATGTGGATACTGGCGATCAGAAACACAATAAATGTCTGATATGGCCCTAGCACAGTAGCCCCTTCTCTTTTATACGACGACAAACCAGTTGCAGCACTTGTACTTGTGTTCAGAGTCCTCCAAAGCTCCTTTCCAAAGATTTTAGATTATAGCAAGGACACAAGAATTTGATCCAACAACCTCAATAAAGTGCATAGTTTCTGTTGTCAAGCCAGCTTTTGCCAAGGCCTTCTCCAATATCCCTTTCAAACGTTCTAGCACTGGGACACTGATCTGCTCAAACTTATTCCTCTGGGTGGAGCCTCGTACATCCTCTTTTTTTTGTTTTTTTAGCAGCCTTGAAAAGATGTGACGGGCGTATAGTCCTGCTCTGTAATAGTAGTAGTTTGTCCTACTAGCGCCCCATGGGCTCATTTTTTTTTTTTTTGTACCCGCGTGATGTACTTGATTGTTCTTCAAATGCCAAATATTAGTACTCAGCACACGTGAGAAGTACAAATCTCAATTCCCTCAGGACTCGGACAGCCGCGTGTGGACAGGAAGACACAGCAGCAATCAGACATGTCCGCTACACAGATTGAATCTGCCGTAGAAATTCCTGACGGTCTCAGTAAACTGCGTACGATTGGAGTCTGGCTAGTACTGGTATGAATCCTAAATTATTAAAAGCAAAGCTTTGCTCGTTAGACGTCCCGAGCAAACGCCATGGCGAGCCGTCGGATCCAAATCGCGCGCTCGCGCTCGCGTCCAGGTGTTCCACTGTCCGAACCGCCGCCAGGTGCCTCGCTGTCCTCCCGGTCCCACCACTAGCCCACTCCACCGCAAGCCTCCCCCAACCCACACCGAACGGCTCACATTTCGAAAACTGCCCGCACTCTCCCCTCCACACGGCGGAAATCCCCATCTCTCGCTGCCGTTTCTCTCCTCCTCTCTCGTCGATTTCTCGCAACAAATCCACTTCTCGCCGGTGATTTGGTGCGATTCTCCGTTGCGAATTCGCGGCGGGGCAGTTTTTGAGGTAGGGGGAGGCGACGGAGGCGTCGGAGGGCAGAATCTACGGCTCATCTGTGGCTACAGGGTAGCGGACGCAGGGGCTGCCATCGACGGCGTGGTTAGCTGTGGAGGGAAGAGAAGGCGAGGGACGCCCGGTGGTGGATTCTCTGTAGCGGCGACGCGACCTTCAGCAACCGCCGCTCGTCTGTCCAGTTCGTGATGCGGTAAGCACGCCCTGCTTCTCTCGATTTTGCTTGTTCATGTATGTGGTAGGAATTGCTAGATGCGCTCGTCGTTGATATTCCCCCTCCTAAGTGCGTGATGCGGCAAGGCGTTCTGTGGATCTGGTTTTCTCAGTTTGTGACGCGGTTAGGGTTGGGGATCTGGGGATCTGTGGATGTAGCATCTTCTGAGTGCGAGATAGATGACGGCGAGGCCGATGTATGAGAGGTTGATGAGGTTGATACCCCGTTGCATAGTTTCCCCCAACTAAGGTTGAGTTGCCAGGATTTACAGGCCTTTTTTGCCTGTAGGTTGTATGGTAGTTGCCAGTTTTTCAAGCCGAAACTACTTTTTCATCCATGTTTTTAGTTTCTGCATCCTTCTGAAATATGTGAACCATGATCTAGGGCATCTAGATATGTTGCTGCATCCGTAGTAATGTATTTGTTTGGTGTGCATCGGAAGGCGTTTTTGCCTGGGTTGTGCCTGGATTTTGTGTCTGAGTTTTGACAGTATATCCAAAAAGTCATCTGGATTTGCTGTTTTAACGACAACACATGTCTTAGTTTTTGCCAATGATGATCCTGGTATGTTAACAGCAACAACACACCCCTTATATGATTGCTGTTTTTTGTTATTTTTTTATGCGCACATTGGAAGGCGATTTGCCTGGTTTTTTTGGTTTACTTGCCAGGATTTTGTATGTGAGTTGCCAGTATTTGTGTGACGATATTCAGAAAGTCATCTGAATGCAATTTTTTTCTTTTAGTGTAGTAGGAACTAATGGATGGACCAAGCAAAAAGGGCATTGAAGAAGATCATCATGCAGTTAATCGTGATGCCGATCCATCGCATGCGATTGAAGATCATCAAGAGGTGTGTCCGAAACAAGATTCAATAAACAATTTCTCAATTTAGATTTTCGCTTTTTTAAGATCTATTTTTAACTTGTTTGCGTCTTCTTTTTGCAGGGCCAGAGAAGCACACCCTTTATTGCGTACCAGCGTCGGGGAAGAAAGGAGATAGCTGCCCGTGGAAAACGTCCGCTGGACATCAACAGCAATCCCAGTGTTTCTGCAGATGGCGATGAAAATG
Source organism: Thinopyrum elongatum (assembly GCA_011799875.1). NCBI lineage: Eukaryota > Viridiplantae > Streptophyta > Magnoliopsida > Poales > Poaceae > Thinopyrum > Thinopyrum elongatum. Next base: position 500,937,692 of record CM022298.1, read on the forward strand.
CCGAGGAAGATACTGCTGTGGAACAACCACAAAAGCAAAACGTCAAAAGACCGGATCTAACCAGGTAATACACAGTTGCTCAACTTTTGATCAACACTTGCCCAAGTTGAGCTGTCAAGTTGCCTAACTGTCCATGATATACACATGTATAATCTGTTGTTTTGTTTCTCCTAGGATAAGAGAAACAGGGCATCGCCTGCCAGGCTTTTCAAGCTGAATAAACTTCTTGTACCTCTCCAAAAGGGGGTTATCATTGATAGAGAGTTTGAAGGTTTATTGGACTTTGCAGCGAGCAGCATGCCCGGAGACCTCAGTCAATGGATAATGAAGCACTATGATCCGGAGAAGTCACAGATTGTTATACCAGAAAGGGGGAAGATCCCAGTAGATGCAGCTAGTGTCCATAGGATATGGGGGCTGCCTAACAAGGGGAGGAAGGTGTGCTATGAGATTCGGCCTGAAATCACAAAGGAGTTCTACAGGATCTACAATATCCAAGGCAAGAATGCGCCAACTCTCACTGCATGGTGTAAAATGATCCAAGGAATGGATGGAGCCCATGATGATGACTTCCTACGTGCTTGGTTAGCTGCTGCATTTTCTTGCTTCCTTGCACCATCAACCAGTCTTAGCATTTCACCAAAGAGCTTCCCGGCTGTGATGGATGTCAATGGTATTCAAGACACAAACATTTGTCAGTTCGTGGTCGACCAACTGAAGGCTGCGTTCACATCGTCCCGCGGCAAGAAAAATGCTGTTTGCTGTTGCGTGTTTCACCTTGTAGTAAGTTGAACCAGAACTAGCATTTTGTAATCACTTTTTCACATGTTTTACTATATGAACGGCAACTGAATTTCTTCTTCTTCTTTTTTTTGCATGCAGCTCTTGTATCTGGACTCATTGGATGTTGACGAACCTATCCCTAGCTTAGTTCCAAGAGTATCAGTTTGGAATTCAGATCTTATTGCCAAGGTTTTGAAGAAGGACAGGAAGGGCCCGGGTGAATATGGCAGGCTGCGGGTAAACCCCTTTTTCTCTTTGTGTTAATGTGCACACTTTTTGCATTTCATGGTCAGGCAACTATATATAAGATACTAGCAATTCTCTATCACCAGCCAAGCAACTTTGATATTTTTTTTAAATACATGAACTGCAAAGTGTTTTTTGTAGGCAACTCCCCAATACTCTAGTGTTAAGTAGTAGGGGTAGTTTGTAAATTGTACCATTAGACAACTCAAATAGTCAACATTTTGTGAGTCACACACATAATTTTTTAGGAGCTAATTTTTGCAGTGTATTCCTAGTTCATTCCCAATTATAGACATCAAATAAGCTTACATGGGTATTTAACGCCTAACCACATATAGTAGTACTACACATGTTGCCTAGATATGGTGTGTTGGCTAGCAGATGCATTTTATTGGAGGCAATGTGGTTATGGGGTTTGGGGAGTTTTTGTTTGGGCTGGTGTTGTTTGGGTTTACAGACAAGTGTCCTACCTCATTTTGTAGCAAGTCTCTTACTGTGTTTGAGCAAGTATCTTACTGTTTTTGAGCAAGTTTTTTACTGTGTTTGAGCAAGTATCTTAGTGTTTTTGAGCAAGTCTCTTATTGTGTTTGAGCAAGTCTCATACATCATGTTTTATCATCCGTTATTTGTCTTTCCTAGGTGCGAATACATTTTTTCGCGTTTTCTCACATCATTTTTTTTTCATGTAATCAGTTGAAGACAGAGTTTTCACGCTGTGCGGATGAAAGCATCTTTGGCAGCATGGACCACGTCACGAAATTTGTTGCAGCAAGACTCCCTGAGTCGTATGATAAAACAGTAAGTCAAATCACTTTGATCACTATTTTTTCATCTATAGGCATTTTGCAACTTGACAGACCTAATTCACTATTTCTGTTGGTTCAAATATATTGTGGTCAAAAACTTTTTTATGTTTGCCTGTTTTTAGTACTCATCTTTTTATCATTTCTTGTCCTTTTATGTGCCTGCATGGTTTTTGATTGGACACAGTTGTTTATTGTGTCTACTTAGTTGCCTGTTATGTCTATATGTAAGACATATAAATGGGGGCAAGTGCATTTTATATATTTTCTCATTTTTCCTTTCTTTTTTGTGTTTTTCTTTTTTCATTTTTTTGCAGAAACAAGTGAAGTTGACAGCATTGGTACATGAAATGTGCTCTGAAATGTCGCATCTAGTGGGAAAGTTTGTTCAAGGCATTAGAAGGATTGACGAAGATGAAGCTGGGGCAAGGACTACTGAACCAACTGGCATGGGAACAAGTAAGCAACAATCCAGGAAAAGACGGAGACAATCTTCCCCTGAAGCCGATTCCCTGCCAAGTGTCGAAGAATCATACCAAACAGATGATGAAGACAGTGATGAAGATGGAAGCTCAAACGAGGGAACTGATGATGGAGGGGATGAGGGTGATGGGAGTGATAGCGATGGCGACTCAAACGATGGTGATGGAGATGAAACTGTAAGGGTAGATAGTGGGTTCAATGTGAATGAGGATGAAATTATTGGAGATAGTGCGGAAGCAGCAACTGCTGACAAGGAGTCAGGACTAGAAATCAATGGAACAGAGGGAGAAACAGATGAGGCAAATCGGATTGAAAAAGAAAAGAAGAAGGAGTGTGAGGAGGAGGATGAAGATAAGGAGGAAGAAGAGAAGGAAGACGATGAAGAGAAGGAGGATGACGAAGATGATGAGGACGATGAAGATGATGAGGATGACAAAGATAGCAAGGATGATGGGAAGGGTGACGGCAAGGACGATGAGGACAGGAACAGAGGTCAGAACAGTGACTCCGGTGGTGGCAACGGGGGTAACGAGGATGCAGTAGTTGATAATACAGACAGCGAAGATGATGACGGGACTCCACTGCAGTACATTATTCAGAAGAAGAGGGACAAGGAAGTCAAAGGTCTAGATGAGCATTGTGGCATGTCTATGAGAGATTTTGTGATGATGGAGTTTAAAAAAGAGTCACCAACGCCACGCATCCCCAAGTTTGAAGTGAAAACATTTCTTGACGAGCCATCACTTGCATGGGAAGCAAATAAACTTTTTCGAGAGCTGGTCAGTGGTCTGGAAATGAAAGAGGTGTACACATCAGACTTCCAGGATGTGTGTCCAGAGCCTATTCGTTCGAAATTGATGCAGGAAATAACTGGACTACATGTCCAGGTTGGTGCAAAGAAAGTCAAAACTAGGCGCATGCAGCTTCCACCGCTGCCAGCAAACAAGAAAAAGAATGTAGGTTTCATCTTGGAGCCAACGGTGGTTACAGCAACAGTAGAGGAGCTGCAAGAAATGTGTGCAAAGAAAAAACAGCAAGGGAAGGGAGCCATACCAAGGAAGTCAGCTATGAAGAAGATCGGGCAAGTTCCCGAGCAACAGGAGGCAATTGCCCCAAAGCAGCAGCCAACATGTGAACCAATCATAGAAGGAGGAGTTGTGTCAGCAAGGGCAGTGTTGCAGCAGTCTGTGGGGGTCGATTCAAGATGCCAGGCAACCATTGTTCAAAATCATGCAACCCAAGACAAAAATGAGGCAAGTCATGTAGTCCCCAAGGCAAGTCACAGCAACCAGAGTCAAACAGTTGAGGAGCAAGTCCCTGAGCAAGTTGCTGAGCAAGAAAAGGCAACTACCAACAAAAAACAGGCAAGTTGTGAATCAAGCAAAGCAGCAATAGTTGTGTCAGCAGGTGCAGTGTTGCAGCAGTCTTTCGCGGTTGATTCAAGATGTCAGGCAACACTTGATAAAAAACAGACAAATCAGAGAAAAAATGAGGCAAGTCATGCCCTTCAGAAGGCAAGTCACATCAAACAGAGCCAAGCAACTGAGGAGCAAGCAGGACATGGAACCATGAAGAGGCAGTCAGCTTCAATGGATATTGGTCAAGTTGAGGAGGCAAATGTTGTTAGGACCGCAAAGGAAGATGATAGGTCTGAAAATGTTAAGTGTCTTTTGGATAAAAAAACAAGAATCAAGGAAGTTCAAGTGGATCTGAGGAAACTCAAACAGTTCCTAAGGCATCTGTCTCACTACAACCTCTAGTAAAAGCGAAACAAACTGCCCAACCACCCGGAAGCACAACAAACCAGGAGTTTTCGAGGCAACCACTAGGTGATTTGAATGGGCGACAACAATCATGTTTTCGAGGGACTCAGCCTGTGAAGGTATCATCACAGTATGTGGGAGGAAACAAGAATGAAGATGAAATTAATCGCCCGTCGCTCACGTTGTTTAATAGCAATGCAGTTCAAAATGACGTTAGCATAAGAAAGAGGAGGGAAGCAAGCCCAGAGGCAAAACTGCTAATATCTAAGGCTAAATTGCCTGTATATGCTACAGAAGTTGCTCAAGCCACTAGCACTCATGCTGAGCCCTTCAAGCTATTTGATGAAATGAAGGAGAACCGTCGGCCCCTTCAATTCTACGGGAACTCTAGCACTGCATTGGAAGTTAATGTGTTAGATATAAATGAGCTCTTTGCAAGGTGGACTGATCCAGCAAAGCAGAATGTTCAAAGCAGGCATTGTGATAGGGAGCTACCAGTGCAGGATGCATCAAAGTTTGAAGGCTCACGAAGAGAAAACTTTTATAAAGAATACTGTCCAGCCCCTTCATTTGATCTTGGCATAGATAATCCAGAAAGTATAGTAGGAGAAGGGGAGAATTGCAATGATTTTTTTGTTTCCGAACACCGCAATGTACAAGAAACTTCAGGAGCATGGCAGAATATCATAGAAATTGATGATGATGACTTTGAATGGGACATTGGAGCCATCGATGAAGTGTGCGCACAAGCTGAACTAAAGGCAAGAGAGCTATTTGCAGGCTGTTCAGAAGCAGGAGCTGATCATTGTATGTACAACACACCAAAAAAAATGCACAAGCAAGAAGAAGAGGGATTAAACAGCAAGCACTACAGTAGCAGCAGCTCAGGAGAGTCAGTCTTACATAAACACGAGAGAAGGATCATCAAGCCTGGACCATGCAAGCGATCTCCATTCATGGACCTTGATGAGAAGAAAGTATTCCGTTGCAAAGCTGAAGGCAATAGGCTATATTCTTCGGTTATTTTACATGGAAGATTAAATGAAGAAGAATCACCAGACGAAGATACAAGGTATGACGAAACTTGTTTATGTTTCAACCAGTTTTTTATTTCCTGGTGTGTAGTTTTTAGGCAAGTCACCCAAGTGTATAATGGCAATTTTAATTTGTAGTACAGGCAACTAAATCAAAAAATAGAACATATGTTAGTAGTAGAAGGAGGTAAGGGGTGTGGGAGGGGGGGGGGTGGTGTGTTTTGGATTAGGTGGGGAGGTCTTGATCACAAAGAAGATAATGCATTGGCAATCTCTTTTTTAATTCTTTTTTCTCTGTTCTTGTTTTATTTTTGCAGCCCCATTGTTATCAACTACCACGGTTACCATGTTACCGTGAGGGAGCTCGCAAATTCAATGAAAAAAGAAGGTTTCCTACTGTCTCACGTTGTTCAAATTGGCATTTTGTCGATTATAATGAACTTGCCACCAGACTCGAAGAAGGTGCTTATGCCCCTTAAGTTCTCGGTAAGAAAAGGAAAAATGTATCATTACTTGCCAATGTAGATTTTCTTTTCATTGCACACATGCCATTCGTTACTTGGATCATTCATTTTTTCTACACTTTTGTTGAAATCTTTTTTAGACAAGGATGCAACAGATGGACTGCTGGGATAGTAAAGAGATTGCATCGAAATTCAATAAATCCAACTGCTTGGACCGTAAAGACATGGTCAGTTTATCTCACTACATCTCCGTTGGTGTGCACACATTAATTGCATTTTTACACAACTATTTTTCTAGTATTTGCCTTATAGGAATGTCATAGTTTGTTCGACAGCTTGCAACTTTTTTTTTTAGTGAAGATGTTTCATAATTGCCTTTTTACCCCCCAAAGTTGCTTGCATAACATCCTTAAGTTGCCTACATGCATGATAGCAGTTGCACACATACCCGGATCATCTGAGCGATGTGTTTTGTTTTGAACTGCATGGTTGGGCCGAACTACCTCCCAAGTTGCTTGCATAACATCCTTAAGTTGCCTGCATAACAACCTTAAGTTGCTTGCATTATACGTCCCCTCATCATAATTGCTTTTTTATCCCCCAAAGTTACTTGCATAACATCCTTAAGTTGCCTCCATGCATGATAGCAGTTGCACACATACAAACCAGAACCGTAACTCTAGTAACCAGAACCAACACATTTTCTTCAACTATCTAACACCTTTTGTCTTATCATCATTTATGCAGATCATGTTTCCTGTTTTAGAGAACATTGAACCTTCAAAGCCAGTCACAGGGAACCATTATTGGGTTTTCAATGTGAATATAAGAGACCGAAGGTTTGAGGTACTTGATTCATGGAGAACACTTGAATCCCCATCGCTTGATAGGTGTGCAAGGGCCATAGTTGCAAGCTTCCGCAGTCTATGGGAACTGCACTACCCCAAGTCACATGTTGTCTTGGACAACTTCGGGCTTGTGAACATTGATGTTCCAAGACAAAATAATGAGTAAGTACCCATAAGCCCCTAGATCTTTTTCTCACATGTATGAACATGCCAATTAGTCAATAAAAATGTTTAACTAATGGCTCGTGTTTTTGTGAAACAAATTTTTTGTATAGTGTTGACTGCGGGGTTTATGCTCTTACAATTGCCAATGGATGGGAAGCAAGGAATGTTCCAAGTTTTACACCTGATGATATCCCAAACATTAGGAAACAGCTGACTATTTCATGGGTTGATAGCATTCACAACAAGGCGCCATGGAAAGACGTCCTCAAATTAACATAGGTTAGTTTTACCTCAATGTTCTTGCTATTTAAATCTTTTTTTTAATTTGCATGGACTGCTCAATTTCTCTGTGGTTTGTTAATAGCCTTAAGAAGTAATTAAAGTTGCCTTGTATTAACTTGCAACAAAACCAGAGAGTGGTTGCTTTTTTCAAACTGATTCTGCAAAAAAAATGAAAAATTGAAATTGTCCTTATCCTTTATTCTTATGTTAAGTCACTTCGGGTATCTTTAGGGTAGTTTATTGAGACAGAACATGGCTTTGTTGCGTAAGCGACACAACATGAGTAAGTTTTGCGTAGTTTTATCATGCAACTTGCAATAATAGCCTTTAGAAGTTGCCTGCCCACAGATCAAATGATACAAAAATAACTCGCAGAGGAGTTGCTTGTAGTTAAAGGAGACAAGCCCCTAATTGCCAAAATAAAAAGCAGAGGTTGAACTTAAAAAACAACCTTTCTCCCAAAATACATCATAATCATAAAATCTTAGATAGATAACAGGTAAGCTAAGGTAACTCATAGACATAAAAGAGTAGCAACATCCCATTCATAAACAAAAAAGTCATTCCCACACACGCCTTCTACCAGCATTCTTTCTTTGCACAATCTTATACCCAAATATTTGCCAAAATTGCCCAATGTCCATCAAACCAATCTCGTTTTACAGAGTGCAGAATTGTGTTCTGTAGAACTACAATAACTGCACTTGTTCTTCCTCTTGGGGTCCAGCTCAAGAGCTGATTGAATCCTCCGTTGCTTTGCTCTTCCTTTTGTTGTCGATTTTGGAGGGTCTCTAGGAATGGTCGGATCTGCCGTGGGAGTAGGATAAACAAGATCAGGATCAAGTATAGGAGCACCTTCAGGAATGGCAGGTCCTTTGCCCCGTGACACAACCCCTAGCTATACCCGTTCATCACTGGTAGTGTGTGGAGAAGAAACCAACAGCGTGACTGGATTTTGTTGGGAAAATGTTGAGCGTATGGCATATTGTCCAGAACCACTAGGCGAGTTCAATGTTTGCGTGCCACTCCATGCTATTGGCCCACCACTAGTAGCATTTGTGTTTGGCGGCAGATACACAATTGCTGGGGGAGCAGGTGGCCTTGGTTGTTGTGCAGATCCTCTGGGACCCCTGGGACGTTGTTCAGTCCGTGCGGGATGTGTGGCAGGACACATGGTTTCTGGAGCAAGGTCTCTGTTTTGCAGAGTAGGTTCTCTAGGTTGCAGAATGGGGCCCCGGGGTTGAAGAACACCCATCCTTGTTGCTTGTGCAGGCATCCTGGGTGGAGGCATTCTGGGTGCAGGTGGAGGGCGCCAACTTGCCGGCACAGGGCCGTAGTGTACTGGAGTGGGGCCCTTTTGAAATGGCGCAGTTGCTGAAGATGCTTGCTCATGCAGACCAGTGTTCATAGGGCTAGGAACTTTTGTCGCGGCACTTTTTTGATGCGGTGCAGAAGTTGGCTGTTGAGTTCTCGGACCAGGAGGTGGTTGCACAGGCCCATTAGGTGGTGGCGCAGGTCGGTTAGCCTTGCGACTACTTGCTGTAGCAGGATTACCACTTCCTGACGGTACTGAAGAACTAGGCGGCGGTGGAGGCCCACCAAGGTTGCTACTAGATGATGCTGCTGTCTTTTTTTTTCCTTGACAACTTCAGATTTTTAATTTCTTGCCGTGCTGCACGCATATGTTTCTTTACAATGTCTGTAGCAGCATCAGATGCGCTAGCTCCGCGGGCAAGATTTGCAAAATCCATTTGCATGTTTGCAAGCCGAATCTCTTTCTTTGACTGTTCTGGCAACTCATCGGGCTCATAATCAGGAGTAGGTGGTGCATCAGGTATTGCCAGGGGAGTCCATCTGCGAATGATGTACTTCTCAGGGATTTTATTGACACCCAGTTGCGTGAAAACTTTCAAAATATGGCAACAAAGCATGCCATCCCTGTCCATTCTGCAACATTCACATCTATAGTCTTCAGCACTTAGTTTACATGTCACATAGTAGCTTCTAGATCCATACTTCACAACCCACTCCTGGTTGGGGTAAACTTCATACAAGTTAGAACCATGAGGCCGTACAATGTACCTCCCAATCAACTCAAACTCTGTTCGAAACTTAACATACAAGTCCCTTGTGTAGGCATCATAAGCTTGCTTCTCAATGGGGTAAGACGACCATAGTTCAGTCTGCAAATGCTCTGTTCTATAGTCTTTGGCACCTTCTCGGACTAGTATGTGTGTTTGAATTTTCTGGTACTGCTTCACGAAGTTCAAGATGGACTTATGTGGGTTCACATAACGCTTAAGGACAGCGTTGAACCCCTCACTGCGCTGGGTTGATTGCAAGAAAGGGAAGAACTGGTGCTTGAAGTAACAAGGAACCCACGTTGCCCGGTAGTTATATAAATTCTCAAAGTAGGTGTCAAGCATACCCTCATACTTCAACAACAGAGCATTCCATCCTGTCTCAAACTCCTCTGGTGTCAAGCTGAAGTCAACATATTCATTGAAATCACGCGACAAACCAGGGTTTCGCGCCAACATTGATCCAAGCTTCTCTTGTGCCTTCTTCATTATATGCCAACGGCAACAACGATGCACACTCGTAGGAAACATCTTTTTGATGGATTGTGCCATTGCAATGTCTTGGTCAGTTATGATGTTGGTTGGTGCTATACCATTCATCGCCTCAAGGAACGTCTCAAACAACCAATCAAAGCTTGATGCCATTTCTTGCCTAACAAAGCCGCAGCCCAACATGAACGACTGCCCGTGTCTATTAATTCCAATAAACGGGGCAAAGGGCATGTTGTACATGTTAGTCATGTATGTAGTGTCGAACAAGACACAATCATGGTAAGCCTCGACATAAGCTTTCCTAGCTGCACCGTCAAACCAGAAAATGTTCTCCACCCTGTCCTCCTCATCGTACTTTATCTTATAAAAGAAGTCTGGATCATCTTTTTGTTGATCTTTGAAGTAAGCAACTGTCTCAATCATATCTCCTTCTTTGGTGGCATCTTTGTTTAACATTGTCTTCAGGTTTGTAATGTGCTTAGTACCATAGGGGACGATCATCTCTGTGCCTTAGAAGTCTGACATAATATGCATCATACGCCCTGCAGATAAAGGCAAAAAAAAATCATTTCATAAAGACACAATTTTTTATGCATGACAATGAGAAGTAGTTTATAGGCAGCAATTCAGACACGCAAAAACATGTGAAAATGCGCAGGCAAGCTCAGGACATGTTTAGAGCAAGTACTAACTTACGGGCAAGCGACTAGTACAACAAGACTAATATATGCGCACACACAAACCATTTGATTTGTCCAGGGGGATCAGTGCTTTTTGCAAATTTTACAAGTGCAAGCAAAGTCCTACTTGTATTTTTCACACAAACCAATACATGAAAAGTGTCCAGCAAGTGCAGGCAAGTTGAGGACATGTTTTGAGCAACTGCTAACTTCTGGGCAAGCAACTAGCATAACAAGAATAATTACTGCACACTAACAAATCAATGAGCGTCAAGGGGAATGAGTGCTTACAAGCGCATGCAAGTTGTGCCCTTCACTTTGAGCAAGTACTAACAGTAGACCACCAACTTTGCTCAGCAAAACTAATCTAGTTTAGGACCATGTTTTCGAGCAACTGCCAAACTGATGGTCAATCAAATTGCTCAACAAAACTAATCAACCCCCAGCAGTAACGAATACAACCTCAAGAACAATAAAGGAAAGGAATTGAATCACTTAACACGTTTTAGGGCATGAGCCAAATTTTACAAGTGCAAGCAAAGTCCTACTTGTATTTTTCACATAAACCAATACATGAAAAGTGTCCAGCAAGTGCAGGCAAGTTGAGGACATGTTTTGAGCAACTGCTAACTTCTGGGCAAGCGACTAGCACAACAAGACTAATTACTGCACACTAACAAATCAATGAGCGTCAAGGGGAATGAGTGCTTACAAGCGCATGCAAGTTGTGCCCTTCACTTTGAGCAAGTACTAACAGTAGACCACCAACTTTGCTCAGCAAAACTAATCTAGTTTAGGACCATGTTTTCGAGCAACTGCCAAACTGATGGTCAATCAAATTGCTCAACAAAACTAATCAACCCCCAGCAGTAACGAATACAACCTCAAGAACAATAAAGGAAAGGAATTGAATCACTTAACACGTTTTAGGGCATGAGCCAAATACCACACTTAAAAAGGTTAGCAGGCAAGCATTAAATTGGTGTTGAGCAACTTAGACAAAAAACACAGGCAAGCTAGTGATCATTTTCACCTGTAGTTAAATTGCAGTTGTGAAGATGTGTTAGGAATGCCCTTTCTTCTGGAGGTATCCCTTGGTGTGATCGCAAGTACTTCTTCAAAGATGGCTTGTCTACCAACTTATGGTTATGCTCACCAACATAGTATACCACCTCCCAACGACCATCTACTAGTTTCACCACCATCTTGGCTTTGCAACCGGTTTGAATTATTCTATCTCGCTTTCGTTTCTTGCTTTTCTTTTTTAACTTACTTTCATCATCAAGAAAGACAATATCATCATCTTCGTCAACATGTTCTGCCTGATCAACAATTTTGTCTAGGACAAGGGGCTTTTCTGCACCTCCATCGTCCTCTGTTGGTTTCCGAAACTTGTTGCAAACAAATTGCTGCTTTACCAACATACGAGTGTCGCCAGTTCTCCTTGTTGTATTTATTTTGATGGAAAACCCAAGCTGCAGAGCATACGCATTGTAGTGTTCCTTTGCACCTTCCAAAGTGTCAAACCTCATCCCCACGTAAGGTTCCTTGGGCTGTGACCATGCCTCATCATCGTTTTCGCCAACCAAGCCTGCCAAACTGTTTCCAACAGTCCCACCTGTTCCACCTGCGGTGTTAGTGTCAAAAAGCGTGTGTTCATCCGTCTCTGTTGCTGCCGCTGGATGTGTAGTTGCTTCAACCGTTGCACCCATATCTGTAGGCATAGTTTGCACCACATATGTCGAAGCATTGTGTGTGGCAACAGGGTTGGGAGATTCAGCCACAAACTCAGCATTGTCAGCTCCACCAAGTGGGGTGCTCTGTTGTGTGCAATATAAAGGATCAACTATATTCATGTCATGAACAAAGGCAAACTCTGGCATATCTTCCTCTGGTACTTCATTGAGGTCAATCATATTCAAACCTACACTTTTACACCATGAAAACACATCAAATCTGAGAAGAGGCAAGCAGTTAATACATTTTTTTAAATGGGGACAACCAGTGTATATAATAAAAACATCATTTGCAGCCATCTACTTTTTTTGTATGAAAGTTTTGTGCTACAATAATTTTGTTTAGCTAATCTTTTTTTTAATCATTGGCAGACAACAAATCACCAGGTTGAAGCAAACAGGGGAAGCACAAGTCACGGGGCAGCTTCTTATTCAAAGAGTGTATTCATCATGGAAATATCAGCAATTTTCAGGGAGAATGCAATGGGATGCTACTACTTTAGTTGAAAATAATCTTGCAATAGGAGCAGCAGCATTACTTTAGTTGTGTGACATGGTCTGTCATGTTCACTAGTATCACTTTATTACTGTATCTTGTGTCAAGATTTACCTCCTAGTAGGACCTATTTAAATATTGTGTGTGTTTTGCTCTTTTTTTTACTTCATAATGCTGGAGCATCGTACAGATTTGTTGTTCTTGCCTATCGTTTTTTTATCCCAGGATGCATATTCTATTTTCCAATGGAGAATAATGGTTGCAGCTCCACCCATCCTCCCGATGAACAACCAGCAATGAAGCATTTTTGCTCCACACAGGACCTTCTATAGGTAAGTTGCCTTATGTATGTAGCACCATCATTTTTCCATCATGAAATAACTTGTAAGATCCAAATGTTTTTTAAGAGTTGCTTTGTCTGTTATGATGCATTTGCCCCATAATAGTATGGAAGTTGCCATGATTGTGTGCAAGTAGATGAAGTAACTCTTCATCCTGTTCATGTAGGACCACCATTTTTTTGATATGAACTGTTTTGCATTTTGCCAAAAACTTTTCATGTAAGTTGCTATGCTTTTATTCAAGCACATGAAGTTTTCTTTTAAAAACATAGCAACTAGCAAATCTAAAGGTTTTGAACAGTCAATTTTTGTTTTTTTGCTCATGCACATTTTTTTATGTTCATACAAGCAGGTACACCATAGACATCATGTCTCCAAGAGCATTCAATAAGCAAGTTACATGGAATCTACCACATTTGCCAAGGAGGTGAGAAAACTGATCTACAATTAAAACATCAAAGCATCATACATTTATAAGCAAATTAGGAGTTTTTGCATCTTAGGTTACTCCCAAGTTTTTGTTCATACAAGTATGTTTTCTCTTGAAATCAACACTCATTTGCTTAAAACAGTCTATATATATTGCTTATGCCTAGCTTTTTATGATCCTGCACTTTGTCTGTTCCATAGACATGCTCACAAAATTGCACAGTATATTAATTCAACAGCAACAAGTTCTTACACACGACTTGCCTGTCTATTGTATTGCAATTGCCTAAACAATGCATATAAGTTGCCATTTTTTTTAATACACCCCTGTGTATGATCAGTATAATGACAGACTAAAAAGAGAAGGACAAGAGAAGCATGTAGTGATTAAGAGCATCTCAAATGTAGTGGTTAAACTGCCCCTGCCTTATGTATGTCAGCACCATCATTTTCTCACGATGAATAACTTGGACTTCTAAGGTCCAAAGGTTCTAAGACTTGCTTGTCTGTCACTTGTGCATTTGCCCAAAATAGCATGAAAGTTGATTTGTTTTACATGCAAGTAGATGAAGCATGTAGTGATTAAGAGAACCTGAAGAACAGCAGAACAGCAGAACCTGAAGCATGTGGGTTTTTTTTATAGAGGTGTTTATATGTTCTTGTACACAGGGGACTTATATGTCGTGGGAGACAATCTGGGGCTTCAGAATATTGATGAGAAACAGCAAAATCAAGTGGAAGAAGGTGAGAGATCTGACCTCTAAAATTGCACCCCTGCCCCTTTCTCTTGTTTTTCCCCTTCTCAGATCAGAGAAGCTTTAAGAGGAGAAGCAACTAATCAAGACGTCATTGCAGGTCATCTGAAGGTTTTCTTGCCACCATTACAAGGAATCTGAAGGTTTGATGGATCTTGTTGGAGCGTGGGCAAGTAATCTGTGCCTTACTTGGGGGAGAAGAAGATGGCTGGGTGGGTAGGTAATGGAGGTGGAAGCAGCCGCTGGGTGCAAGGAATGGGGGAGGAAGATCACGTGAGGAGGGGACCAATAGATATCGCGTGGAGAGGAGGTTGGTTGGGTCGGGACGAAGGAACAGGGGGGCTGGGGGGGAGGGAATCGATGGGCTGTGGGCCTTATCTTTTCTGTACTAGGTGGGACAGGAACTTATTTTATTTGGTTGGGCTGCCAAGGAACGCTAAGGAACGCTACTGCTCCCTAGACGCGTCCGGTATGAATTAACCGTGGCATTGCCTTCTCTCCTCCATGTCATGTGATTGCCTTGGGAAACGAGATTTGATTCCTGAGGGATCTTCGGCTGGTTCTGCTTTATGAGCGATGACCCGGCGGGGCTTGCGCGCTGTGGACACACCTGGTCCTTCGCGTCCAGCGTTTTGAGCTGATGATTTTTTTTTGGATCGTCCGCCTTGTAAATCCATCGTGCCAGGAACTCATCCGGCGCTTGTACTGTATGAGGGATTTGACCGAAGTATAGATTCCATGCGACTTTCTCCGGGTAATTGAATAGCAGGAACGGCAGGTGCTAGCTCCTGAAGAAACTTGGACCGAAACCTTGACCCGTGAGGAACAGAGACCGGCAAACAAAAACAGAGTTTCAGCCTGACGCATCAACGCGATAACCCGGCGGAAACGGGGGCGGTTCCGAGGCGTAGCGGTTTAGCAGAGGCGGCCCTGGAGGTGCGTGGCGAGCAGAGCGAAGAAGCCGGCCGTGACTCGGAACAGAACACGGCCGTATATATATTTTCTGTATGAATTTGCAAAGGTAGTCCCGATCTGGTCGCTTCCCCATGTAGCAATTTTGGCTAATAAAAAATTTGGAGTTTGTAGATCAGCCTGACCATCACGTGGCAGAGTACTAATTGAAGTAGTACGATTGCTACTGTTGTCTTGTACGAACAGAGGTGTCTTTCCATTGTTTTGAGGACACCGCAGTTGGTCCGATTCCTTCGTGTGCGTGTGCATCTTGATTGGTCTTTTTTTTTTGTTGAGGAAAATGCATCTTGACCGCTTGGTCAATCAGAGGAAAACGAGGATTCCGGCGACTTGACCGCTTGGTCTCGGCGACTTGCAGCAGTAAACAGACCACAACCCAAACCCTAATTTCCCTTGAACCTTGAATCTCACCAACAAAATAAATCCGGGTTGATGAACTTGAAAACCGGCTCTACTTCACCGAAAAAATTGCGAACCTCTCGATCCTTGTGAGAGATCCCTTCAAAAACTCAACACCACTGTGCGCGGGCCCCACGGTGGGCGCCAACTGTCGTGGATTTGTCACGACAGATGTCCTCGTGAAAAGGACTTAGTTGTGAGGCCAACGCATCTATGTGGTATCTTGAGAGGGGTTGAGCGGGACGAGAGAGGCGAGGTTTTACCCAGGTTCGGCCCCTCACGGTGGAGGTAAAAGCCTACATCCTGCTTCATTGATATTGATGATGATGATGCTCACGGTTGCAAGGGTGAGGTTTCGCTACCTCTATCTCGAGAGCTATTGATTTGTCTGTCTAGACTTGTCCAACTTGTCCCTCTTGGGGTGCCCCGCCCCCCCTTATATAAGTTGAAGGGGCGGGTTACATGACTAGTCCTAGTAGGATTAGGATTACTGTATTACAAGTGGAGTCCTAGTCTTGCTTTCTTTGTAAGAGAATATTCTTTATGCCCTTCATCTTAAGCCGGCCTACCATAACATGAGCCGGCCTACTGGGTCTTGGGCCTTGTCATCCATCTGACCCACCGTCGGGGTCATTAGTGAATCGCCAGACCAGTGAGACGCCAGACCAGTGAGTTGCCAGTCTTCGGGCGGGTTACCGATGAAACGCCAAGTCCCGGCCGGGTCATATATCCGACTGGGTCATACCGCGGGGTATATCCCCGATAAGAGGCTTCCTTTTTTAATTACTCAACAATGAAGTTGTGGGAGATAAGGATGAACGATAGAGGTGCGGGTATCCCTTTGCAAAATTGCCATAGTTTGCTTTCTATCCATCAGATATAGATTGGATGGTCTATATTGCAAGATGGCAGGCACACCATCATCACTGAGAGTAGAGATAAGAGTAGAAAGCAAACTATGGCAATTTTGCAAAGGGATACCCGCACCTCTATCGTTCATCCTTATCTCCCACAACTTCATTGTTGAGTAATTAAAAAAGGAAGCCTCTAGAACAATCTGGCATGGTGGCCGCTGCCGGCGCCGTCCATCCCCATGCCTCTGCCCAGTCCGACCACCAGTCACCACCACGCCCCACTCCTCCTCACCTTATCTGTCATCTTTCTCGAGATATCATTTTTTGATGAAATTCTCGAGATACCATTTTTCCGATGAAATTCTCGAGATATCATTAGTGTTTACACATGGGATTACTCCTGCATGGGTCAATCACAACAGATGTTTTGTAAAAAAATGCATCTTGATGTTCCGTGCAATGCACGGGCATCTTGCTAGCTCTTATAAAAAACAGAGTTGGTGATGATGGTGTGCCTGTCATCCTGCAATATAGGCCGTCCGATTTATATCTGACGGATAGGAAGGAAACTATGGCAATTTTGTAAAAAGACACCCACACCCCTCTCCACATTTGCAAATAAGGCCTTCCCTCATTCATCATTTTCTCTCACAAGATAAACTACTCATACAAATGCATCTTGATGTTACGTGCAACGCACGGGCATCTTGCTAGTAGAGGTATGACGGCTCAGTCTCTCGAAGGTGCTCATAGGGGTAGGGTGTGCGTGTGCGCATTCATAGGGGTGAGTGTATGCGCGCATGTATGAGCGCTTGCGTCTGTACTGTGTTAAAAAAAGGAGTACTCGAAGTATGCAAGTTCATAAGGAACAGAGGGTGTACATCACTCTTGTCGCGTTCGCGTTGCACCCCAGCACGCTGGACCCTCCACGTCGCTCACCGAATGGAACGTGCTTCGTCTTGCGTTTTTGCTCGCTTGTGGGACCGCAGTTGAGAGCAAACCAACGTCCCTCCCCCTCCCCCGCCCGCGTCATTTATACTACTAGAAGAGAGAGAAGTCGGCCGAGTGTCACCCTCAGTACTCCACTAGTACTACTACTTCTACTACTATTGGACATGGAGCTTAAAAAAAGTTACTATTGGACTGGCTATACGTGGCGAAATCCTAATAGGAAGAGCATGCGCGAGAACAAGCATTCACGTGTTTGAAAACAAATTGGAAACCATCTCTGTTTGAATACAAATCTAGGAGTACATACGAATCTAACAATATTGATTGGGCGTTGTTGAATGTTGATACTTTTTTCTGTAAGTTTGATCAAAGTAGAGACACTTTGACTACACATAGAACTTATATGTAAACTAGAAAGGATCGGAGGGAGTATATTGTACGTTCAAAAGTGAAACAAACATTGAATACCCTTTATATATGATTTGCTGATGCTATGATCACCGGTTCAAAATTTTGAATCCGCCTTAGGTATATCACACATGCACCCACTCGTTCTCTCTCGGTTTCATCTCGGGGTCTCTCTCTCCCTCCCTCCCTCCCTCTCTCTCTCTCTCTCTCGCACACACACACACATACCACCTCTCTTCCTCTTTGTGCTTGTCAAACCTAATTGATCTCCTGAGGTATCGGGATTGTATCTCGCTCGTCGTCAGATCGCTCTTCGACACACGCCTAGGTCACTCTACCATGCATTAATTGTAACCAAGCCTTTCATCTATCTTTTTTTAAGCATACATTCATCCTCTCCGCCCCTCTCTAGATCGGTCGATCTCCGGACCCACCCTAGTCCTCTTTCAATCGATCTAGCTAGATGGTACATGGCCGACGCGCACACACAGACCCCCCCGGGTCATTTCTATCATAGAAACACACCAAACCTTTATCTCCTTACACGACACGCACTTGATCTCTCAACATCAATCGATCTCGTCAAGATGTGTCGGGGCATGAACCGAATAGGATGTCAAAACTAAGATGGGAAGTGGCACGTAGTGGAGGCAAAGTGAAACTTTAAACGAACCGTTTGTCTGTATGTATGTCAGACAAATTACAACATTGGAAATACAAGCATGGTCTAGGCCCACATGCGAATGACACTCGGCGGAATGTTCAAATGAGGCATGCGGGAGGATGGACTCGACCGAAGGGCGGCATGATCGATGGAGAAGAGGGTATATTCAATAATGAATCTAATGTCAAAGTTTGTCAAAGTTATTGTATATGCTATTATTTCTGTCTATAAACTTTGTCAAAGTTTACAAAGTTTGACTTTGAGCAAAGCTAAAATGCGGAGTAAATGAAAACAGAGGGAGTACACAGGGACTAGTATAGTTACTACTGCCGGAACATGGTCAAATGGAGGAGCTGGCCCACGACCTCCTCGCCACCGGCAACCGTCCATGTGGATCGTGGGGGCCAGCAACGTGGCGCAGCTCCCGCACCGCCTCTGGACACGGCGACCGCGGTGAGCGACACGCTCATCATTGTTGGACACGCTCGGCTTCAGGGTGCCGAGGGTGGCGTTAGCGCTATGGCACGACCAGCAGATCAACACCCGGCTCGTCGAGGATGCATGGGGCGCCGAAGTACGCGCGCACCGTGACGTGTCCGCGGAGTGTTCTAGCACGGCCAACTGCATCCCCACGACCTGAGACCATGCCGGGTCGTCTTGCTTTTTCAATGACATGTGGGGATCGCATGTGAGCAAAGGGCATCTCCAACGTTGCCATGACCTCAGCTGACTACCCTGGCACACCAAAAACCCTCGTCCCTCACGCCGTCGCGCACGTGCGTTCCCAGCCGGCGCCAACTGCCCGCATTCATGACGTCCGTCCGTATGCCGTCATTAAGAGGCTCGGTGCCCGAGGAACCAACTGCGGCGACTTAATGACACACCAGGATGCTTGGCCTCACCAGAATGCGCTACTTAAAGCGGCAACACCCAGCTAAACTCCACACCATAGCGCATCCTCCTGCTACCTGGCACCACATCCACCATGACCATGACCGCGAGCGCGAACGCTTGATACGTCTCCAACGTATCTATAATTTATGAAGTATTCATGCTGTTATATTATCATTCTTGGATGTTTTACAATCATTTTATAACAACTTTATATCAATTTTTGGGACTAACCTATTGACCCAGTGCCCAGTGCCAGTTGCTGTTTTTTGCTTGTTTTTTACATCGCAGGAAATCAATATCAAACGGAGTCCAAACACCGCGAAACTTTTTGTGGATTTTTTATGGACCAGAAGACATCCAATGGGCCAGAGCAGCACCTGAGGGGTGCCCCGAGGGGGGCACAACCCACCAGGGCGCGCTTGGGCCCCCAGGCGCGCCTCGGTGGGTTGTGCCCACCTCGGTGGCCTCCCGTACCCCCTCTTCGCCCAATAAATTGTCACATATTCCAAAACCCTCGGGAGTAGCCCTAGATCAGAAGATCCGCCGCTGCAAGGCCTCTGTATCCACGAGATCCAATCTAGACCCCGTTCCGACACCCTGCCATGGGGGAGATCATCATCGGTGGCCATCTTCATCATCCCGGCGGCCACCACGATGAGGAGGGAGTAGTCCACCCTCGGGGCTGAGGGTGTGTACCAGTAGCTATGTGTTTAATCTCTATCTCTCACGTATTCTTGATGGCACGATCTTGATGTATTGGGAGCTTTGTTAATGTAGTTGGATCATATGGTTTTTCTCCCTCTCTATCTTGTTGTGATGAATTGAGTTTTCCCTTTGATATTTCGTTTTATCGGATTGAATACTTTTATGGATTTGAGAGCACTTGATATATGTCTTGCATATGGATACCCGTGGTGACAATGGGGTATTATATTGATTCACTTGATATATGTTTTGGCACTCAACTCGTGGATTCCCGAGGTGACATTGGGGTAATCTATGCATAGGGGTTGATGCACGTTCTTGTCTTTATTTCTCCAGTAGAAATCTTGGGGCACTCTTTGAGGTTCTTTGTGTTGGATTGAGTATTACGAATCTAAATTTGCTTTGGTGTTATTTCAGTACGAACTCTTGGATAGATCGATTGGAAAGAATGGCTTTGAGGTGGTTTCGTACCCTACAAACAATTTATTCTTATGTTCTCCACTAGATAAGAACTTTGGAGTGATTCTTCATTGCACATTGAGGGATGGTTATATGATCCAATTATATTAGCATTGTTGAGAGATTGCACTAGCGAAAGTACGGACCCTAGGCCTTGTTTTCAAGCATTGCAATACCGTTTGTGCTCACTTTTATCGATTGCTACCTTGCTGTTTTTATTTATTCAGATTATAAAAATATATTTTTACCATTCATATTACACTTTTATCACCATCTCTTCGCCGAACTAGTGCACCTATACAATTTGCCATTGTATTGGGTGTGTTGGAGACACAAGAGATTTCTTGTATTTGGTTGCAGGGTTATTTGAGAGAGATCACCTTCATCCTACGCGCCCCACGGATTGATAAACCTTAGGTCATCCACTTGAGGGAAAATTGCTACTGTCCTACAAAACTCTGCGCTTGGAGGCCCAACACGAGTCTACAAGAATAAAGTTGCGTAGTAGACATCAAGCTCATTTCTGGCGCCGTTGCCGGGGAGGTGAGTGCTTGAAGGTATATCTTTAGATATTGCAATTGAATCTTTTAGTTTCTTTTTTTTATCACTAGTTTGGTTTGTAAAAGAAAACTACTAAAAAATGGAATTGAGGTGGTCTCATATTATTCGTCTTTATCATGTCTTTCTTGAAAATGATGGAAAGGAAAATTGTGCTCAATTGATAGAAGAAGAATTCTATAAAATTTTTGATAAAAAATCTTTGAATGATGAGCATGATTGCAATGTTGTTGGTATGAACTCTTTGAATATCCATGATGCTAATGATATGCAAAGCAACAAGCTTGGGGATGCTATGTTTGATGAAGATGATATTTTTAGTCCCCCAAGTTTTGATGTGCAAATTTATTATAATGGTAGCATGCCTCCTATTTATGACGATTATATTGATGAAAGTGGGTTTGGAAGAGTGTCAACTCTAGGTACTAATGATCCCACTATTTTGGAGGGTGTTGAATCTTATTGTGATAATTATGAGAGTGGATTTGGAGAGGTCATGACTTTATTTAGTGATGAATCCACTATTCTGGAAGAGGTTTCAATTGATTATGACAACAAAGTTGCTATCTATGATGATTATGGTGATGATATGTATGCTATAAATAATAATGATAACCATGAAACTTGTCATCATGATTTTAATTTTCAATCTCATGATAGTTATTTTGTTGAGTTTGCTCCCACTACTATTGATGAGAATAAATTTGCTTATGTGGAGAGTAACAAAATTTCTATGCTTGTGGACCATGAAAAGAATGCTTTATGTGATAGCTATATTGTTGAATTCATTCATGATGCTACTGAAAATTATTATGAGAGGGGAACATATGCTTTTACATATAGCAATAATATCAAGTTTCCTCTCTTTTTGTTGAAAGTTTTGAAGTTGCACTTGTTTTGCCTTCCTATGCTAGTTGATTATTGTTCCCATAAGTTGTTTGCTCACAAAATCCCTATGCATAGGAAGTGGGTTAGACTTAAATGTGCTAGTCATATGCTTCATGATGCTCTCCTTGTGTTTAGATTCTTATCTTTTACGCGAGCATCATTGAAATCATCATGCCTAGCTAAAAGGCATTAAAGAAAAGTGCTTGCTGGGAGACAACCCAACACTTTTACCTACTGTATTTGTGTGTTCACATGGTTATGCTACTGTAGTAATCATGTTTTATTGCTTTTATTTCAATAAAGTACCAAGTAAAGCCTTTGGGATAGTGTGGATGATAGTTGACTTGATTCTGTGCAAAAACAGAAACTTTTGCGCCCAGTAACAGAATTGTTTAAATTCACTGGTGCTTCTAAAAACTCTGAATTTTTTAAAGTTTATGTGAATACAAATTTTATACGTTTTCCTAAGTTTTCAGAATTTTTTAAGTTAGATAAGTATGACATTAATTCAGATATTTACGTATTGTTCTGTTTTTGACAGATTCTGTTTTCAATGCATAGTTTGCTTGTTTTATGGTTTCTGTGGCTTATGTTGCTTAATATAAATTGTGGAAATTGCAGATTACAGTAGGTATTGTGTGAGAACAGTTATGAATCTTGTCTTTGACAGTACCCAAGTGAATGATTTGTTTTATCATACTAATCAATCTCACGAAGTTCCGTTAAGTTTTGTGTGATTGAAGTTTTCAAGTTTTGGGTGAGATATCGATATGAGGAGAACAAGGAGTGACAAGAACCTAATATTTGGGATTACCAAGGCACCCCAAGGTAATATTCAAGGAAGATCCAAGCAACTAAGCTTGGGGATGCCCCGGAAGGCATCCCCTCTTTCGTCTCCAACATTATCGGTAACCTTACTTGGGGCTATATTTTCATTCGTCGCATGATATGAGTTTTGCTTGGAGCGTCATTTTATTTTGTTTTGATTTGATTTCTTTTATTTACAATAATGTTTTGCATCTTTTATTTCAATAAAAGTGGCAACGATAGCCATCACCATGCTTATTTTGCAAGTATATGAGTTGCTGTTTCAAAATAGAAAGTTTATCGCTGTTGCAATAATTATGCAGAAAAGTCAGAATGTGATAAAAAGTTGAAACTTTTTGCACAATAATATCTGATAAATTTTCTACAGTGTGGTCAATTTTCAGAATTTTTGGAGTTAGGTAAGTATAAGTACAATTGCACTCTTTACAGACTATCCTGTTTAGACAGATTGCTGTTATGTTCGCATTGTTTGCATATATATGTTTGCTTGTTTAATGATTTTATTTGAGGATAGGAGTATTAAATATGCAGAGGCATTTAGTATGCAATGTTGAATAATAATTTTAGTGATTTGCTACAGTAGAGAATCATAAGGTTTTGCATTGATTTATACTAACTTATCTCACGAGTTCTTGTTGAGTTTTGTGTGGATGAAGTTTTCAAGATTTAGGGAAACCGTGATATAAAAGGAATTAAGGAGACACAAAAGTTCAAGCTTGGGGATGCCCAAGGCATCCCAAGTTAATAATCCAAGAAGTCAAGAAGTCTCAAGCATCTAAGCTTGGGGATGCCCCGGTAGGCATCCCACCTTTCTTCATGAACAACTATCGGTTAGTATCGGTTGAGCCTAAGTTTTTGCTTCTTCACATGAGTTGTGTTTTTCTTTGAATGTCATTTTATTTTGTTTTGCTTGCTGTTTTAATAAAATACTTAGATCTGAAAGTTTTTAAATAAAAGAGAGTTCTCAAATAGCTACCCATTTTCATGACTACTCGTTTGATCTTCACTTATATCTTTTTGGAGTAGTTTGTCATTTACTCTCGTGCTTCACTTATATCCTATGAGTAAATTGTTGAATGAATTGAATATCCTAAAGTTGAAATTATATGTGCTTCATATGTTCATATCATGCCTAGTGGTACCTTCACATTGGGTTTAGAAAGTGAAATCTTTTGAAGCTTGACAATCACAATATTGGTCATACTAGCAATTCATGGATGATTACTATAAGGAAGAGAACTTTCACATGCAAATACATTATCTTGGAAATCTTTTGTGATTGTGAGCCCCCATCAAAATATTATATGCCAAAATTGTTGACATTGGACAAGGAAGACAACGTAATGATTTATGTTTGTTCATATTCACATAGAAGTTATATTGTCATAGATCCTTCAACATGTGGTGCTTGCCCCCCATCCTTGCTAGCCAAAAATTCTGCACCAAGTAGAGATACTACTTGTGCATCCAAAAACCCTTAAACCCAAATCTTATTTTCAAGAGTCCACCATACCTACCTAAGGATTTAGCAAGATCCTTCAAGTAAGTTGTCATCGGTGCAATAAGGCAATAAAAATTGCTTCTAAAAGTGTTAGATCATTTAGTGTAAGAGAAAATTGAGCGTTGTACGAACTTATGATGGCAAAGAATAAAAGTGACAGACTGCATAATAAAGGTTGCTATCATAAGGGGCAATATAACGTGACGTTATTTTGCACTAAGGGGTTGAGCATACAAACAAAAAGCGCATGGCAACCTTTGCTTCCCTCTGCGAAGGGCCTACCTTTTACTTTTATGTATTTACATTCATGCAAGAGTCAAAAGTTTTTCTCTCTATTCCTTTTTATTTTTATCTTTTGGCAAGCATCATGTGGTGAGGAAATATCTAGGCACATATATCCAGTTGGATATGGGTAGCATGAGTTATTACTGTTGACATCACCCTTGAGGTGAATACATTGGGAGGAGAAATTATAAGCCCCTATCTTTCTATGTGTCCGGTTGAAATGTTTTGCTCATATGTATGCGGTGAGTGTTAGCAATCATAGAAGACTATATGATGGTTGAGTATGTGGAGCTCTTACTTAGACTTTGTTGAATAAGTTGAATTGCAATTGCTTGGTGACTGAGAACATTGGTTGTTGAGTTTCAAGAGAATTCATTGTTCGAACCTTAACATGTGAATTGGTTGCTACTTTAATATGAGAAGTTTTATAAGAAAGAATTGCTGTTATAGTGCTAGGAAAAGTGATTGAAATTGTCATTGATCAAACTTGTTCACTTTGCTAGCATTCACACTTCATAAATTATTTCTTTTATCATTTACCTACTCGAGGACGAGTAGGAATTAAGCTTGGGGATGCTGATACGTCTCCAACGTATCTATAATTTCTGAAGTATTCATGCTGTTATATTATCATTCTTGGATGTTTTACAATCATTTTATAGCAACTTTATATCATTTTTGGGACTAACCTATTGACCCAGTGCCCAGTGCCAGTTGCTGTTTTTTGCTTATTTTTTACATCGCAGGAAATCAATATCAAACGGAGTCCAAACACCGCGAAACTTTTTGTGGATTTTTATGGACTAGAAGACATCCAATGGGCCAGAGCAGCACCTGGGGGGGTGCCCCGAGGGGGGCACAACCCACCAGGGCGCGCCTGGGCCCCCAGGCACGCCCCGGTGGGTTGTGCCCACATCGGTGGCCTCCCGTACCCCCTCTTCGCCCTATAAATTGTCAAGTATTCCAAAACCCTCGGGAGTAGCCCTAGATCAGAAGTTCCGCCGCTGCAGGGCCTTTGTATCCATGAGATCCAATCTAGACCCCGTTCCGGCACCCTGCCGGAGGGGGAGATCATCACCGGTGGCAATCTTCATCATCCCGGCGGCCACCACGATGAGGAGGGAGTAGTCCACCCTCGGGGCTGAGGGTTTGTACCAGTAGCTATGTGTTTAATCTCTCTCTCTCTCGTGTTCTTGATGGCACGATCTTGATGTATCGGGAGCTTTGTTAATGTAGTTGGATCATATGGTTTTTCTCCCTGTCGGAGTAAATGACCACGGGTAGCCACATCAGCCCCCCATGGTATTTCAAGACATCGGGGCCGGCCGCGCCCCTCACGCCCTCCGGAGGCACGACCGCCTTCTTGGGCCGGCTGGTCCAAAGGGCCGGCTGCTAGAAAGCGGCAAGACCATGGAAGGCGGCAAGACCATGGAGGGCCCCCTCGAAGTCAGCACCACATTACCACGACAAGACATGGCATGGCTATAGTACGACTTGCCACCCCCGAACCCAGGATGGGACTTGGCCGCAGAGCCGTGTACTGGGCGGACACCCCCCCGCCCAGCACGACACTGTAACCATGCAGTCCGTGACATCACTAGAGCCAGAGGGAGCTACGCTCCCATGACGGGCGGTCAGTACGGCCCGCAGGCGGCGGGCCCTACCTGTCCGCGAGCCACCCGAAGGCGGCCCACCTCAAGCAGGCGGCAATAAGGGAGGGCCGACTCCTAGCAGGCGGCCCTTCTCCCCCTTGAAGTCTGTGCGCCATCAACCAGATGAGACGGGGTATGGCTACAGAGAGCGCCCGTCAGGCGGCAGGACTGTAGCCACGCTCCCCTCGACAAAGCCTTCGTCATCAGGGGCGAGGCTATAGTATAAAGTAGTCAACATGGCCCGCAGGAGGCGGGCCCTACCTGACGGCTGAGATCATGGCAGTCGGCGGGGCCCACCAGGCGGCGGGCCCCAGCGGTCGGCGGAGAAGCCGATAACCAGAGACGCTGATGGCCGGGTCCTACACCCGGCCGGATTACCATTGTACCCCTGGGGGGTAGGCCTATATAAACCCCCCAGGCTCACCCATGCAAGGGGGTTCGGTTCAGCACCCACGCCATTCACACCTACACGTAGAGAGAGGAGTAGAGCCGGCCTTGCCCTTCTCCCTCCTCTAGCCGAAACAGCTCAAGGAGCAAGCTTGTAGCTACTTGGTTGATCATAGTCATCATGCGGAGACCCCACAGAGCAGGACTGGGGGTGTTATCTCCGAGGAGAGCCCCGAACCTTGGTAAGATTCGCAGGCGTATGCGGTCTCACTCACTCCTGCTTCTAGAGCCCGGCGACGTACTCTTGTCCCCATCCATGATAAGCCACCCCCTGGCATATGTCGCACGATATCCCCGACACTCCCTCTCTATCTTGTTGTGATGAATTGAGTTTTCCCTTTGAGATTTTGTTTTATTGGATTGAATACTTTTATGGATTTGAGAGCACTTGATATATGTCTTGCATATGGATACCCGTGGTGACAATGGGGTATTATATTGATTCACTTGATATATGTTTTGGCACTCAACTCGCGGATTCCCGAGGTGACATTGGGGTAATCTATGCATAGGGGTTGATGCACGTTCTTGTCTTTATTTCTCCAGTAGAAATCTTGGGGCATTCTTTGAGGTTCTTTGTGTTGGATTGAGTATTACGAATCTGAATTTGCTTTGGTGTTGTTTTAGTACGAACTCTTGGATAGATCGATCGGAAAGAATAGCTTTGAGGTGGTTTCGTACCCTACAAACAATTTATTCTGATGTTCTCCGCTAGATAAGAACTTTGGAGTGATTCTTCATTGCACGTTGAGGGATGGTTATAAGATCCAATTATATTAGCATTGTTGAGAGATTGCACTAGCGAAAGTATGGACCCTAGGCCTTGTTTTCAAGCATTGCAATACCGTTTGTGCTCACTTTTATCGATTGCTACCTTGCTGTTTTTATTTATTCAGATTATAAAAATATATTTCTACCATTCATATTATACTTTTATCACCATCTCTTCGCCGAACTAGTGCACCTATACAATTTGCCATTGTATTGGGTGTGTTGGGGACACAAGAGATTTCTTGTATTTGGTTGCAGGGTTGTTTGAGAGAGATCACCTTCATCCTACGCCTCCCACGGATTGATAAACCTTAGGTCATCCACTTGAGGGAAAATTGCTACTGTCCTACAAAACTCTGCGCTTGGAGGCCCAACACGAGTCTACAAGAATAAAGTTGCGTAGTAGACACCAACGCTCTATGGGATAGCTTGTCTTCAGGGATGAAGCTCGAGGTCGCCGCCCTCGCTCAAGTCACCGCTCACAACGCAATAGCGGCGTAGCCAGAAGTGGATGCGATCGCACAAGCGGTGGCCACGCTGGCGGCCGACGACGGGAATACCGTCAGCCACGCGTCCTACTTGCCGCCATCCAACGTTTGGTGGCGCATGTGGCAGGTGAAGCGACGGACCGTCCACGTCCATCATCATCGACCTCACGTCCACCGGCACCACCGAGGTCAGGCACTCCTCCGAGGATGAGTAGGGCATGGGAGGTGGTAGGGCATGGTGTGCCAACTGGACGGTCCGTCTCCCGTGTTCTACTCTTCCTCGCCGGAGACCGCACCTTCACTTCACGGGTCTTGAACCCCGCCCCCGTCCATGGAGACGGCAGATGGAGGACGTCGGTCGCCGCCGTAGAATAGGTTTAGGGTCGGGTTTCTTTTATTTTTCTGTCCTATAAAAGTTCGAAATGTAATGAAAATCTGCCGTGTTTGCATGAATCTCATCCGGTGTATATGAACTTTCACAATAATAGTAAGATATATTGTAGGAGTATGAAAATATATGGAATGATGATTCTTTTTTGTGTGTATAAACTTAGAAGGTTTGACCCGAGACAAAGCTAACATGCGAATTAAATAAACACATAGGGTCTACATACACAATTTATCATAGGCACTCCAATAGTACGTTCACTACACATTCACGCATTTCACATCTTTCTACATTTACGGGAACCTACGAAAGGGTTAACGTAAATTGCCTCTCTCTCTCCCCTAGTTTTCATGGTGGTGGGCCCCTCCCTCCCCCCAATCTCCAATCAACAGCCCACACGTTTCACATTACGTTAATTACGTAACTGGGATTACGTAGGTGTAGCATTACTCGTCCTAAAAAACCAACTAAGCCAACCTCCCAGCATATCGCGCGGGAAAAGACCCGGCCGTGCCTTTTAGTCGGGATTACGAGATTACTAGTAGTAGTATCGATGGATCACGCGAAGCACCAAGTTTAAAAGGAAAAAAGGCGGTACACTCACAGCACGCCTATCACGGTCGCATTGCACCCGTCACACGGTCGGTCCTGCACACGGCTCACGCAAATGGAACGCGCTTCGGCTTGCCTCTTCACTGACACGTGGGACCGCACTTGGAGAAACCGACCATGTGCCAAACTCCCCCGCCCACCGCGCGAAAATTCCCCCAAATCCCAAATTCAACTGCCCTTCGGCCAACTAGCCAATAATATTCCCCAAACCCCCCTCCCCCCGGCCCCCTCCACTCCATTCACTCCGCCAAAGCTGCCCTCCCCGCCACGCCGATACGTGGGCGCCGCGGTTCGTCGAGGGGACGCACGGCAATCCTCTCGCTCCCACAGTACGCTCTCGTAGACTGCCGTCCTCTAGCCGTGCCGCCACCACTGGCGATGTTCTTGTGGAGACGCACGGCGGTCAACATCTCCCATGGTACGCGCATTCTAGATTGAGGCCTCATGCATGTCGGAGTAGCGCTGAATGTTAGCTGATAGACGCTGTTAATATCACTGTTTGCCGAAATAGTTTACAGTCAATATGCTCTGCTTAAGAAGCTTCCTTGCCCTGTTCTACACTCAATCTGCTTAGCTGAGATGGCATGCCACACCCGATTAGTTGCTAAAATATCCTGCCATATATTTATTGTGACGTAGATTGCCATGGTCTAGTAGCCAATCTGTTAGGTGAAATAGCTCTACACCATTTTATACTCGATCTTTGTTGCTGAGATGGCCTTCGATGGCTGTGTGCTCGGCCTCATTGACTGCTGAAATAGCCTACCATAATTTAGCACTCAAATCTGTTTGCTGAATTAGCTCTACATATATTTCGTTACTTAGATGTGCTTGTCCAAATATCTTGCCATAGCTTTAGACATCGACCTAGGTATTTTTTTTCTGGACTTCATAAAAAAGCATATATGTTTTTCCTGTAATATCTAGTAGAAGAACTAATTTGTATGTCTAATAGATGGACAGGACTTGGATAACTTCTGCTCGAAGATTCTCCGCTGCATATGTCGAGGGGGTTGAAAACTTCATGAACTTTATCAGAGCTGAGTACGGGGGTCCGAAATCAGATGTGCTCTGCCCGTGTAGCAGTTGTATGAATTCAGTTACAAGACCCCAGTCAACTGTGCAAAATCATCTACACTTGTATGGGATGTCGGTCACATATACTAGGTGGGTTCATCATGGTGAAGCTGTGAACGTCAATGTTACTGATTATGTGGAAGCAGCAGATCACCATCTTGATCTGCCTGATGCTCAGGTGGAAGAGGAGGAGGAGGAGGTGGTGGTGGCGGAGCCAGTGAGTTTGATCAACATTGAAACAATGCTACGAAATGCTCGCGCATTTCGTGAACTTTCACCTGCAGAAGAAAAATGGTGGGCCCGCATGTTGGAACAATGCAACGTGGCTGTCACCCCAAGAAATAAGCTATTAGTATTCTGAGCTGTGGTCACCTTTCTTCAGGTGAAGACATCTGAGCGGATGACCAACAAATCATTCGATGCGATGTTGGCTACTTTTCGCAAATCTTTCCCAGATGCGTCTGAGCTGCCACACACCTACAGTAAAATGAAGAATTTCCTTCGTGCAGTTGGAATTGGATATGATATGATCCATGTTTGTAAGAATAATTGTGTTCTATTCCGGAAGGATTATGCCAACTTAAGTGAATGCCCAAAATGCAAATCATCAAGATGGAAAGATGGCGATGTTGTGAAGAGGATTCCTCATAATGTTCTGAGACATTTTCCAATTATACCAAGATTGCAGAGGTTGTTTCATGATGCTGAAACAAGAGAGGATGTACTGTGGCATTCTAGGAACCAGGAGTACAGAGATTAGAATGTAATGAGCCATCCATCTCATGGTAGTGACTGGAAAAGCTTCAATCAGAAACACAAAAAGTTTGCTGCTGACCCGAGAAACATTAGACTTGGCTTAGCTACAGATGGATTTAAACCATTTGGCCACCAGAGCGCCACATATAGCATGTGGCCAGTGCTTGTTATCCCTTACAACATGCCTCCAAATGTCTGCACCAAAGAATCAAACTACATTATGGCCTTGCTCATCCCAGGTCCAAAAAGTCCAGGAAAGGATTTTGATTTATTCATGGTGCCTCTTGTGGAGGAACTTCAACAGCTATGGAGGGGTGTTCTCACTCGAGACCTATATAGCAGCCCACCAGCTGATTTCTTTCTGTGTGCTGTTGTAATTTGGTGCATCCATGATTATCTGGCTTTGGGCACTATGTCAGGGCGAACGACACATGGTTACAATGCATGTGTTCGCTGTGACAAGAATCCGTTGTCGTACACAATACTTAGCAAGATCTGTTACATTGGACACCGCCGTTTCCTTGCCAAGGACAAGCCGTGTCCTACAAAATATCGAAGACATGTGTTCAATGCAAAGCATGAAAACCGTGATGTGCCAAAGAGGCTCACTGGCGATGAGTTGCAAGTGGAATTAGAGAAGGTCGGGCATATTACATTAGGAAACCATCCTCATAATGGTAGCGGGAAAAAGAAGCGTGGCAGGGCAGAAGAGAGATTATTGTTTACCCGCAGGTCCACTTGGTGGGACTTGGTTTATTGGAAAGATTTGGATCTGCGGCATAATCTTGATGTGATGCACATCAAGAAAAATATATGTGACAACATTATCGGCACACTTCTTAATATTGAAGGCAAGACGAAAGATACCTTAAAATCTAGGATTGATTTGACACACCTGGGTATCAGAAAGGATTTGCAGGTGGAAGATGAAGGTAAACCATGGGATATGGCACCAGCTGTGTACGTCTTGGACAAGGTAAATAGAAAAGAATTCTGCAAGGTCCTGTCACGTGTGAGATTCCCACATGGATTTGCTTCCAACCCTGAAAGGAGAGTCAGTGCAGATGGAAACAAGGTACAAGGGTTGAAAACTCATGACTGCCACGTCCTACTTCAAAGGGTTTTACCTGTTATCCTTAGAGGATTGGGCCGCCCTGACTTATACAGAGCAGTTGCAGAGTTGGGACAATTCTTCAGGGAACTCTACAGTAGAAATATCAGGATAGATACTTTGGAGCATCTTAGAGACAAGATACCAACTATCCTATGCGACCTTGAGAAGATATATCCTCCAGCCTTGTTTGATGTGATGGTGCATTTGGCTGTTCATCTACCTGATGAGGCACTACTTAGAGGTCCAGTACAGTATGGCTGGATGTACCCTATTGAAAGGCGGCTAGGCACTTTCAAGGGCTATGTTAGGAATAGAGCTAGACCTGAGGGTTCCATTGCAGAGACCTACATTGCTACAGAAGTGTTGACATTCTGCTCAAAATACATTGAAACAGCTGATCAGCTTAGCAAAGAGGTGGGTGAAGACAATCCCGAGCTCAATGTTTTCGATTGTTCTGTTCGAGTTACAGGGAAGAGTCGACAAGACGACAAACCTAAAGATTTGGACAAAATGGTTTGGTATGTGTTGAATAACTGTCCTGAGATTCTACCTTATATCGAGTAAGTGCTAAGTACTGCAGCTTATACATCGTAATCTACTAAACTTGCAGCACATTCTTATATATTTAGATGTTTGACGCGATCACTATGTTGTGCAGCATCTACAAAAAGGAGTTACTGCCGCAAAATCCAAGAAACATTGACAAACTGGTTATGGCAGGATTTGCGAAATGGTTCAAGAGCCATGTAAGCTTTTGAATTGCATTGTCAGTTTTTTTAATATATTGAGTACATAAGATGATCAGCTTGTCTATTTTCTAACCATAGGTTAAGAAGATGCGGGAGGATGGGCAGGCAGTTAATGATGCCCTTTACGCACTAGCAATGGGTCCTGATACTCGGGTAAGACATTATGAATCTTGCGTTATTGGAGATGTGCGCTACAACACCCTTGCACGCGACGAAGGTAGGAAGACACAAAACAGTGCCATCATGAGCACGCATAAGTACGGCGAAGAGACAACTGAAATGTATGCTAACATAACAGACATTGTTCAGTTGTAGTATATCTCCAGTTTTGAGGTTCATCGGTGTGTGGTTCTGTTGTGCTGTCGTTGGTATAACCTGTTTTCCAGGATCGCAAAACCCAGAGCTGATGATTATTTCAAATCCACCAATGTCAAGGCGGCGTACCAGACCGATGAGCCTTTTATTTTAGCAAATCAAGCAATATAGATATTTTTCTTGGAAGACACATATGCACGTAGCGATGACTGGAGAGTATTGCAAAGGTTTGAGCAGAGGAATTCATTTAATGAAGTTGCACAACACGATGATGCTTACACTGCTCCTGATGTAGAAGATTCCACAGGTGTTCCTAATATCTTTGAGAACCATCACATCAATGTCGCTGGAGAAAAGATTGCCTGTCGGGCTGTGGACATACGAGAGTTGATCAATAAGATGCCAATGTTCGAGGACATTGAGGATGAAGAAGAAGATGACACTAGGGGGAATTACGATTCAGACTGATACACATGGCGAAGATGTTGACGCTGCTGCTGCGGATGATGATTAGATTGCTTTTGTCGTATTTGCCTGTCAGAAGACGACTTTTTATGTACTATGTGAAATTGTGTTTGCTATGACAACTGAAACCTGATGAAGTTGTTGTTTAGCATTTTGTTGTGAGAACATCACTTATTATGTATGTTGATTTGTGTTTGGTGATTGTATGACGACTAAAACATGATGACATTATTGTTTAGTTGTACTCATATTTGGCTGTGAAACTTGTATTTGATGACATAGTTTGCTGTTGGACTACAATTTGCTCTACATCTTTGAATGGGAACGAAGCTGGCCCGGCAGGGCCTCTGCTAATTTATTTATTTATTAGCAAAATGGCCTCTGCTATTTATTTATTTATGAGCAAAAGGGGATACCGCCCGATTTCCGATAATAGAAATCATTAGATGTTCACAACACTACGCCCAGCCTGCTAAACAGGTTTCATTCATTACTAGTTTCAGCAAAGTGCTCATGTCATAGTCACTGAATACATCACGAGTGCTACATACACTGCAAATAAAGAGACAATCATCCTACAGAGCACATCGATTTTGCCCATTATCTTCACAAGCTCTTTCATCTCCTCATTGTTGTCTAGGCCGTTCAGCAGCTGTTGCTTGACCATGATCAGAGGAACTGCATCTTTAACCTTCTTCTCTGCATCTTCCTCTTCTGTCATTCCTTCAGTTACTTGTCCAACACCCCAACCTGCTGGTATTGGAATTCCTCGACTAACCAAATAATCAGCGTAGTTCCATTCCCCCACATCAGCAACTTCCCAGAAATACAAATCACACGAATCTTCCCTTTTCTGCATGAATCAAATTGGAAGATCATCAACCAAACTATTAAAAAAATCAGCAACTGAAAGCAGCGGAACAACACTTAAACATATTATTACCCCATGATTCGGGCATTTGTAGAAGACTCGGCCAGGGTTGAGGATTGTGGTTAAGACGTGATGGATGACTCTGTGTGATTTGCAGCAGTGGCACCACACCAATGGCAGCGGGTTGCGATGAGCAACCGGCTGCGGTGCATGTGTCGACGGGGGTGTGATGAGACCCACAGGCGATGGTA
Organism: Thinopyrum elongatum; assembly: GCA_011799875.1. Classification (NCBI taxonomy): domain Eukaryota; kingdom Viridiplantae; phylum Streptophyta; class Magnoliopsida; order Poales; family Poaceae; genus Thinopyrum; species Thinopyrum elongatum. The sequence continues at coordinate 500,971,895 of CM022298.1, forward strand.
CTAGTGGCGACTTGGCGCATATCTAGTTGTTGCCTGCTGAAGAGGAGGTGGACGAGCCGCCAGCGGACATGGTTGCTGCGGCCAGAGCTTCTGATGCTAGGCAGAGTAAGTAGAGAAGAGGAGAAGCGAACATTGGATATGTTAGTTTCATTACTTGCAGAGTAGCATAGCACCATATATAGTCATAGTCTAAGTTTGGATTCGAACCAGCTACAGGAGCACGTCTCTCTTTTTTCTAAAACTCAGCAAAGTCTCTTTACTGGTACACTAGCTTGTTCTGTACGCCTTCTCAAGTCTTTGATTTTCTTTTTTTTGCGAGGAAGGAAGGAGGAGAAAATTGAGGGTTCCTGGGACTCGAACCCAAGACCTCTCGGTTGAAAACCAAGGGTGCTAGTCACTTATGTGGCGAACGTTCCCTGGGAGGAGGACGGCAAACGAACGCATTTTCCTCACAGTTTTAGTTGCGATGCAAGATCAAACGGTCGCTGTTTCAGGAATGTTATCTGGCGAACGAGCCCAGTTTTTCTTTTCTTCCTATATATAAAAAAGTATGCTACTTGGTGTCGGCTTAGTCAACAAACGATTATGCCAACCTTGACCGTTGAATTGACATTCAATGTTTGTCGTGTTTCTTCAGTCTCTTCTTCCTCCAGCCGCCAAAGCCAAACCACCGTCGGCAGGACCGCCTGCTCCCGCCTCTCACGGCTGGCTGTGCTGCCGCGCACACATCGTGGCCACATCGCACCCTAAAACTCTGCGCATCTTCCCCGACTCCTGTTCGTTCCCGTCCGTGGCCTCACCATCGTCCTCTGCCTTGGTTCGCTCGCCGCGGCACCGCCCTCCGGTGTTGTCAACATGGTCAACAAATGAGAGGAATAAGGAGATGACTGTACATGGTGAGGATGACAGTAGGGACCCACCAGGATCATGGCAGTAGGCAAGCAAGTGCCTCCTTTATTACAAGAAAAAAGGGTTCCTCCTGATGGTTTCCTGACATCTGGGTCGCACGCCACTGTCAATGTAGTCAATAAGCGAGATAACTGCACAAGGAGCGGCAGACACCCGGGACCCAGCAGAGCGCGCAATATTTTTTTTTTCGGGACGGAGAAGGGTATCAACTGGGTTGTGCGGGAGCTGTGGCCTGTCTAGCCCAGGCTTTTATTTCATATGTTTACCACATGACTAGCCCAGTTTTTTTTCCTTTCTGAAAATGGCTAGCCCAACTATTTTGTTTTTTGTAGAATAACCAACGTAGGCCTACTTGCTTTTCTACGCCCTGCTGGGCCGGAAATCTTTCAAGACGAGGAGGGATGCATTCGGGCTTGTGCAGAAAATGGGCTATAAGTAATAAGAAATGGGCTATAAGTAATAAGAAATGGGTTGTAAAATGAAAAAATACAGCAAACAGGCAATTAGTTCCAAAATACTTTTTCTTTCGGATTTTGATATTTTAAATTTCATTGTTTTTGTGCGGGTAAAATTTCATTGGATTTAAATTAAGGTATGTTTAGTTTTTAAATTAATTTGAATCTGGCTAGAAATTTCGGGTTGTATGCTGTTTGAGACAGATTTGGAGGCTGACTTGTGGGTCTACTAGGTTGACGTGTACAAAAGGCTTTGTCAACTTAGTCCACAAACGATTCTAGCAGTAGTGACCGTTGGATGCTAATCCAATGACCGTGCTGCTTCTTCAATATATGATCTTCTTGCTCCAGCCGCCCAAATCAACGCCGGTGGGACTGCCTGCTCCTGCCTCCCGTGGCCGGCTGTGCTGCCGCACAGGCCGCACCGCCCCACCCTACTCCATCGCTGGCCAGGCCATTCCTCTACTCACCCACACCTCCTATTATTTTCAGGCAACATCAGCCGAACCAGTAAACCCTCGTACTCCCCACCGCGTGGGCAACCACTGCCGAGTCTTCCCTGGCTCCGGGTCGTTCCCTTCCTAGGCCTCGCCGTCGTCCACCGCCCTGGTGCTCTCGGTGCGGCGTGGTCAATGTGGTCAACGAACGACATCCATCGGAAGTGGACTGTACATGGAGAGGCTGATAACTGGGTCCACGACCGCACACCGCAAGGAAGTGCCTCCTTATTATGTGCAAAAAAATGATTCCTCCACTTGACAGCAGGGACCCTCCGGAAGGGCCTCTATATTTCATGAAAAAAACATTCCTCCCGCTGATAGCTCGGACCCACCAGCTATATCTTCGCACATAAGGAAGTGCCTCCTTATTACGCACAAAAAAATGAATACTCCCCCTGCTATCTGGGACCCACCATAGTTGGAGGCTGACTTGTGGGCCTACTAAGTTGACGCGGATGGAGGGCTTTGTCAACTTAGTCAATATGAACGATTCTAGCTCCAGTGACCGTACGATGTTCATCCAACAGCCGTAGTGCTTCTTCAACCTCTGGTCTTCTTGCTCCAGCCGGCCAAACCAGCGCTGGTCGTGCCGCCTGCTCCTGCCTCCCGAGGCTGGCTCTGCTGCTGCGTAGGCCTCACCGCCCCACCCTACTCCCATCACTAGCCTGGCCATCCCTGTACTTACCCAAACCTCCTGTTATTCTCCCGCGATGGCAGCCTCACACTGCAGCCCAACCAGTAAACCCTCTACTCCCCTCTGCATGGGAAACAACTGTCGAGTCTTCCCCGGCTCCGGGTCATTCCCTTCCTAGGCCTCGCCGTCGTCCACCGCCTTGGTGCTCTCGCGGTGGCGTGGTCAACGTGGTCAAGGAACGACTTACATCGGAAGAGGACTGTACGTGGAGAGGCTGACAGCTGGGTCCAGGGCCGCAGCAAGGAAGTGCCTCCTTATTACGCGCAAAATAATGATTCCTCCACCTGACAGCGGGGACCTACCAGAAGGGCCGTATTTTGCGAAAAAAACATTTCCTACTGATAGCTGGGACCCACCAGCTATATCTTTGGACGCAAGGAAGTGCCTCCATATTAGGTGCGAAAAAAATTGAATCCTCCCCCTGACAGCTCGGACCCACCATCAATAACTTCGCACGCAAGGAAGTGCCTCCTTATCCTCCCTGACAGCCGGGCCCCACTTGGTCAAAGCGTACGTAGCGTTGTCATTTTGGTCGCGAACGTGTACGTACATACTGGTCGATCGGTCTCTCTGCAACGATGAACCATGGCCGAGCAAGCAGCGGCACATGTAGTAGTAGAGCCCCCGACATAGCAGTTCAGGCAGTCCCTTCTAAACTGTGTACACGTATGTACAGCTCGATCGCAAAAAATACGGCCACGTACGTACATAAGGGTGGGGTCTCAAACGCCTACTCGCGCATACGTACGGCCAGGGCTCGTGTACATGGAGAGGCAGCGGACGGCAGCAACGGCGTCGTGTTCATCGGGAGCCAACCAGCTTGGACGGAACAACTGAAACGAGGTCTGGCTTGCCGCAGAACGGAGAATACGGCCTTTCTGTTCGACCGCGTACAGTCGAAACGGTGTCCTGTTCATCGGGAAGGATCTGGCGTACCGCAAAACAGACGAAAACGGACTTCTGTTCGAGTGCCTACGGTCGAAATGGGATCCTGTTGATCAGGAGGGGTGTGGCGTACCACAAAACGGAGGAAACAGACTTGTGTTGGAGCGCTATGGTCAAAAAGGGGGTCCTGTTCATCAGGAGGGGTGTGGCATATCACAAAACGGGACTCCACAGGCTACTGTTCATCCACCGTCGACTTCCTCCAGCCTCCACCTGCTACTGTTCATCCACCGTCGACTTCCTCCTACCTCCACCAGCCACTGTTCATCGGCGGGGGTCCTGTTCATCCAGCCTCCACCAGCTACTGTTCAACCAGCCCTCCACGGGGTCCCTCCACCAGCTACTATTCATCCACCCCCACCTCCTCGATCGGGGGTCCTGTTCATCCAGCGGCAACGGCCTCTACTACCACGGGGTCCTGTTCATCCAACCCTCACCGGGAACTGTTCATCCAACCCCCACCGGGGACTGTTCATCAAGAGGCAGCTTCGACCGGCTTCAGTTAGCAGCAGTAGCGAAGGAATCACTCGGGTTCAGTTAACAGCCAAGGGATCGATCGGGGTTCAGTAACATAGCTAGTGCAATCGATCGGGTTCAGTTAGAGCCAACGCCTCGCTCGGGTTCAGTTAGAGCCCAACGCCTCGCACACACGCGCGTACATGTACGAGAGAAATGCGCAAACCTCCGTGCATCGCTCGGCCCCGACCACCCACCGTAACCAGGAACTCCCCAAAATTTTCCTCGCCCTCTCTTCTACCATGATTTTTTCCATCATGGACGGCCCAAAGGATGTCATGCAGGTGTGTCCCCGGCCCGCCCAGGATGAAAAGCCCATTTTCTGTCATGATTTTTTGTCATAGAAGTAGGAGCCCACCACATCTATGATGATACCGGGTTTTGTCACAATTATCGTCATAGAAGTGTCATAAGTATGACAGAATTTTTTTTTGTTCGGGCCAAAACGTCACGGATGAGTCTTTTTTTTGTAGTGGGCATAGATGGGTGTGGCTGCCCTCTGTCCCCTCCTCTATATATAGGGGAAAGGGTGGAGGGAGGGGCGCCCTAGGGTTCCCCTAGGGGGGCCGACGCGCACAAGGGGGAAACCCTGGATGGGTTTGGGCGCCTCCCCCCTAGGAGGCTTGGCACCCAAGGCAAAGTGGTGGTAGCCCTAGGGGGCGCCCCCACCTCGTCTAGTTACATGGGATTGGGTGAGGGGGTGCACGCAGCCCCTTAGTGGGCTGGTATGCCCCCTCCCCTTGGCCCATGAGCCCCCCCCCCCAACACTTGCCGGGGGCCCCTGAAACCCCTTTCGGTCATCCTGGCCATAACCCGGTGCCCCTGGAACACTTCCGGACTCCGATACCCTTCGTCCTATATATCAATCTTCACCTCCGGACCATTCTGAAGTTCCTCGTCATGTCCGGGATCTCATCCGGGACTCCGAACAACCTTCGGTTACCACCATAACAACTCAACTATACTTATATCAACACCAAACGTTAAGTGTGTAGACCCTGCGAGTTCGAGAACTATGCAGACGTGACCAAGACACCTCCACGGCAATAACCAATAGCGGGACCTGGATGCCCATATTGGTTCCTACATATTCTATGAAGATCTTTATCGGTCGAACCTCGATGTCAAGGATTCAGCTAATCCAATATGCAAATCCCTTCGTCTATCGTTATGTTACTTGCCCGAGATTCGATCATCGGTATCACCATACCTAGTTCAATATCGTTACCGGCAAGTCTCTTTACTCGTTCCATAATACAAGATCCTGTGACTAACTCCTTAGTCACATTGCTTGCAAGCTTCTTGTGATGTTGTATTACCGAGAGGGCCCAGAGATACTTCTCCGTCATACGGAGTGACAAATCCCAGTCTTGATCCATGCCAACTCAACAGACACCCTCAGAGACACCTGTAGAGCACCTTTATAGTCACCCAGTTATGTTGCGACGTTTGTTACACACAAGGTGCTCCTCCGGTGTCAGTGAGTTGCATGATCTCATGGTCATAGGAACATACACTTGACATGCGGAAAATGATAGCAATAAACTTGATACGATCATATGCTACGTTCATGGTTTGGGTCTTGTCCATGACATCATTCTCCTAATGATGTGATCCCGTTATCAAATGACAACCCATGTCTATGGCTAGGGAACCACGACCATCTTTGATCAACGAGCTAGTCCGGTAGAGGCTCACTAGGGACATGTTGTTGTCTATGTATCCACACATGCATTTGAGTTTTCGATCAATACAATTACAGCATGGATAATAAACGATTATCATGAACAAGGAAATATAATAATAACCACTTTATTATTGCCTCTAGGGCATATTTCCAACACCGCCATGAGGTCGAACGAGTGGGACGCTTGGAGAGACTGACGTAGATAGACAATCTACGTGAGAGAGTATAGAGCATGTCGATCGAGGCCCGAACATGGAGATATATCATTTGTGTGTGAGAGAAAGTGATGTTAATCAAGACTTAGATAAAGAGAGATAGATTGAGCGAGTGTGGGCCGCCGTGTGGAAGAAAGTGTGAGATGGTCTCGAGAGAGTGACCTAGATAGACAACATGCGTGCGTGCGCGCGTTAGGGGGGGTCTAGATATGCAATGCATGTATCTAGCGAGGGAGGGTGGGAGGGAGAGAGAAGTCAGCATGGAGTGCAATGGCGGGTGTGTGAGAGAGATACATTTGTTGACAGAGTGGAAATAGGGGGTTGTGTATTTGAGAGAGTTAGAGATCGAAACATGGAGAGAAAGAATGAGCATGTGTTGGAAACCAATAGCTTTGTAAGGTGGTTAGTTGAGGAAGATTGATTGATAGAGGAAGTATGTAGCGTGTGTGCCGGGGGGGGGGGGGGGCTAAAAACAACATTGGAATGTAGATAGTACTAGACTTAATATTGATGTTTCGATTTAGTGTACATTGTAAGATTTGAATTGAGGGCCATGCATATGGCTTTCATAATTATTTCGAATTCATGCCATAGTAGGTTTGCAAAAGTTGATATTGACTTGATTGTTGTGGTATTTTGTATGTGTGTGGTCACATGCTTGAATCCATCCAACGTTTTCTCACTACCATAGTGTTCATCTTATACATATGAATTTGAATTAAGAAAGTAGCATGGATACCGTGAAATGCGAAATCCACGTTAGAATTGGAGATCGCTATGTGACAAACACACTCTAATTCAAAGAACTCTTCATTAATTAATTTATAGTATCTCGTTTCGAAGGACTAATTATTTGCAAGGAAAACACAAGCATGGTAACACATACAGATTCGTTTGCCAATGAAAGAAGATTCGTTTGCATTCTCAAATGTAGGCGCACCAGGCAGACCAGGGTCGTGCCGTGGTGGTCGCGTGTGTCGTACGGACGCTAGCACCCACCCCTCCCCCCCCCCAAAAAATAGGACGACAAGAAAAGTTCGTGCTTCCATGTTTTAGATTGAAATATCTGGCGGCCCCAATTCGAGCCCTACAAAATCTCCCTTCTCCCCCGTCCCCTTCCGCACCCAAAGCGCTGAAATCCCTAATTCGCCGCCAACCCAAGCACAATTTGAATCGCCCCTCGTCTCGTCTCTTTCCCCACCTCTGTGCTGGATGACGACGACGAAGACGAAGGTCGCGCTTCACCAACGCACCGGAGCTACCTCATCTACGCCCTCGTCCACCGCACCGGGTGGTCCACCAAGAACGTTGGCCACCACAGCCGACGTGCCTCACAGACACCGACTTCCACCGCATCAGGTGCGCTTCACCGACGCCGTCTCCCACCTCACTAGGGCTACTTCACCGAGCACATCGTCAACCTCCACCCCCCGAGGCCGTTGGTGCTTCACCGCATCATAGCGCTCCGCTACCGCTCAAGATCTGCATCTGTACGCGGCCAGCCAATGCCAGCGCATCACCCTCAATGGCTCTGAAGTGACCCGCACTCTAGGCGAGCATGCCCAAACGCCGGCCCGAACTAGGTATCCACATATCACTCCCATGTGCACTGTTCTGACGATGTTTGGATATCCTTTTACTGCTCTCTTATCTTACACGCCTATGCAAACTCTAACTTGAACTCTTATTTCTTCTGGAAATATCATCTAAAACAAGCAAAACCATTTTTTGGCGAAGCATGACGGCGCTACGGGATCTGGTACACATCCTGCACGCCGGTATAACCTTGTAAGTACCTGTCCTCTGGTACAACAGCAAGGTCTATTCCTCTCATTTGATCAACCATTCGCCGTGCCCAAAATGCAAAGGGGGGGGGTGCAAGGAGCACAGGGCCTGCACATCCAAGGAAGTGGAAACATGGACATGTACATGGAACATCCCAAGCGGAAGTAGAGCTGCAGTGAGCCTGTACAATGAGCTAGCATAAGTCCCTGTATTTCATTTAATTCGTACTGCCCTGCATGTATGATTTGTGTGCAGTGGCGGATCCACGAATTCAAGTTACCAGGGGCAAAATTTTAACTTAAAAAATTCGAAGGCACTTGCACTCCGGAAATCAACATAACTTGAGAAATGTGAAGCTACATGCACTTTGAAAAGCATCTATAATGATCCAAAGTAGTTCCAGATTATAAACCACTAGATGATGTAAGCACCAAAAACACAAAATACAACATGGTGGACAAGGACTACTAACATGGACTGTACCTGCTTGAATTATTCGTTCTCTGGACGAAAATATCCAAGTCTAATTGCTCCTATAACTAGTGTGCAAACTGCATATCAATATATCTGTCTCGCACAAGTATGCCAATAGTTTGAAACAACATATTAGAAAATTATTCATGCTAGGTTGTCATGATACGGGGACGTTGTGGTAGATGGCCTCGACGTTTCCTCAAGCCATGAAAATGTACTATAATTTGCTTGTCATCAATTCCTGCAAATCTCTCTCTCTCTCTCAACATAGCAAATCATCATTACACACTAAATCCTTAAATGGGAGCTCGCAAAATGCTTGCATTAGATCCCTCATTAGACACCATATGTTCATCACCAGGAGCATGTAAAATGTTTGCATCAAATCCTTCATTGCCAGTCTGTTCATTAGACACTTCAGGCTCAAGAACAAATATGAGCTTGTATGTTTGCACCAGAAACTTGATTAGACACATCAGGTTCAGTCAGTTCAGTATTATTTGGGGGAGTTATAAAATAAGCAGAAATTGGTTTCATTTTCTTGTAGATTCCCTACATACAAGCAGTTTTACAACACCATCCGGTTTAACTAATGGCCAGAAATTGAACAGTTGAATTAGATATAATCAGGTATGTGATGTACCTGCTCGTTGCGTATGCTGCTCTTGCAAGCTGCGACTGTCTGTTTGCGCAAGCTCGATGCCATGCCTGTGCTGCCGCCGCTATGTCCCACGCAGGCTACACCCAGGGTTGGATCTTCATCTTCTTTTCCTTCCATTCGCTTGAAGCCCGGCGACCGGCGTCCAATGAGGGCGTGAGGAAGAGCTTTGTCGGTCTGTCCAGCGGTGGCTAGGTTAGGAGCGATCCAGATTGGAGGCTGGAGCGACCGAATTGGGGATTTTTTCTGCTGTCGATCGATATTGGAGGCGCTCGTTTGGGCCGCAAGCCTGTTGTAGGGCCTACCTTGCACTTACGTTATTGGCCCAACCAAATTGAAATGTTTTTCTTCATTTTTTACATTGCCTGCTCGTGCGCTGGAACGAACAAAACTAGCCTCTGCCAACCTGGACGACTCAAACTAGGTGCGCACTTTCCAGCCACCCGAGGAGGCCGCCCATACCAGCACCTACAGTGGCGCCGCCCCTTTTTGCGTATATTATTGGGGTAGTGAAAAATATTCCAGTGGCGCTTTTGATTTACCCACAGAATGGTTGAATTTCTTGTTTTTATGAACTGAGTTCGCCAATAATGTGAAGGATGCCAGTCTTTTCATCCTATTGTAGATTGCTTATATCTCGCTATGCCAAATTTAATTGCATGAAAGATACAGTAAAAGCCAGTGTGATGTGTGTTGCTACAACTAGTCTGACAACCCGTCCTCATATAACATATCAAGGACGCACCGTCTTATCAGATTAACCATTCGACTTACCAATGCAGTGTGGGAAGAAAGAAGTATTGGGACTGCGTATCCAAGCAATTGATGCTATGGACTCCTTCGTAGAACCTTGTAAGTGAAAAAGAAGTTGCAATGTACTTGTACAAAGAGCTAGAGTAAGTGCAATTACCTGCTTCTCGGAATTTTAGTTAGCCACTGATTGCCAAATTGTTCAATTACCTTGCTTGACTTAATTTAGTTTGCTCCTGATTACATAATGCCATAGCCTGTTAATCCTATTATAGACTGCGCTATCTATGTGTTTGATACTTACTGTTTATAGAATTACGTGTTTGCCTGAACTTAAATAGCTACTTAAGCACGTACATAGCTGGTCATATCTACTTGTAGGGTGCAACAAAATTCATGTGTAATTTACCTTCTGAAACCCTGTTTGTTTAAATGGTTTGCTGTTATGACTTGTAGCACTAGTAATGTTTGCATGTTCATAGACAGACAAATGTCAGGTTTATATGAGGGACAACGTCTTTTTAACTTATATATATGTGTCAGAATCATTTTGCTTACATCAAAGAAATTTATAGATGTCTGTGTTGCTGGTAAACGGTACCGACTTGTTACTTTAATACGTTGCCAAGAACTTGTTAGTTTTACTAGTTCATGTGTAATTAAATACGTTGCCAAAACTGGTTAGTTTTACTAGTTTAATGTTAGTTTCTTATGGCTCTTGCAACACTTTATTTATGATTGCTAACATTCAAGTTTGCAGGATACAACTGAAACTCCGGTGGCACAACAGGTATGTTTTCAAAAACTTCCTTGTTTACCTGGTTTGCTGTTGTACCTTGTTGCTGTAATCATCTTACCAACTTCAACCTTTCAGGATCCAATTGGAAGTCCAATTGCACAGCAGGTACATTTTCAAAAATTTATTTGTGTAACAGGTTTGCTGCTATAACTTGTTGCTCTAATCAAGTTATTGACTACTCAAATTTTCAGGATCCAAGAGAAACTCCAATGCCACAACAGGTGCCTTTTGCAAAACTTGTTTGTTTAACTGCTTTGCGGCTGCAACTGGTTGCTCTAATGAAGTTACTAGCGACTCGACTTTTCAGTATCCAAGAGAAACTCCAATGCCACAACAGGTGCCTTTTGCAAAACTTGTTTGTTTAACTGCTTTGCTGTTGCAACCGGTTGCAATGATGTTAATAACTACTTTTCAGCATCCAATCGAAACTCTTTAATTCCTTGTTTATTTAACTGGGTTGCTGTTCTAACTCCCACTTGAGATGTTTTGCTAACTTCAACTTTTTCGAATCCAATTGGAACTTTAAAGTCAAAACAGGTTAGCCCAAAATCAAAGAGCGAGGTCCCCATGGACGTTGTATTATCCCAGAGTAGTGGCACCGGCCCAATCGTGCATCATGAATTGCCAACTGCTGATGCTCTAGAGGCTAAACTATTGGTAGAAAGAGATTCTGCTTCTGCACTTAGAGATGAAGTTGACATGTTGAGGAAGCAAACAACACAATCACAAGCAGTACTCAAGACAACAATTAAATATTTGGTGGATTTCAAAACAAAGCAAGCTGAGACTGACCGCATTGTCAAGGTCCTGAAGGAAAAAAGGAAATTAAAATCCCACTTGGTAAATCATAGGTGAAATGTTTTTTCCATCGTTGAATAACCTTTGTGTTGTTTGTTCATGTAATCGATCAAACCATTTGTTTTAGAGATCATGTAATAATTGTTTTTTGTTTTTTGGTCTGTATTTTTTTGAGCATTAGTCTATATTAATTGATAAAACTGTGAGACATTTCATTTTTTTGTTGAGGCAAAGATATTTCATTTTGTTTGCTATGCCAAAACTACAAATATGCCAATCGGGCCGAATGTGCATTCAGCAATAATAGTAGTATATATGGTCCTTAAGTGACATGCATCTGAAAGGGCCAAGGTGCTGTACTAGCTTTGCTAAAAAAATGATGCTCTTCTAGCAAAAAAAAGTACAGCGGCCTAGCTTATGTATGTTAGTTGATATTATTGATCCATATACACTATAAGTGTTTATATGTCTGTTAGTTTTGTACATTATTGGTTGATTGACTCAGTATTTTGAATCTTGAGACATCGCTTGTGTACATATATAAATGGGAGTACACTATATGCTGCGTGTGTCATACATGTTACACTGGAGTTGGACATAAATTGGTTTCATATATTCGAATTCACCTTAAATTGGATTCTACCTTCTGAATTCGAGTATCGGCATTTGTAAATCATATTCATATATGATAGTGGAATACATGTTTGTTGTGCTTTTAAAGATTTATAAGAAAACATAGATTGATTTATAAAGGTTCGTATAAGAATACAAAATGGATTCGAATTTAGTTGCCAGGGTAAACGTGAATGCTTATTGTCCCAAAATTTGAAAGAAGTGGCAAAACATCCACTCCCATGTCGGCTGCCCGAAGCCAGTGTTTGCGAGATGGAAATTACTGTCTACCCCTTACACGGACAACCCATCGGCCCGATTTCCACTGCTATCAATAGGGGTAGGTTAGTAACTTCAATCAGACGTGACACGACCGCCTCTGAGCCCATTCAGACACGGTGGGCGCCAAACATGGGCGGCAAAACACATTTGATTGAAGCTCATCCAAAAGACCTCTCTTTCTCCCTCCATTTTCCCATTCATACATGGTGGGTGGCAAAACAAACTCGACTCGGCCGAAATCGATGTAGGTAAATATTTTTAATAGGGGCAGGTTTGTAACTTCACTCATACGTGACATAACCGCCCTACCGTCAGACCCGTTCATACACTGTGGGCGCCAACCGTGGGCGCCAAAACACCCTCTCCTCGCCCGAAATCGCTCTGGGCAAATATTGGCGAGATGCGAGAGTACCATCATGTCCCCAACCGACGAGACATCCAAATTTTAAACGGGGGCTAAGTTCATAACTTTCCCATATTTCAGATAGGCGCGTCCCAAAGACATGGTTCCCCGTACCTCTCCCTCCATTGTACCATTCATACATCGTCTGCGCTAGAACACCATCCCCACACCAGCCTCCTCCGTCCGCCACCCCATCCATTGCCACCGTCCTCCACCATGTCGGAGCGCCTACCAAGACCGCGTCGTACATCGCTCGAGATGGACGTTTCTCATCCACGGCGATGGACCAGGAGCCTTGAATCGCGTCCTCTTGCTTCATCGGCGCCGTCGTCCTCCTTGCCCGGGCCGCTCCGACGACCTTCTCGTCCACCGCAACGGGACTTATCCCCCGATGCACCCCTCTACCATCGCAGATCTGCTTCCACGCCACCGGCAGCCATCGCACCCCAGATGCCTACACGGCGCTGCAAGAGAGGTTGTACTACTTCATATCTACTCAACTTTTTGATCTCAACTAGAAAATAGATCCTAACTTGGTTACTGTACTTTGTTTCCAGCTCTTAGAATTTAGTTCTTAGTTCGAACCAAACAATGGTTGCTAAGTAGCATTTCTGCAGTTTGCAGCTTCAAATCCGCCATGGCACAGTCATAATAGGGTTTAATTGATCATGCTTAGGGTTTCCCCACTTTTATGATCACTATACGATCAGCCTACGTGCTTCGTGTCATAACAGCACTGCTCCACCCATCAAGCTAAACAAGCTTAGTTGTTCAAATACGAATCTGATATTATTAAAACAGAGTCGTTTAATTGGTCAGCTAAATGTTCCTACTTTAGTTTCAAAAATGCATGTACTCCGCTGGGGTGTGGATCTACAGGGTGGCGACGATGGGCTGCGGCCCACCCTGGGATTTTGGGTCGGCCCAGACCCCGATCCCCCATGTTCTGCTGCGCTTCGGATCTCTACTCACCCCCAGCCACCTGCCTCACCGGTGACTTGCCGTCCCCGGACGGCATGACTTTAGGAGGAGACGCCGGACTAACAGGAGGTCAGGAGCTGCTCGCCCAATAGCGTCGCCGCTGCCCGGTAGTGCCATCGTGCCTACCTTCCCAATCCGTTCAGGGCTCAAGCATGCAGCACCCACTAAGCCAACCCGATTTATCCTCAGATACATCCTCAACACTCAGCAGCCACTCCCCATCACGCATTTTCTAATTGATTCATTACTCATTAGGCAGGACTGTCATTAGGGTTTGTTGTGTACAGAGTGCTTCCTACACTTAATGGTTCGGATATTTCAGTAATTTTTAGTACCTGTAAAGTTCATAGGGTTTCAAAATTCCAGCCCTAGGAACAGACACTAGTCATGTTGGATTGTTGGTCATAGTGACATTGACCCAGATTACTACTGCAGGCCAGGTTTGTTGACAATTTTACTTGTCTTTCTTACTCATTCGATATGATATCCAATTATTCACTTCGATTAGTTGCAAATAATAAATGCTAGACAAACTTCTTGATTCAGATTTTGGACGGCCTCTTACTGCAGTTACAATTATGCATACTTGTCCTAGTAATCTCACAAGGAATGATTGATTCACTACCTGTATGGTTGCCTTGTCATATTTGTTGTCAATATTCTTTTAGGGTGGGCCACCCTGTTTCAAAATACTGGAACCGCAGACATGAGCGAATAGTATTTCTCTGTGTGATCTCTTCCATCATGTGTGGGCAATGTACACTGCATTGTATAGAAAGAAAAGTGTCATATCCACCTTTTACATAGACTACGATCTTTTACATGGAATACAATCTGCCTACTAGCTTTGTGTCGCACTACCAACACTCCACCCTTGAAGCTAAACATTATGCCACTCATAATTCCTTAGTTTATTTGTTCAAATACGAATTTGATAGGATTCTAATGTTCCTACTACAGTTTTGGAATGTGTGTCTGCCTGTTATAGATACATAAGAGGTTTGCATTTCTGTGTGTGGTCTGGTCAGCATGGTTGGGGGACGAACTTTGTATACGCAGGGGTTTGTAGGGAGACACTCTTCGAGTTGAATCCGCAATGCATTCCATAGATAATCTGACTACTTTTTATGTTTTCATGAATCTTAGATACTAAACAGCATCATAATCATTACGAGCTTGCGCGCATGAAAAGAATAAAGCAGAACAATGCCATGGCTGTCAAACTTGGCATTAAGGGGCTGAGATCCAGTCTGGATGCAATGCAATGCAAACGCTCTCCACCTACAGATTCATGTGTTAGAATATGATCTTAACAATGATTCTGAGCTAGAGGGAGACCTAAGTCAATGTAGCTCCCTAGTGGATGAGTCAGAGGCAGATGCCCTATCTTATTCACCCATCAAGGTGCTTGCTCTAACTTTGCAAGGTTATATTTGTCGCACATATCTTGCAACTGATGCTTTGCATTGCTTCTACTTTGTTGCACTGAAATTTGCTTAGTTTACACATCGTGTATGTGAATACGCCCTGCCTATCCATTTTCAGTACGTATTCCATCTGTCATCATACCATATTTATCCATTCAAATGTTGGTCTTGTGTATCAGACGTTCAAAAGGAAGAGGGTGATTGCTGATCGCGAAGGAGCACGAACAAAGTATTTGGAAGATGTAGTGACACCTGATAAATCAAATAGCCCATTAGGTGTAGTTGCAATATCACCAGACCCAGAAAACACGGCCACAACTCTAGCAGACTCTAGCCCTACTACACTGGCCATCTCTGATGCCCCAACTCAGCAGACCCCAACTACAGCAAACAGTATGATGATGCCAGTTGACATAGCACCAACTCTACGACGCAAAACCACCATTCCAGCAAAGAGTACACCAAATCCAGTTGCCAAATCCCTTTTCAAATGAGAGAGAGCCCCAATTGCAGCAAATATGACCCCTGTTCCACTTCTTCCCAGTTTAGAAGACGAAGCTTTATTGTTGTCAGGAACTTTTTGCGCATCTTTCCTTCATGGAAAGATTATACCACAGACAAAGAACAATTTCCAATCTTCCTCCACAACTTACGCGTAAGTAATGTACTAATGTTATTCATGGTAATTACTGCATATGTTTCTGCTGACAGAAGACACAAGATTTCATTCTTTTAAATAGGCGAGGATCAAACTGGATAGTGAACATGAGCAAGGCTTGGTTGCACTTTTCAAGCACTCGTTGATGAAGTATCATTCCTACCTAAGGCAAGCGCACTTCGATGGCAAGCCTCTAAATGAAATTTCTGTAAAGTCACTGGTGCTACATTTAGTAGACAGTCACTGGAATAATCTTGTTACACATTGGTCTCGTCTGCAGCGCAAGGTAATGTCTATGATATCACATCACAATCTAAACTACATTTCTGCATGTGCCTTACCGTCTCACTTGTACGAAAAATGTTTGCAGAAGAATATTCATTCTCAAGGGACCATAGAATCTCGCAACTATACTACACACTGCATTGCTCTTGTGAGTACCTCTTGCCCTATATGACCATACTTACTTTCATAGCTTGTTGATTATGTAGCATCATTGCACATGTTAGCCTCCTTATCCTTCATTCGGTGGACATTATAAGATCCGTAGCAACTCTTACATAAATTTAGAATCAACCCAATGCTTTTGAAGAGGTTTAGCTCTGCAGTCCTCTTGTAAGGACCGAACGTCTTCTATCACTGTACTTACATTTACAGCTACTCCCTTCGTCCCATAATATAAGAGCGTTTTGTACAGTACACCAGTGTACAAAACACTCCTATATTATGGGAAGGAGTGATTGGTTCATTGTGTAGCATTATGCATCTTATCTCCCTTGCCCACCATTTACTAAAAAACATCTGATCTATATTTAATCTTACCAAAAAGTTGAATACACACATGATGCCAGTGTAGAAGTGTAGCTCATTTCTCTTGTCAGTACATTTTGTCCTGTAACGCTTGTACTAACAGGGATAGGTAGTTGATTATGTAGCATCAATCTGCATCTTATCTTCATTATCCTCTATCCCTTCCAGTATTATCATATCTATAATTACTCTCTATAAAATGTAGAGTACAGGGAATGCTTATGAAGAATATTCTGTGCTAAAATTCTTGAGTTATCCTTCCCTTGACATGGAGAAGGGAATTATAGAGCCGGTGTTAACTGTTAATGTAAGTCAGTCCTTCTAAAGCCTTTATCCTCAACTGTTGTTTAATTTGCTCATACTCCCTATCGTCAACTGTTGTTTAGTTTGCTGTTTCTATCAAAATGCATGTTCGCAATAACTGTAAGTTCCAATTATTAGTTGTAAAACCAAATTCCTTATTCATACCATGCACATTACTCAATACAGATCCAATGATTTTCTTTAGCCCTGCATGTATGCTTGTTTTTGTTGATCTATAACCCAGTGTGTGGTGAAGCAGCCCACATTTGCACTTTGTCATTTCCTGCTTTATCTTACTGATGTGGCTGATGATATGAAGAACATACCATGCACATTAGCCAAAATAGATACAATGATTGTCTTTTGCCCTTCATCTATGCTTGTTTTGTTGATATGGTAATCCAGTAGTGTGGTGAAGCTCCCCGCATTATGAACAATGCCAAATTATGCTATTGACATTTTGAACTGTCTTTATTTTCTAATTTCAAATTGGATGGAATTGATAGCACAGTTACCATCTTTGTTTATATACGTGCAAAACATGTCATCTCTCTGCTTGTTTCAGGGTGATATGCCTGATGGCATGCACAAGTCTGCTGAAGGCTATGAGACAAACCCAACATATATTGCAGCAAACAAGGCAAAACATCTTGAAGATAGCGAGACAACCCCCAAGTCATGTCTTGATGCAGTGTTCAAGTTACTTGAGACTAGCAGTCACACAAGCTCACAGAATTCGCTGCCTGAATCAGTTCGACTTCTTCAGTCTCAAGTTCAAGCATAAAGGCATTTTGTAACTCAACTTCGAGTTGAAGTCCAATATCTAAGGAAGATCGCGGAGAACACCAATGAGAACATCATTGCTAAACAGCTACACCTGGAAGCTATGACCGACATGCTAGGCCGGTCTCACAGCCTTGCTCAGCTACTTGCGCAGCAGCTCCCTCGCAAGGCTAACCTTTCTTGAACTGTCTTGGAAGTGGTCTGGGTTCAGTATTATTTTGTTACGCTGCAATGGCGCCTAGTTTTTGTAATCTACTTCTTCGTTGCACTTTATGATCACTAGTGGCGAACTTCGATGCCCAGTAGATGTAGTATACCATAAATCCTTTATTGTATAGTGTAGGTTTATTCTAAGTTACTATGCCGTAATTTCTTTATTGTATAGAGTAGGTTTGTTCTTAATTCCTACTAGTTACCGTATATGCCATCATTCGCTATCTGAAAAAAAAGAGCGAAAATTTGATGTAATCGACCGGGCTGAAACATTCGCCTGCATTTTAGCGGGCCACAACTGGGCTGGTACGCAACTTTCTTGGGTCTGCACTGACTGGTCATTGAGGCCCTTCGTGGAGACTGTGCACTAGGCCCACAACTTAGATGGGCCTTCATTGGGCCCAAAGTTTAGTTGGGCCTTTAGTGGACCCAGTGCTTAGTTGGGCCCATGTAACTTCGGGCCATTAACAGGTTGAATATTCTGTTGGCCTGTTACGGCCTAGAAGATACCATGGGCCTTTAGCATACCGAAATGCATGTTGGGCCTCAATTTTCAATAGTCGTCCACGGGCCTTTAGCAGGCCGAAATGTAGACCGGGCCATTGTTGGCCCAGTTATATGATGGGCCGTTACCAGGCCGAAACATATCTCGGGCCTTCGTTGGCCCACTGATATCATGGGCCATTAAGAGGCCGAAAGCTTAGTACAGGCATCAACGGGCCGAATTATACGACGGTCCTTTAACAGGCCCAAAGTCACGATGGGCCGAACTATTGCCACCTTGATCACGGGCCGTTAGTGGGCCGGATGTTGCGTCGGACCATATATGGCCCATGGGCAGCACGGGACATTCCCAGGCCGAAAGACACACCGGGCTGAAATGGGCCCATGTCTACATCGGGCCTCTAACAGGCCGAAATCTCACTTGGCCGTAATTGGGCCCGAATACTCGGTGAACAATTAACAGGCTAGATCTGGCAGTGGGCCGTAAATGGGCCATGTTTAAGCAGGTCGTTAGTGGGTCGGCCCACTAGTATCTGAGTAAATCATACGGGCCTTTGACTGGGCCGGCCTTTTTAACCTATATGGGCCTCTGTTGGGCCATGCCACATGTCGATGTATCATAGGCAAGTCTCCTCCATTGGATGGATGACATCTGGCCCACCGCAGAGCCGACACGTGTTTCCTTCGGCCAATGATAATTTTCCACGTGGAAAATCCCCATTGGTCCGGGCTGTTAACAGGTTACCGGATCCAAACCGGAACCCGATAGCTTAACGGCGACCCGTTACGGTGGATGCCCCGTGTCGGTTACCCTTGACGAAAGCACTTCCATGACGCGCCATTTATCGTCATGGAAGTGGACACTTCCGTGATGATAATTTTGGTATTGTCATGGAACACTTCTATGATAGGACAGGTATGACTATCTTGATTCTGTCATAAAATCGTCATGCATGTACATGCATGACAGAAAATGTGACCTACTATGACAAACACGTATCATCACGGAAGTGGTTTTTTTGTAGTTGATGAATTGTGGATTTATGATCAGATTATCTATGAATATTATTTGAGTCTTTTCTGAATCTTTTATGCATGATTAAGATAGCTTTGTATTTCTCTCTGATCTATTGATTTGGTTTGGCCAACTAGATTGATCTATCTTGCATGGGAGAAGTGCTTTGTTTTGGGTTCAATCTGGCAGTGTCCTCACCTAGTGACAGAAGGGGTAGCAAGGCACGTATTTGTATTGTAGCCATTAAGGATAAAAAGATGGGGTTTATACCATATTGATTGGATCTATCCCTCTACGTCATGTCATCTTGCTTAAGGCGTTACTCCGTTCTTGTTAACTTAATACACTAGATGCAAGCTGGATATCGGTCTATGTGTGGAGTAATAGTAGTAGATGCAGGCAGGAGTCGGTCTACTTGTCATGGACGTGATGCCTATATTCATGATCATTGCCTTAGATATCGTCATAACTATGCGCTTTTCTATCAGTTGCTCAACAATAATTTGTTTACCCACCATATGTGTTCTTTCAAGATAGAAGCCTCTAGTGAAAACTATGCCCCCCGGGTCTATTTTTATCATATTATTTTCAGATCTATAAAACAAAAAACCCAAAAATACCTTGCTGAAATTGATTTACATTTATTTGGTGTTGCACTTTTGTTTATCTTTTATACCTATCTCTATAAGATCTCATCCTTGCAAGTAACCGTGAAGGGATTGACAACCCCTTTATCGCGTTGGGTGCAAGTATTTGTTTATTTGTGTAGGTGCAACCATTGGTGACTTGTGTGTTCCTCCTACTGGATTGATACCTTGGTTCTCAAACTGAGGGAAATACTTATCTCTACTTTGATGCACCACCCTTTCCTCTTCAAGGAAAAAACCAACGCAAGCTGAAGAAGTAGCAGGAAGAATTTCTCAGAAAAAGGTCTTGATAACCCACAAGTATAGGGGATCGCAACAGTTTTCAAGGGTAGGTATTCAACCCAAATTTATTGATTCGACACAAGGGGAGCCAAAGAATATTCGCAAGTATTAGCAGTTGAGTTTTCAAATCAACCACACCTGAAAGACATAATATCTGCAGCAAGGTGATCAGTAGCAAAGTTGTATGATAGTAACGGTAACAGTGGCAATACTAACAGTAGCAGTTTTGTAGTGATTGTAACAGCAGTAGCAACGGAAGTAA
This sequence comes from Thinopyrum elongatum, assembly GCA_011799875.1. NCBI lineage: Eukaryota > Viridiplantae > Streptophyta > Magnoliopsida > Poales > Poaceae > Thinopyrum > Thinopyrum elongatum. The sequence goes on from CM022298.1 coordinate 500,992,262, forward strand.
CTTAGCAAAGATCAATGTGTGAAAAGCTCATAGGCATTGGATCAATGATGGATAATTGTGTTGGATAATATTCATCATGTAGCAGTCATAACCTAGGGCGAAACAGAACTAGCTCCAATTCATTAATATAATGTAGGCATGTATTCCGTATATAGTCATACGTGCTTATGGAAAAGAACTTGCATGACATCTTTTGTCCTACCCTCCCGTGGCAGCGGGGTCCATAAGGAAACTAAGGGATATTATGGCCTCCTTTTAATAGAGAACCGGAACAAAGCATTAGCACTTAGTGAATACATGAACTCCTCAAACTACAGTAATTACCAGAAAGAATCCCAATTATTGTCATCGGGGGGTATGCGGATCATAACTCGTAATAGGTGCGTATAACCTGCAAGATAGGATAAAGAACACAAATATATTCCTGAAAACATAATAGGTTTAGATCTGAAATCATCGCACTCAGGTCCTAGTGACAAGCATTAAGCATAGCAAAGTCATGGCAACATCAATCTCAGAACATAGTGGATACTAGGGATCAAACCCTAACAAAACTAACCCGATTACATGATAAATCTCATCCAACCCATCACTGTCCAGCAAGCCTACGAAGGAATTACTCACTCCCGGTGGTGAGCATCATGAAATTGCCGGTGAATGAAGGTTGATGATGATGACGGCGATGGATTCCACCCTTCGAAGCCCCAAACGGACTCCAGATCAGCCCTCCCGATGAAGAACAGGAGGTGGCGGCAGCTCCGTATCGTAAAACGTGATGAATCGTTCTGTCTGATTTTTTCTGGCGAATAGGTTTATATGGAGTCAGAGTTAGGGTTGCCAGAGTTCCAGGGGGCCCACAAGCCTGGGAGCCGTACCTGGGGGGTGGGTGCACCCCTGAGCTTGTGGCTCCTGTGTGGCCCCCCTCTGGTATCTTTTTCCGCCAGTATTTTTTATATATTCCACAAAAATTCTTCGTAAATTTTCAGGTCAATCCAAGTACTTTGATTTCTGCACAAAAACAACACCATGGCAATTCTGCTGAAAACAAGGTTAGTCCGGGTTAGTTCTATTCAAATCATGCAAATTAGAGTCCAAAACAAGGGCAAAAGAATTTGGAAAAGTAGATACGATGGAGACGTATCAACTCCCCCAAGCTTAACCCATTGCTTGTCCTCAAGCAATTCAATTGACAAACTGAAAGTGACAAAGAAGAACTTTTACAAACTCTGTTTGATCATGTTGTCGCAAATATATCTAACCAATGTTCTGGTTTTCAGCAAAGAATATGAACTAACCATATTCACAATAACACTTAGGCCTCGCATTTCCTCATATCAATGGCATAACTAACTAGCGAGCAATAAAAAGATATCTCGGATGACAACACTTTTTCAAAACAATCATGATGCAATATGATATAATGGTATCTCGTTAGCCCTTTCTGAGACCGCAAAACATAAATGTAGAGCACCTCTGAAGTTCAAGTACTGACTAGACATTGTAATTCATGGTAAAAGAGATCCAGTCACACTCATACTCAACATTAACTAAAAACAAAGAATATAAATGACAATAGTGCTCTCCAACTGGTGCTTTAATAAGAAGATGATGACTTAACAATAAAAGTAAATGGATAGGCCCTTCGTAGAGGGAAGCAGGGATTTGTAGAGGTGCCAGAGCTCGAAGCTTTTAAAACAGAGATGAATATAATTTTGAGAGGTATGCTCTCATTGTCAACATAACAACCGAGAGATCTCACTATCTTCCATGCTAGACATATTATAGGCGGTTCCCAAACAGAAAGGTAAAGTTTTTACTCCCCCTCCACCAACAAACACAAGCCATGGCTAGCCGAATCCTCGGGTGCCCTCCATACCAACAACAATCCGGGGGAGTTTTGTTTCATTATTATATTTTGATTTTGATCATAGGACTGGGCATCCCAATTACCAGCCACTTTCTTGTGAATGACAAGCGAATAAACACTCATCGTGAGAATAACCCACCTAGCATGGAAGATACTAACAGCCCCCTGTCACTACATGAGCGATTCGGGCATACAAAACCGATTATTATTTGAAGGTTTAGAGTTTGGCACATGCAAATTTACTTGGAATGGCAGGTAAATACCGCATATAGGTAGGTATGGTGGACTCATATGGAATAAATTTGGGTTTAAGGAAGTGGATGCACAATCAGTATTCCCACTTAGTACAAGTGAAGGCTAGCAAATAGATTGAGGAGCGACCAACTAGAGAGCGACAACGGTCATAAACATGCATTGAGATTAATCAACATTGAATACAAGCATGAGTAGGATATAAATCACCATGAACATAAATGTCATGGAGGCTATGTTGGTTTTGATTCAACTACATGCGTGAACATGTGCCAAGTCAAGCCACTCGAATTATTCAGAGGAGGATACCATCCTATCATACTACATCATAACCATTTTAAAAGCATGTTGACACACAAGATAAACCATTATCCACTCCTAGCTATTTAAGCATGGCATGAGTAACTATGATCTCTAATTGTCATTGCAAACATGTTTCATTCATAATAGGATGAATCAAGAATGATGAGCTAATCATATTTACAAAAACAAAATAGGTCGAGTTCATAGCAGCTTTTCTTCATCTCAATCATTTCATCAAATTTTGTCATTATTGCCTTTCACTTGCACGATTGAACGATGTGAATAATAATAAGAGTGCACGTGCTGTGGACTAAGTTGGAATCTGCAAACATTTATTCAAAGGAGAAGACAAGGTAATATGGGCTGTTTGTTAGATCAGCAATAATGCATATGAGGGCCACTCAACATTTTCATCGTGGTCTTCTCCTTACGACCCAAAGTGTGACGCCCCGATAATTACGCTACAGTAATCCTCTACTAATGATGCCACATCACCTCGGTTATTATTGTTAGTCTCGCTTTAGTTCCAAACCGATTCGGAAATTCAAATTTAAAATAAAGTCAAACTATAAAAGTTTTCAAACATTAAAACTAAAAAGTACAAACGGTGACAAATAAATCATAAGTGATTATGGTGGAGAAACCAACATTTTTAAAGTTTCCTGGATGCCCTAAAATAATTAAAATAGCGATTGAAACAATTATTTAAATGCTTTTAAATAATAAACAAATACAAACTATTTTTAATTGAGGTGCCAAACTGTTTGTGGCAGAGGGATGTTTAGTGATACTAATATAGAAACTAATTTTATGTTTTTTTAAACTAAAATAAAATTAAGGTTAAGAGAAAACAGAAAAGAAAATAAACAAAAAAATAAAGAAAATAAAGAAACCCCCCCACCCCCCTGGCCCAACTGGACCAACCGGCCCACCGGCCCAGGCACACCCTCCTCTCCTCCCCTGTTCACGAACCACCCCGTGGCCATGGCCGATGCCCGCCACGGCACCGGCCGTCCTCGTGGCGGCCATCCGCGGGCACCCCCACTCCTATAAGGCCTCGCCCCGGGCCAAACCCTAGCTCTCTCCCCTCACTTCCTCCCCCCACTGGATCTGGGCGCCCCTCGCCCCTCTGCGTTCCGCTTGTCGCCCTCGAGGCCACCTCGTCGCCATTGCCGCGGTCAACCGCCTCTTCTCGCCGTCTCTGCATGCCCAGGAGCTCCGTCGGACTCCTCCATGTCGTCCCCGCCCACAACTTCAAGCCGGGGCGCCGCCAAGCTCGATATCGCCGATCTCCTCCGCCGCGGACATCGCCATCCCACCGTCGCCACTGGAGCCTCCCCGAGCATGCTACACACCCCTACAGGCTCACAGTGAGCCCTTCTTCCCTTCCCCCTCGCTCTCCCGTGCGGATCTGCCATCGTAGTGTCGTACCCATGATCGGCCGCCGCACCCATAGCTCTCTGTAAGCCCGCACCTTCCCGGTCGCGCCCGCCTATGCGTGTTGCGCCGGCCGCCCGCGTGCCGTGCATGCCCCTGTGCCCGCCCCATGCACGCCCCTGGCCGCGCGCCCGTGCGCCTCGCCCACGTCGCCCGCTCTTGTCCGCTGCTGCTAGCCGCTCCTGTTGCGCTGTTGTCGTGCTGCTACTGCTCTTTGCTGCTGCTGCCTAGCGCCGCCACCACCGCTGCCGCTGCGCGCCGTGGCTGCCGGCGCGCCCATGTGCGTGCGTGCTATATGTGTGTGTGGTGTAGAGTGTGGCCACGCCCACCTCTGCTGCTCCTCCTCTGCTGCTCTGCTACAGTAACTGAATGTTACTATAGCAGTAGCTAGCTTTGCTGCTACTACGTTGAGTAACCCTCTGAGCAGTCCCTAAACAGCGACTAAACTACGGTTAACATGAGTAAAAATTATATGGGCAGAGAGTACACTTGACAAACTTAATTTTATCCCACTAGACCAAATCCATTTGATGTATGGATTAAATGCAAAGAAAATCATAAATTGCTATGTTCTGTTAACAGAAAAACAGAAATGCTGCAGTAGCACTTTTCAAACAAAGATTTGAACAAGCAAATGGATGCTAACATAGCTGCACCTGATACTGTCATGTAGATCACAAAAAATTGATCAAGATTGATATAAGACACTACTCCATAGGATGAGTAGAACACTAGCTATAGCCTTTGGAAAACAGCTAAATGATGTTCAAAACTGAGGGATTCTCAGACTTGGCCAAATTTCAGTAAATCCTGAAAATAGCCAAAACTTTGGAAATTCATAGGAAAATAACCGTAACTCGGATGAAAATACTTTGTACATGTAAGTTGCTCAGAAAAATGAGACGAATCCGAATACGCTGTCCGTTTGTCTACCGCATGTCCCTAGCATAGCAAACATGCAACCATCCCCCTCCGTTTCATCTGTCCGAAAATGCCAAACATCGGGGATACTTTCCCGGATGTTTCCCACCTTCGCCGGCATCGCCTAGTACCGCGTTAGGGCATACCTAGCACTGCGTATTGCCTCATTATGTTTTGTGATGCTTTGTTTGCTCTGTATTTACTGTTTCTCCCCCCCTCTTCTTCTTCGGTAGACCCCGAGACCGGTGCCGATGCCACTGAGTATGACTACGTCACCGACGACCCTTCTTCCTGTACAACAGAGCTTCCAGGCAAGCAAACCCCCCTTGTTCATCCCGATATTGCCTACTCTTTCCCTCTACTGCTTGCATTAGAGTAGTGTTATTGTTTCATTAGTTTGATCCTATACTGCTGCATAGCCTGTCCTTGTTACTTCTGTTGTTACCTTACCTGCAATCCTATATGCTTAGTATAGGTTGCTAGTTTATCATCAGTGGCCCTACATACTTGTCCGTCTGCCATGCTATACTACTGGGCCGTGATCACTCGGGAGGTGATCACAGGTATATACTATATACTATTACATACTTATGTTACTTTCGGATATGGGGCTGAAGGGACAGGTGGTTCCACCCAGGTAGTGGTGGGCTTGGGTTCCCGACAGCCCCCGAGTGTTACTTAGTGGCGGAGCGACAGGGCAGGTTGTGACCACCTAGGAGATAGGTGGGCCTGGTCCCTAGTCGGCGTCCGCGGTTACATCAAATAACACGCTTAACGAGATCTTGGTATTTGATCTGAGTTGGCCACTGGCCTATACGCACTAACCACCACACGGGAACAGTTATGGGCACTCAATGTCGTAGTATCAGCCGAAGCCTTCTAGACATCAGCGACTGAGCGGCGCGTGCCGGATTAGACTGGAACACCTGCTCTTGTATTAGGGGGGCTAGGTCTGCTTCCGGCCACCCACGCAATGTGCTGGAGTGCAAAGGGCGATGGGCCCAAGACCCCTCCGCGCTTAGGATTTAGACCGGCGTGATGACCTCTCTGTTGAGCCTAGATAGGGCTGCGACGTGTTGATCTTCCGAGGCCGGGCATGACCCAGGAAAGTGTGTCTGGCCAGAGGGATCGAGCGTGTTGGGTAATGTGGTGCACCCCTGCAGGGAAGATTGATCTATTCGAATAGCCGTGTCCACGGTAACAGGACGACCCGGAGTTATACTTCGACCTTATGACAACTAGAACCAGATACTTAATAAAACACACCCCTTACAAGTTCCAGATACAACCCAGTGATCGCTTTCCCACAGGGCGATGAGGGGGGGATCACCGGGTAGGATTATGCTATGCGATGTTACTTGATGCTGCACTTGCTACTCTCTTCTACATGCTTCAAGATGGAGGCTGCCAGAAGCGTAGTCTTCGATAGGCCTAGCTATCCCCCTCTTATTCTGGCATTCTGCAGTTCAGTCCACAGATACTACCCATTTCATTGATACCAATGCATATATAGTGTAGATCCTTGCTTGCGCGTACTTCGGATGAGTACTCATGGTTGCTTTGCTCCCTTTTTTTCCACCTTCCCATTCTTCTCGGATGTTTGCAACCAGTTGCTGGAGCCCAGGAGCCAGATGCCACCGTCGACGATGACTCCTACTACACCGAGGGTGCCTACTACTACGTGCAGGCTGCCGACAACTAGGAGTAGTTAGGAGGATCCCAGGCAGGAGGCTCGCGCCTCTTTCGATCTGTATCCCCAATTTGTGCTAGCCATCTTATGGCACCTTGTTTAACTTATGTCTGTACTCAGATATTGTTGCTTCCGCTGACTCGTCTATGATCAAGCATTTGTATTCGAGCCCTCGAGGCCCCTGGCTTGTAATATTAAAGCTTGTATGACTTATTTGTGTTTAGAGTTGTGTTGTGATATCTTCCCGTGAGTCCCTGATCTTGATTGTACACGTTTGCGTGTATGATTAGTGTACGATTGAATCGGGGGCATCACACAAAGGAAAGAAAATAATTTCAGAGATACACACTGAAATATTTTTGGAGTTTTTGTTTTTCTCTGAAGAAAGTAAAACGAAGGAAAAACGAAAACGAGAAAAAATATTTACACGGGAAAGCTCCCAACAAGCATAAGAAGAACGAAAAATTGTTTTGGGCTTTCTTTTAATACTACTACTAATTAAACTAGAAAGAAAAACTAAAAAGAAGTGAGAAATATTTTTGTATTTTATCAAAGTTTTTCAAACACAAGAAGAAAGCAAGAAAAATAAACTAACATGGATTATACAATCAAAAAGGATGAACACCGACAACTAGAATGAAAGTGTGATGAGTGAATGTAATGTCAGTGAGAAATACGTACTCCCCCAAGCTTAAGCTTTTGGCCTAAGTTGGTCTATGGCCATGGCTGGCCGGGGTGATATCCAAAGTCGTAGTTGGGGTTGAATTGGATTGCAGCTGCCACCACTTGGCGGGCTGCCTTGTGGAGGCGAGCGGTCTCCCTCGCCCTCCCATACTCCTCTGCCTCCTCTCTGAGTATGAAATATCTTCGTTTTACCTGAAAGTCAAAGAAGGCAGGAGCGGGAAGCGTAATATGGATGACGCGGCGCCTGTCAAAGATTAGTCTATACTGGAATGGCAGATCACCCTGCTCAACAAATTGGAAACATTCCATAGCGGCATAATCAAGAAAAGAAGGCGGCAACTGCATACCATTTTCTTTTATGGGCACCCCAAGATAATCAGCTAAACGAGTGGCATAAATTCAACCAAAGAAATCTCCATCTAAGGCATTATTATGTAATCGACGTGCAATGATAGCACCCAAATTATATCGTTTATCATTCATTACCGCGCTCTTGAGGACACTCAAATCAGAAGCGCAAAGGCGGCTATGGTCATGTTTACCATTAATGCATCTTCCTATAAAGAGAGCAAAATTATGTAATGCAGGAAAGTGAATGCTCCCTATAGTAGCTTGTGTTATGGTTCTAGTTTCACCCAGAGTGATGCTAGCAAGAAACTCAACGCAATTAGATTTACAAGGTTCAGTATAAATGCCCCATTGCAGAATTTTGCATGCCTCATTAAATTCTTCAAGGTCCATGCGAAAAGATTTGTCATAAAGATTAAATAGAACAGAATGTGTATTGCGATGGACTGAATACTCAAATTTCTGCACAAAAGAATCAGTAAGATTGTAGTATTGCAAGCACTTATCTGACAAAGAAGTCCGTCAGGCCGGCGTTGTGCATGTACATATCAAATTCTTCCTTGAAACCTGTGCGAGTCATGAAATGATCCGACGACCATTCGCAAGGTTGCAATAGAGCTTCCCGCGGTGGTTCAAGGTCCGTGTCATGTATCGCGACCCTTGGGGATTTCTTCTTCGAGGAACCACCTTGGAACATCTTCCTAAACATTTTCTTCCTCTGAAAATATCTGAAACTTTTAGTGACTCAAAATAAAAGTGAACAAAACTCAACAAAATCGATAGCAACTATTCCTACAAGTGCCTACAGGCCATATCAAGCATCAAAACTAGTTTGAACCATATAAATTTGACATGCAAGCTCAAGAACATGGTCACCAACAGTAGCTAAATGTGCAAATAATAAACCACTAGAACAAAAACTAATTGGACCAACAGAGGAGTCACATACCCATGAACAATCTCCCAAAACAGTTTTGGAAATGGAGTTCTGAGCAAGGAGATCGCAAATGGCAGCAAGATGAGCAAGAACACGAGTTTGAGCGAAGGAGTGATTTTTTCTGGAGGAAGAAGAAGTGCATGGGTGGCAGGAATAAGTGAGGGGGCCTACAAGGGCCCCACAAGCTTGCTAGGTGCGCCCAGGGGGTGGGCGCGCCTTGTGAGCTTGTGGCTCACAGGTGCACCCCGTTGGGGTGTGTTTAGTGCCAATTTTTTTAAATATTACAGAAAAAATCATATTAAATTTTCATGGCATTTAGAGAACTTTTATTTTCTGCTCATTTTTTATTGCATGATAAATTCAGAAAACTGTATAATCAGGGTATTTCTACTTTATTAATTCTAAATAACAGAAAGTAAAAAGTGGGTACAGAAAGTTGTGTTTACTAAATTCATCCATCAAATGCCCGTCAAAAGGAATCCATTAATAAGGTTGATCAAGTCTTATTAACGAACTTCTTCCGAATGACATGAAACCGGAGAATCTTTGTATAGCACTAGGTTACCTCAACGGGGATATGCATGTCCCCAACAATAAGAATTTCATATCTCTTTTTGATAGTAGGAATAGGGAATTCAAAACCTCCAATAGTAATTGTTGAAAATTTTCCAATAGAATTGATACTATTCACTTGAGGTTGATTTATTAGCCATTTGCAAAGAAATTTCAGTTGGTGTTAACTTATTCAAATCAATTCTTCGGTACAAAGAGAAAGGCATAATGCTAACACAGGCTCCTAGATCACATAAAGTAGTTTTAACATAGTTTCTTTTAATGGAGCAAGGTATAGTTGGTATTCCTGGTTCTCCTAGTTTCTTTGGTATTCCACCTTTAAATGTGTAATTAGCAAGCATGGTGAAAATTTCAGCTTCCGGTATCTTTCTTTTATTTGTGACAATATCTTTCATATACTTTGCATAAGGAGACATTTTCAGAATATCAGTCAAACGAAGGCGCAAAAATACAGGTCTAAGCATTTCAACAAAGCGCTCAAATTCTTCATCATCTTTATTCTTTGAAGCTTTAGGAGGAAAGGGCATGGGTTTCTGAACCCATGGCTCTCTTTCTTTACCATGTTTCCTAGCAATGAAGTCTCTCTTATCATATCTTTTATTCTTAGGTTGTGGGTTATCAAGATCAACAACAGGTTCTATTTCCACATCATTATCATTATTAGGCTAAGCATCTACATGAACATCATTATTATCATTGTTACCAGGTCCATGTTCATCACCAGATTATGTTTGAGCATCGAAAATAGAAATAACATTCGGATTCTCAGTTGTGTCTATAGTAGGTGTGACGCCCCCGGCTCAATCGTGCACTAATCATACACGCAAATGCACACGATCAAGCCTAAGGACTCATGGGAAGATATCACAACACAACTCTAAAAAATAAATAAAGTCATACAAGCTTTATATTACAAGCCAGGGGCCTCGAGGGCTCGAATACATAAGCTCGCATACAAGCGTCAGCGGAAGCATCAGATATCTGAGTACAGATATAAAAGAAAGCACAGAAAGTCCTTTAGAAAGGCAGTGCAAAATAAAACACTACGATCGAAAGGCGTAGGCCTCCTGCCTGGGACCCTCCGAACCTACTCCTTGTCGTCAGTCAGCTCGTAGTAGTAACCATCCTCAGGGTAGTAGTAGTAGTCGATCGACGGGGCATCTGTCTCAGGGGCTCAGTCCTCTAGTCACGACAAACTGATATGGGGAGAAAAGGAAAACAAAGCAACCGTGAGTACTCAGCAAGCAAGGATCTACACTACATATGCAACATTTTCAAAGGGAGGCTGTATATGTGGACTGGGCTGCAGAAATGCCAGAATAGAGAGAAGGCCTAGTCCTACCGAAGACTAGCATCTTCAGTGGTCTTGCAGCATTAGAAGAGTGTAGATTAGTACAACATAAAGTAGTAGTATCATTAAGTCTCATCCTCACCCAGAGATCCTTTCTCGACTCCCTGCGAGAAAGCAATCCCAGAGCCATATATCCAGGTATAATCTCACATTCTAGTTGTGTCGATCGTGATACAACTCCGAGTGTCCTTTACCGTAGGACCGACTATCGATAGATGTGTTCTTCCCTGCAGGGGTGCACCAACTTACCCAACACGCTCGATTAACTCCGGCCGGACACACTTTCCTGGGTCATGCCCGGCCTCGGCCAAATGATACACCGCAGCCCTACCTAAAGCTCAACACAGAGGTCCCCGCCGGTCTACATCCTAAGCACTCAGGGGTCTTGGGCCATCACCCTGTGCACTCCGGGTCGTTGTGTGCAGGGTGGATACCAGCACCGCCTCGGAGGGTCGGTACGATCCGACCGTGCCACAATGCTGAACTGGACATCTGACAGAACTGTCGGCTGATGCTACGATGCAGAACGCCCATACTATGCCCACGTGATGGTTAGTGCTATCAGGCCAGAGGCCTACTCGGATCAAATATCCAAATCGTTAGTACCTTGGGCTTGCGGTAACGAGCAGAGACTCATGAAAGATGTGACCCCGTCACCCCGTCTCGAGGACTTGCTGCAAAAGCTAAGAATGCCCGGCCGCGCCTCGTATTCATCACTCGGGCACCATACAGGCAACCCGTCTTCACATCACACTCGGGTACCCCTCAGGGTCGACCCACCTTTCCATGTAACAGTGTAAAATCCAAGTATCCGTGTGTCCATAACATCAGGGGAATCCGAGGTATCACCCTCGTTGGATTCCTACTTGATGTATCCATCAAGGTGAACTCGGAGGAATCACCCTCGCTGGGTTCACACTTGAGGTGTTGTACGACGGCGTCGTATCGGAAGCGGTGAAGGAGGAATCACCCTCGATGACCACGACCAAATAGCTACTCTACAGAGTTAACATCAGAAGTGCTACACGAGGTATCACCCTCGGCACTCGATATTAACGCTGCAGTGTCGTTACAACTAAGGGGGGTGATGTGCGGTGTCGGGGCCTGGTCTTCAATCCCGTTGATCGGGTCTTCGGATAATCCAGCGGGGCAATCGGGATAAGTGGGGTCACTGATAGGTCTCTACCCAGCCTATACTAAGCAGTTTAGGTTATGCAGGTAATTATCAACAGCAGGTTACAATAAACAGGCTATGCATTAGAATAGGTGAAGCAGTAGCAGCAGCAATTCTAATGCAAGCATGAGAAAATAGAATGGGCGATATCGGGATGATCAAAGGGGGGGCTTGCCTGGTTGCTCGGCGGCAAGGGCAAGGTTGTCAATGGTGTCTTTGGGCTCCAGAGCTGCGTCGGCCTCGGGGACGATGTCGGGGTCGGGGGCTACCAAGAGAGAAGAGGGGGAGGAAACAGTAAATACTAAGCAAACAAGTGCATGACATGTCAATAAGCAGAGCTAGCGGTGTTCTATCGTAGTGCTAGGTAATCCCGGTGAAGGGGAAAAATGTCCGGGAAAGTATTCCCAGTGTCCGGCATTTCGGACAGACGAAAAGAGGGGAACGGTTGCATGTTCGGATAGTTAGGGACGTGTGACGGACGAACGGACCGCGCATTCAGATTCGTCTCGTCGTTCTGAGCAACTTTCATGTAGAAAGTATTTTCATCCGAGCTACGGATTATTTTATATGGTTTTTCAAAGTTTTTATTGATTTTCTGGAATTATTTAATTAATTAATTTCGAATTATCTGAAATAGTGAATGCTGACATCAGCCTGACGTCAGCAGACTCTTAGGGTTAATTAGGGTTTGATCAATTCACTTAATTATAGATTAATTAGGTTAATCAGGTCATTAGGTTAATTAAACTTAACCATTTTAATTAATCAGAATTAATTAAGTTAATTAATTAATTACTTTAATTATTCATTTATTTTATTTTCTATTTTTTAAATCTTTTTTTAATTAACGTTCTGGGGCTGTGGGCCCCTGGGGTCAGCGGCTACAGCCGGACACGTCTGGGGCTGTGCCCATTCGGGCACCGGATGGGTCCGGACGACCAAAGGCGCGCACGAGCTCAGGGAGCCGGCGAGGCGAGCGGTTGGGGGGGGGGGCGGTGACGGCGCGGTAGCGCGTGCGCGCGGGCGGCCACGGGCGTCGGCGGCTGCAGCAGCAGCGCAGCGACGGGAGCAGCAAGCGGGCGGTGCGAGCGAGGCCACGGGAAAAGGGCAGTGGGCGTGAGCCGCGGAGCCAGGGCGCAGCCGGCGCGGCGACGCACGCGAGCAGCGGCGGTGACCAGGGGACGACGGGCGGTGAGCGGGCGACGGGGAAATCTCACATGGGGGGCCGAGTCGGGGAGGGCAGCGTGCTCGGGGTGGAAGGCGAGGTGAGGGGATGGAGGAGCTCGGCAACGGCGTGGTGTCGTCAGGGCAACGAGCACGGCGAGGATGAGGTGGCGCCGATGGGGAGGAGGACGAGGCGACGCGGGGCGGCTCCAGCGAGCGGCGTCGAGGTGGCGGGGGCGGGAGGCGTCCGGTGAGGCGGCGCCGGTGAGGTGGGCAGCGGGGCGCTGCCCCGATCCAGTCGGGGGGGGGAAGAGAGTGGGGATCGGGTGAGGCTAGGGTTTCGGTCGGGTGGGGTTAAGGGGAGAGCGGGGTGGGCCGGTCGGTCCAGGGGGGATTGGGCCGTGTGGCCCAGTTGGCCTGAGGGTTTTTGTTTTTCTTTTATTTTGTTTTATTTCTTCTCTTTTTATTTATTTTTTCCTGTTTTATTTCAGTTACATTTTATTTTAGTTTTAGTAAAACATGTACTTAGCATCTAATTTAGCATTTCAATTTAGTCCACTGTCACAAAAAGTCTAGTCACCAAATAATTTAGTTTGGTATTTTATTAATTGAAAAAGGCATTTAATTAATTGTTTTTGCCACTGTTTTATTTATTTTAGGACATTCAAACATTTTTAAAGATGTTGGTTTCAATTTTAGAATTGTCTCTGAATTATTTACAATATTATGAACAATTTAGTTTCTGATTTGAGCAACTTTTATTTTTACTTTAAGTTTGAATTTCCATTTGAATTTGAATTTGAAAAGAGATATGATACTAATGATGATTAAGCACTGTTGATCATGATGACATGGCATAATAAAAAGGGTGATTACTGTAGCTTAATACATGGGGTGTTACAATTCTCCTCTACTAATAAAAATTCTCGTCCCGAGAATTAAGAGGTAGAAGGAAAAAGTTCGGGGTATTCCGCACGAAGATTATCCTCGCGTTCCCAAGTGGCTTCATCTTCAGTATGATTTGACCACTGCACTTTGAGGAACTTGGTTACCTTCTGACGGGTTTGACGTTCAGATTCATCGAGAATGCGGATCGGATGCTCCTTATATGAAAGATCATCATGCAATTCGAGCATCTCGTGATCCACTGCTCGGTGCGGAGATTCCTTGAAGCATTTACAAAGTTGCGACACATGGAATACGTCGTGGATATGAGAGAATTGTGGCGGCAACTCCAATTTATATGCTACCTGACCACATCTAGCAATAATGCGGAAAGGACCAATGTAGCGCGGAGCTAGCTTGCCCTTGATTCCAAAACGGTGAGTGCCCTTCATAGGAGTGACTAGCAAATAAGCTTGATCACCAGGTTGATAAGTCAAACCCCATCGTTTGCGATCATAGTTGCCCTTCTGGCGGTCCTGAGCCGCCTTGAGATTTTCACGGACGATACGGACTTGTTCTTCGGCGTATTGAATAATTTCCGGACCCACGAGTGGTCGTTCCCCAGTTTCTGACCAATTCAGAGGGGTTCGACACTTACGTCATAAAGTACTTCAAAGGGAGCCATCTTCAAACTGGCTTGATAGCTGTTGTTGTAAGAGAATTCGGCATATGGAAGAGATTATTCCCACTTCTTACCAAAAGAAATAACACAAGACCGAAGCATGTCTTCAAGAACCTGATTGACTCGCTCGACTTGGCCTTGGGACTGGGGGTGATATGCTGAACTCCAGGTGATATGAGTTCCCATAGCTTTTTGGAAACTTTCCCAGAATTTGGAAGTGAAAAGACTGCCACGGTCCGAACTGATCTCCTTCGGAATGCCGTGGAGTGAAACAATTCTGGAGATATACAACTCTACTAACTGACTAGCAGTGATCATCTCCTTGACAGGCAGAAAGTGTGCAACTTTGGAGAGTTGGTCGACAACGACAAGAATAGCATCATGACCCTTCTGTGACCTGGGAAGTCCTGTAATGAAATCCATCTGAACCTTATCCCATTTCCATAGAGGAATAGGAAGTGGTTGCAGAATTCCAGCAGGCTTCTGATGTTCTGCTTTAACGCGATGACACACATCACATTCAGCAACATATCGAGCAATGTCCTGCTTCATTTTAGACCACCAATACCTTTGACGGAGATCACGATACATCTTGGTGCTACTCGGATGAATAGACAGCGGGGTATCATGTGCCTCCTTCATGACTTTGTCAGTCATGAGTTCGAAGCGAGGTACCACAATGCGGTTTCTGAAATACAAGGTTCCATCTTCAGACAGCGAGAAATCCCTGTATTTTTCAAGGTGAAGACTCTTCTTCATGAGATCAATTTCAGCATCTTTAGCTTGCGCATCCTTAACAGCTTTCTCAAGATCTGGTTGTATCACAAGGTTATTAAGAGAACCCTGTGGGACAATACGCAGATTCAGCTTGCACAGTTCTTCAAAAAGACAAGGTTGAGCTCGCCTAACCATGAGGTTGTCGCAATAGGACTTGCGGCTTAAGGCATCAGCCATCACGTTAGCCTTGCCAGGCGTATAGGATATTCCCAAATCATAGTCCGCAATGGCCTTCATCCAACTTTGCTGACGGAGGTTTAGAGATGGCTGAGTGAACAAATACTTCAGACTTTTATGATCCGTGTATATCTCGCAACAATTACCGAGAAGGTAATGTCGCCACAACTGCAGTGCATATATAACAGCAGCTAGTTCTAGATCATGTACCGGATAATTCTCTTCATGTGGGCCCATAACCCACAGGTCCCAGGATCAAAACCTGGCTCTGATACCAACTTGTGACGCCCTCGGCTCAATCGTGCACTAATCATACATGCAAATGCACACGATCAAGCCTAAGGACTCACGGGAAGATATCACAACACAACTCTAAAACATAAATAAAGTCATACAAGCTTTATATTACAAGCCAGGGGCCTCGAGGGCTCGAATACATAAGCTCGCATACAAGCGTCGGCGGAAGCATCAGATATCTGAGTACAGATATAAAAGAAAGCACAGAAAGTCCTTTAGAAAGGCAGTGCAAAATAAAACACTACGATCGAAAGGTGTAGGCCTCTTGCCTGGGACCCTCCGAACCTACTCCTGGTCGTCAGTCAGCTCGTAGTAGTAACCATCCTCAGGGTAGTAGTAGTAGTCGATCGACGAGGCATCTGTCTCAGGGGCTCCGTCCTCTGGTCACGACAAACTGATATGGGGAGAAAAGGAAAACAAAGCAACTGTGAGTACTCAGAAGTACTCAGCAAGCAAGGATCTACACTACATATGCAACATTTTCAAAGGGTGGCTATATATGTGGACTGGGCTGCAGAAAAGCCAGAATAGAGAGAAGGCCTAGTCCTACCGAAGACTAGCATCTTCAGTGGTCTTGCAGCATTAGAAGAGTGTAGATTAGTACAACATAAAGTAGTAGTATCATTAAGTCTCATCCTCACCCAGAGATCCTTTCTCGACTCCCTGCGAGAAAGCAATCCCAGAGCCATATATCCAGGTATCATCTCACGTTCTAGTTGTGTCGATCGTGATACAACTCCGAGTGTCCTTTACCGTAGGACCGGCTATCGATAGATGTGTTCTTCCCTGCAGGGGTGCACCAACTTACCCAACACGCTCGATTAACTCCAGCCGGACACACTTTCCTGGGTCATGCCCGGCCTCGGCCAAACGATACACCACAGCCCTACCTAAAGCTCAGCAGAGAGGTCCCCGTCGATCTACATCCTAAGCAGTCAGGGGTCTTGGGCCATCGCCCTGTGCACTCCGGGTCATTGTGTGCAGGGTGGATACCAGCACCGCTTCGGAGGGTCGGTACGATCCGACCGTGCCACAATGCTGAACTGGACATCTGACAGAACTGTCGGCTGATGCTACGATGCAGAACGCCCATACTATGCCCACGTGATGGTTAGTGCTATCTGGCCAGAGTCCTGCTCGGATCAAATATCCAAATCGTTAGTACCTTGGGCTTGCGGTAACGAGCAGAGACTCACGAAAGATGTGACCCCATCGCCCCGTCTCGAGGACTTGCTGCAAGGGCTAAGAATGCTCGGCCGTGCCTCATATTCATCACTCGGGCACCATACAGGCAACCCGTCTTCACATCACACGCGGGTACCCCTCAGGGTCGACCCATCTTTCCAAGTAACAGTGTAAAATCCAAGTATCCATGTGTCCATAACATCAGAGGAATCCGAGGTATCACCCTCGTTGGATTCCTACTTGAGGTATCCGTCAAGGTGAACTCGGAGGAATCACCCTCGCTGGGTTCACACTTGAGGTGTTGTACGACGGCGTCGTTATCGGAAGCGGTGAAGGAGGAATCACCCTCGATGACCACGACCGAATAGCTACTCTACAGAGTTAACATCAGAAGTGCTACACGAGGTATCACCCTCGGCACTCGATATTAACACTGCAGTGTCGTTACAACTAAGCGGGGTGATGTGCGTTGTCGGGGCCTGGTCTTCAATCCCGTTGATCGGGTCTTCGGATAATCCAGCGGGGCAATCGGGATAAGTGGGGTCACTGATAGGTCTCTACCCAGCCTATACTAAGCAGTTTAGGTTATGCAGGTAATTAGCAACAGCAGGTTACAATAAACGGGCTATGCATCAGAATAGGTAAAGCAGTAGCAGCAGCAATTCTAATGCAAGCATGAGAAAATAGAATGGGCGATATCGGGATGATCAAAGGGGGGGCTTGCCTGGTTGCTCGGCGGCAAGGGCAAGGTTGTCAATGGTGTCTTCGGGCTCCGGAGCTGCGTCGGCCTCGGGGACGACGCCGGTGTCGGGGCTACCGAGAGAGAAGAGGGGGAGGAAACAGTAAATACTAAGCAAACAAGTGCATGACATGTCAATAAGCAGAGCTAGCGGTGTTCTATCGTAGTGCTAGGTAATCCCGGCGAAGGGGAAAAACGTCCGGGAAAGTATTCCCAGTGTCCGGCATTTCGGACAGACGAAAAGAGGGGAACGGTTGCATGTTCGGATAGTTAGGGACGTGTGACGGACAAACGGACCGCGTATTCAGATTCGTCTCGTCGTTTTGAGCAACTTTCATGTAGAAAGTATTTTCATCCGAGCTACGGATTATTTTATATGGTTTTTCAAAGTTTTTATTGATTTTCTGGAATTATTTAATTAATTAATTTTGAATTATCCGAAATAGTGAATGCTGACGTCAGCCTGACGTCAGCATGAGGTCAGCAGACTGTTAGGGTTAATTAGGGTTTGATTAATTCACTTAATTATAGATTAATTAGGTTAATCAGGTCATTAGGTTAATTAAACTTAACCATTTTAATTAATCAGATTTAATTAAGTTAATTAATTAATTAATTATTAACTTTAATTATTCATTTATTTTATTTTCTATTTTTTAAAATCTTTTTTTTAATTAACGTTCTGGGCTGTGGGCCCCTGGGGTCAGCGGCTACAGCCGGACACGTCTGGGGCTATGCCCATTCGGGCACCGGACGGGTCCGTACGACCAAAGGCGCGCGCGGGATCAGGAGGCGTCGAGGCGAGCGGCTGGGGGGGGGGGGCGCGGCGACGGCGCGTAGTGGCGCGTGGCGGGGGGCACGGCGCTGGGGGCGGAGGCAGGCAGACGGAGAGAGGGGGGTGAGAGAGAGGCACAGGGAAAAGGGAAGAGGGCCCGAGCGCGTGGGCGCGGCCAGGCGGCGAGAAGGCGAGCAGCGGCGGTGACCAGGGGGCGACGGGCGGTGAGCGGGCGACGGGGAAAGCTCACATGGGGGCCGAGTCGGGGAGGGCAGCGTGCTCGGGTGGAAGGCGAGGTGAGGGGACGGAGGAGCTCGGCGACGGCGTGGTGGCGTCGGGGCGACGAGCACGGCGAGGACGAGGTGTCGCCGATGGGAGGAGGACGAGGCGACGCGGGGCGGCTAGCAGAGCGGCCGTCGCCGGTGGCGGGGGCGGGAGGCGTCCGGCGAGGCGGTGCCGGTGAGGTGGGCAGCGGGGCGTTGCCCGATCCAGTCGGGGGGGGGGAAGAGAGGGGCGTGGGGGAGAGAGTGGGGATCGGGTGAGGGCTAGGGTTTCGGTCGGGTGGGGTTAAGGGGAGAGCGGGGTGGGCCGGTCGGTCCAGGGGGGATTGGGCCATGTGGCCCAGTTGGCCTGAGGGTTTTTGTTTTTCTTTTATTTTGTTTTATTTCTTCTCTTTTTATTTTTTCTTTCCTGTTTTATTCCAGTTACAATTTATTTTAGTTTTAGTAAAACATATACTTAGCATCTAATTTAGCATTTCAATTTAGTCCACTGTCACAAAAAGTCTAGTCACCAAATAATTTAGTTTGGTATTTTATTAATTGAAAAAGGCATTTAATTAATTGTTTTTGCCACTGTTTTATTTATTTTAGGACATTCAAACATTTTTAAAGATGTTAGTTTCAATTTTAGAATTGTCTCTGAATTATTTACAATATTATGAACAATTTAGTTTCTGATTTGAGCAACTTTTATTTTTACTTTAAGTTTGAATTTCCATTTGAATTTGAATTTGAAAAGAGATATGATACTAATGATGATTAAGCACTGTTGATCATGATGACATGGCATAATCAAAAGGGTGATTACTATAGCTTAATACATGGGGTGTTACAGTAGGTTCACTAGAAGCATGCAAAGTCCTATCATCTTTCCTTTTCTTTTTAGATGGACTAGGTGCATCAGTATTAATTCTTTGGGTGTCCTGCTCAATTCTTTTAGGGTGACCTTCAGGATATAAAGGTTCCTGACTCATTTTACCACCCCTAGTCATAACTCTAACAGCATGATCATTCATCTTATTGTTCATCTCATTAAGCAAATCATTTTTGCCTTGAGGACTTGTTCTACCTGAGTTTTTATCATGGATGCATGTTTACTCACACCCTTGACCTCATTAACAGTTCTAAACATATAGTCACTCAAGCGTTCAATCATATAAGCATTACATTTCAATTGTCTACTAACATATGCATTGAAGTTTTCTTGTTTAACAATAAAGTTATCAAATTCATCTAAGCATTGACTAGCAAATTTAGTATAAGGAATATCACCTTCATCAAATCTATAGAGAGAATTTACATCTACTACCTATGTCAGGGTATTAAGACCATGTATTTCTTCAATAGGTGGTAAATTCTTAACATCTTCAGCTTTAATACCTTTTTCTTTCATAGGTTTCTTTGCCTCTTGCATATCTTCAGGACTGAGAAATAGAATACCCCTCTTCTTCAGAGCAGATTTAAGCGGTGGTTCAGGAAGAGTCCAATCATTATCATTACTCAATATATTATTCAATAATTCTTCAGCTTGTTCAACAGTTTGTTCCCTGAAAACACAACCAGCACAACTATCTAGGTGGTCCCTAGACGCATCGGTTAGTCCATTATAAAAGATATCAAGTATTTCATTTTTCTTGATAGGATGATGAGGCAAAGCATTAAGTAATTGGAGAAGCCTCCCCCAAGCTTGTCGGAGACTCTCTTCTTCAATTTGCACAAAGTTAAATATTTCCTATAAATCAGCTTGTTTCTTACGAGCAGGAAAATATTTTTCAGAGAAGTAATATATCATATCCTGGGGACTACGCACACAACCAGGAGCAAGAGAATTATACCATGTCTTAGCATCACCCTTTAATGAGAAAGGAAACAACTTAAGAATATAGTAGTCGTGAATTGTTTTCCTCATCAGTAACAAAGATAGGTGAAGTAGCAAACTTAGGATCATATTTCATTCTAGCATTCAAAGATTTTTCTTTCAACTTGACTAGTAATTTCTTAAGATCATCTCTATCCTTACAAGCAAGAAAATCGCTAGCTACCTCTCCATCCATAACATAACCCTCAGGTATATCAGGAAATTCATATCTAGGATAGCTGGGTCTAATAGGTGTTTCAAAGCTTTGAAAGAAAGAACAATTTCATCAGTTTCATCAATCTCATCAGTTTCAGCATTCTCAGTTTCTTTAGCTCTAGCAAGTTGTTCATCAAGAAATTCACCCAGTGGCACAGTCTTATCAAGCAAACTACTAGCATCATCATCAGTTTCATTCGTAGCAGAAGTAGCATAATCAATTACTTGCAACATATCATGATTAATAGCAGGTGGTGGTGTTGCAAGTTTACTCAAAATAGAAGGTGAATCAAGTGCAGAGCTAGATGGCAGTTCCTTACCTCCCCTCGTCCTAGAGGGAATGTGTCGGTGTACTAGAATAGGGGTACCCTAGTACCCCGTACTTGTGCACGGGCAGTAGTAGCATCCCGCGGCCAGGCTTGCGGGAGGACAGCCAGAGAGAAGCTCAAGATTATTAAGCCATTCAAGAACAAAGTATACAAAGCAAGAGTTAAGGCCCCGGCAAGAGGAGCTTGCCGGGAGGGACAGCTGAGGCCCAGCCTGGGCATTGCTGTAGCAGAGTACTTGCCGCGGCAAGGTACTTGCCCCGGCAAGTCATTGGCTGCGGCAAGGTATTGGCTGCGGCAAGATAGCGGCTGCGGCAAGGTACTTGCCCCGGCAAGTTACCTTGCACGGCAAACTATGGGTTGCGGCAAGCTATCAGGTGCGGCAAGGTCTTGCCGTGGCAAGCGTTACTGTACCACTGTGCTACTGTGCTGCTCCGGTGCCTCTGCCAGCGTGGCGCTCTGGGTCCTTCCAAGCGTGTGTGGCAGGGCACTGTGTAGACGGCGGTGCACTGTAGCTAGCGGTGCAGGAGCAGGTGGGATAGGCTTTTCCCACGTCCAAGACGTCCGGGTACATGTATGTGGACAGCAAAGGCATGGGCATTTAATGCCCTTGTCCCCTGCCGTCAGTGGTAGGTAGGACATGTCATCCTGGTAATAGTGGCCTTACTGTAGCAACTTTCCACCTCTACCTTTACTGTTTGCCACCTGTTGGTGACCCCTTTGTGCGTATAAAAGGAGGCCCATAGGCAACGTGGAAGAAAAGGAAGAGGAACTGGGAGATGGAGAACTCCAGTATTGTACGCAGCTACTCGGTACTGTAGCGCTCCTGGAGCTAGAACAATCATACAGATAATAAACCAAAAAGCAGGAGTAGGGTTTTACGCATCCGTGCGGCCCGAACCTGGGTAAATCTCTCTCGTGCACTGTCGTGTTCTTCGCAAGATTTGCTCTTCGTGCGACCGTCTCTCCCTGCCGAACGTAAAGGGGTCCTTCCCTGGGTCCCATAGGTGATCGCGGATTCGTCCCCGACATCTTTGGCGCGCCAGGTAGGGGGAAGGAGGTTGGGTGAACCTAATCTAGCGATTTGCGCGTTAGTTTTTGGGCCATCCTCCGTCTTATGGCTCCAAAAAAGAAGACTTCAGCCATCGGTGCGTCTACGTCCAACTCGCCTGCTCCCATGCAGGAGGGTGCCGACGTGATTGCGGCTGCTGGGGGGACTGGAGAGCGAGAGCTCCTATTACCTCCACCTGTCCAAAACCGGGCCAGCAACGCCAATCTTGGCGCTGCTGGGTCTGGGAACGCAGCGCTGCTCGCTGCTGCTGGCCCTGCAAGCTCCAGAAACGGTGCTGCGCGTTCTGGAACGCCTGCGCCGGTTCAGACGCCGCGGCCTTCGCAAGAAGCCCGTGACAGGCAGCGTCCTGACGCCCCAGGTGCCAGGCGCTCCCTGGATAATGAACTTGCGCATCGATCTCGAGATGCGCGGGGTCACCATACGCAACAACACGTTGGCGGGGTCGAGGTGCGGTCGCCTGGGCATGGAGATGCTCCTTCTAACACTATTAGGAGTAAGAGCATCCCACAGTCCTCACGCCACTCGATACCTCCCTCACCAGCAGAAGCGTTGGCGCGTGCGCAGCTGCTCCTGAACTTCCCTCCACCAGCAGATAAGCTTGACGAGTGGAGGGCAACCATTCAGAGCCTTCTCAGCTTCGCTGATGCCGACCCGGTGCGCGCGGCCGACAAGAGAACTGGTGACAATGCTGTCACCAACAAGAACGGCGAGGGGGCAACAACCGTACACTCCCCACCCAGACGGCCTCGGTCGCCGACACGTCGAAACGACGCCCGTGGCGATGATTCCACGGCGTCGTCTGACCCGCGAGCTCATCGTGACCAGCGCCTCGTTCTTCAGGAACGCAGAGGAGAAGACGCTCGTACCACTATCAAGCGAAGGAGAGAAGCGCATCGTCAGTCCGACAGACGCGCAGGGCCCGCTGTTGACATGCATGCGCCAGGGGATCCTGGCGACTTGCCGTACGCGGTAAGTTGTCCAGCGTTCACCCGTGAGCTGCGACAGGTCCAGTGGCCCAATCGCAAGGCTTTCAAGCCTGACGTGCCGGAGAAGTATGATGGCAAGACACACCCGTCGGAGTTCCTCAGCATTTACACCATTGCGGTGCAAGCTGCCGGGGGACGAGACGACAAGATTCTTGCTAACTACTTCCCGCTCGTGTTAAAGTGCAACGTCGTCTCATGGCTCATGCACTTGCCGGAGAACTCCATTTCTTCATGGGCGGACCTGTGCCATCAGTTTGTTGGTGCCTTTACTGGCGGTCATCAACCTCATGGCCAGGAGAGTGATCTTCATCTCATCCCCCAGAAGGAAGGAGAGCCCCAGCGCAAATACATTCAAAGGTTCAGCCGCGTACAGTACAATATCCCAGATGTTCACCCCGCTGCGGTTATTAGACCGTTCCATCAGAACATGCGTAACCGCAAGATGCGGGAGGAAATGGCGATGACCAAGGTCAGAGACATTGGCCAGCTATATGCTCTCGCCGACAAGTGTGCGCGCGCTGAAGAGGGAAGGAAACTTCCCGGTGAAGGTGTTGGCGCAGGGGGGAGCTCTGACAGCGAAGGTACCGCCCCGGCAAAGAAGGGCCGGCGGCGGAACAACAGGAAGAAAAAGGGCAAAGCTGTGCTTGCCGTCGAGCAGTCCAGCGGCAACGGCAGCGCCGACAAGGCCAAAGTCGAGGGCTCCGGCAAGGAGATTGCCGCGTGCGCCAACTGTCAGGCCTTGGCGGCTGCCGACAAGCAGGACGGCTCCGACAAGCAATATTGCAAGATCCACCGCACCAAGGGACACGATCTCCAGAACTGTCGACGAGTCGAGCAGCTTGTCGAACAGCAGAAAGCTGAGTATGAGAGGCGCGACAAGGAGAAGGCCCCAGAAGGTGCTGGCAGGTCCGGCAAGAAGCGCACTGCCCGAGGAGGGCATCGCGGCAAGGCCAAGCAGCAGCAGAGAGACAGGCCTCCTCGTGGCCGCGACAAAGATGATGATGATGATGATCTAGATGATGAAGAATCCAGTGAGCACGAATTTCAGAAAGCCGCAGAAGTCTTGTGTGTTGACGGTGGTGCTTCGTTGCATTCTTCTCACCGCCAACTTAAACAGTGGGCGCGAGAGATCAATGCGGCGGAACCATCTGTTGACGCCAGAAAGCTTCTGAAGTGGTCCGACACGCCTATCGTCTTTGACATTGAGGACCACCCTGACCGCACAACGGCGGTCGGGTGCTTGCCGATGTTGGTTTCACCAACGATCCGCAACCTCAAGGTCACGAAGATGTTAGTTGACGGTGGGGCCGGCTTGAATCTGATTTCGCCCGCTGTGCTCCGGAAACTTCAAATCTCTGACGGCGAGCTTGAGGAAACTGGTACTTTCCAAGGAGTCAATCCAGGAATGAGCAAGCCGAAAGGGAAGATCACGCTACCAGTGACATTTGGCGGCGAGCTGAACTACCGGACCGAGAAGGTCACCTTTGATGTTGCCGATATTCCATTGCCTTATAATGGGATACTTGGCCGTCCAGCGCTCGCCAAGTTCATGGCAGCCTCTCATTATGCCTACAACGTGTTGAAGATGCCAGGTCCAGTAGGTGTTATCACAGTTCCCTGCGACAAGAAGGATGCGCTTATTTGCGCCGACAAGATCTACCGGGAAGCAGCTGCCGCAACTGCCGCCAAGGCACTTGCCACTGAAGCTCTCGGGGGGGAGAATAAGAGGAAGTCCGGCAAGAGCTCCTGTGCCCACTCCGGCAAGCGCACCTCTTCGGAGTGCTGCGCTGCCGTCGAGGACGCACCAGAGAGCTCCACCGGCAAGTGCAAGAAGAACAAAGCCGCTCCGCCGGCGACAAAGAAGGTGCCCGCCAAGGAGGACGGCACTGGTGGTTCCTTCACCATCAGTGCCACACTTGACAACAAATAGGAAAACGCGCTCGTTGCTTTCCTGCGGGCGAATGTCGACGTATTTGCATGGCAACCGTCCGACATCCCCGGTGTTCCCAGGAAAGTAATTGAGCACCACCTTGCCGTTTGTCCCCACGCGAGGCCCGTCAAACAGAAAGCCAGAAAGCAAGCTGTGGAGCGGCAAGAGTTTATTGCGGAAGAAATCAAGAAGTTGGAAGCAGCAGGCCTCGTCAGAGGAGTGCTCCATCCTACGTGGTTGGCCAATCCTGTTGTCATGCGCAAAGCGAATGGAAAATGGAGGCTTTGTATTGATTTCACTGATGTCAATAAAGCTTGTCCCAAAGACCCATTTCCTTTGCCCCGCATAGACCAGATTGTTGACTCCACGGCAGGATGTGATTTGCTTTCATTTCTTGATGCATATTCAGGGTATCATCAAATCTTCATGGCTGAGGAAGATGAAGAAAAGACCTCATTTATCACACCCTGTGGCACATACTGTTTCGTACGTATGCCATTTGGTTTGAAAAATGCTGGTTCGACATTTGCAAGAGCCGTCCAGATTGCTTTTGAGCCTCAGCTGCACAGAAATGTGGAAGCCTATATGGATGATATAGTGGTCAAAAGCAAAGACAGGGCTACTTTGGTTCAAGATCTAGAAGAAACTTTTGTAAATCTGCGCAAGATCAACCTGAAGCTCAACCCCGAGAAGTGCGTGTTTGGAGTTCCCTCCGGCAAGCTTCTCGGGTTCTTTGTGTCTCAACGTGGAATTGAAGCCAATCCTGACAAGATCAAAGCCATTGAGCAAATTGAAGCACCGAAGCGCGTCAAGGATGTACGACGACTTGCCGGCTGTGTTGCTGCCCTCAGTAGGTTTATCTCCAAGTCAGCTGAGCGCGCCCTGCCATTTTTCAAAATCTTAAAAAAGGCAGGTCCATTGAAATGGACTCCGGAGGCGGAGGCAGCGCTGCAAGACTTGAAGAGATACCTCTCCTCTCCTCCAATACTTGTCGCACCTAAACCACAAGAGAAGTTGTTGCTGTATCTAGCGGCAACCAATCAAGTGGTTAGTGCTGCGCTGGTAGTGGAGAGAGAGGTGGATGAGGAGGCAGTAACTGCGGCAAGCACGACCAGCGACAAGCTGGGGGCTCCCCCGACAAGTTTTGCTGCCGACAAGGATTCGTCTACGCAGTCAGGCGAAGTGATGCAAAAGAAGAAAATGGTGCAGCGCCCGGTCTACTTTGTGAGCTCTCTTCTGCAGGGAGCTAGGTCAAGGTATTCTGGTGTGCAGAAGCTGCTTTTCGGCCTTCTCATGGCCTCGAGAAAGCTGCGCCATTACTTTCAAGCACATGAAGTTACCGTCGTCACTCGCTTCCCGCTGAAAAGGATTTTGCAAAATCCAGAAGCGACAGGCAGGATTGTCGAGTGGGCGTTGGAGTTGTCGAGCTTTGGTCTCAAGTTTGAGAGTACATCAACCATACAGAGCCGAGTTTTGGCAGAGTTTATCGCAGAATGGACACCAACACCAGACGAAGAAATCCCAGAGACGACTCTCCCCGGCAAGGAGACAAGCAAAGAGTGGCTTATGTACTTTGATGGTGCCTTTTCACTGCAAGGCGCCGGTGCTGGCGTACTGCTTGTCGCACCCACCGGAGAGCACCTCAAGTACGTGGTCCAAATGCACTTTCCCAAGGAACAGGCGACGAACAATACTGCAGAATATGAGGGGTTGCTTGCCGGTCTCAGGATCGCGGCAGACCTTGGGATCAAGAAGCTTATTGTCAGGGGAGATTCGCAGCTTGTCGTCAGGCAAGTGAACAAGAACTACCAATGCCCATTGATGGAAGCTTATGTAGATGAGGTGAGGAAGTTGGAGGAACGCTTTGACGGCCTACAAATGGAGCACGTCCCACGTGCTGAAAATGACATTGCCGATGGTTTGTCAAAGCGCGCCGCACTCAAATTGCCTGTGGAACCAGGCACTTTTGTGCTCCAACTAACTCAGCCATCCGTGACGCCATCAGTAGGGCAAGGCAGGAAGAGGAAGTTGGCTTCTGGCGACTACTTCCCGGCAGAGCTCCCCGAAGCCGCCGGCAAGAAGGCTGCCAAAGCCAGCGCCAAAGATGCAGAGGGGCAACTTGCTCCGACAAGGCCTCACGCTCGTGTCGTTGAAGCGGGTGCTCCTAGGCAAGAGGCAAAGGGGCAACTTGCTCCGACAAGTCTTCGGGTCCTTGTCGTTGAAGCAGGCGCTCCTGATCGAAGCACTGAGCAGCAAGATGCTCCGACGAGGCCTTGGGCTTCCGTCGTTGAAGCAACCGCTCCCGACGAGCTTGTTGAAGGACAGCACGCTCCAGCAGGGCCCCAGGCTCTTGTCGTTGAAGCGGCTGTTCCCGCCAAGCTCGCCGGGGAACGGCCGGCTCTGGTAGAGCGACGAGCTCTTGCCGTAGGGCCTGATGTTCCCGCAGCAGAAGAAATGCCTTTAGTCCTCGTTGTCGAGCCACAGGCTCCAGCGTGGGCGCAGCAGATCGTCCGTTTCCTTCAGACAGGAGAACTTCCCGAAGAGCAGGAAGAAGCGGAGAAAGTAGCCCGACGGTCCAATATGTATCAATTTGTCGATGACATGCTGTGCAGAAAAAGACCAAACGGTGTGAAATTGAAGTGTATTCCCCGGGAAGAAGGACAGGAGCTGTTGGCGGAGATGCATGGAGGCATATGTGGTCACCACATAGGGTCAAGAGCCCTTGCTGGAAAGGCTTTCCGGCAAGGTTTCTTTTGGCCCACCGCCCTCCAGGATGCAACTGCACTAGTAACCAAGTGTGAAGCGTGCCAGTTTCATTCCAAGCAGATTCATCAGCCAGCCCAAGCTCTCCAGACAATCCCTCTCTCCTGGCCATTTTCGGTCTGGGGGCTCGACATCCTCGGCCCCTTTCCCCGTGCCACCGGGGGCTTCGAGTACTTGTATGTGGCCATCGACAAGTTTACGAAGTGGCCAGAAGTGGAAGCAGTGAGGAAGGTGACAGCACAATCAGCCATCAAGTTCTTCAAGGGAATTGTTTGTCGCTTTGGTGTTCCTAACAGGATCATCACCGACAACGGTACCCAGTTCACGAGCCACGCCTTCATGCAGTATGTCGAAGACCTTGGCGCCAAGGTCTGTTTCGCTTCTGTTGCTCACCCCCGAAGCAATGGTCAAGCTGAAAGGGCAAATGCTGAAGTGCTGCGTGGGCTCAAGACAAGAACTTTCGACAGGCTGCGCAAGTGCGGCAAGAACTGGATCGAGGAGCTGCCAGTGGTTCTTTGGTCGATCAGGACGACGCCAAATCGAGCTACTGGCCAGACGCCTTTTGCTCTAGTTTATGGAGCAGAGGCAGTTCTCCCCACGGAACTCGTATACGGGTCACCTCGAATGCTCGCTTACGATGAGCTTGAGCAAGAGCAACTGCGGCAAGATGACGCTGTGCTCCTCGAGGAGGATCGTCTTCAGGCTGCTGTGAGAGCTGCTCGCTACCAGCAAGCTTTGCGTCGCTACCTTAGCCGCAAAGTTAATGCCAGAAGTCTCGAGGAAGGCGACCTTGTTCTTCGGCGTGTTCAGTCGGCCAAGAATTCAAACAAGTTGACGCCGAAGTGGGAAGGCCCTTATCGGGTGAAACGAGTCACCAGGCCCGGCGCTGTCCGCCTGGAGACCGAGGATGGCATTCCAGTGATCAATTCCTGGAACATTGAGCATCTTCGTAAGTTTTTTCCATAAGGCGCGGTTGCCGGGCCCTTCCCCGGCAACCACCTTTTGTACAAGTATTGCCGCTGTTGCATGTAATCCTTTGTACAAAGCCAGGCGCAGACCCTGTGCATAAATAAAGCTTTTGTATTTCGCAGTTTTTGACGATTTCATGTTTACTTTTATTTTGCATGATTATCTGACATACTGTGCAGTACAGCCTCCCCGGTAAGCATTAACGAGCCGCCAAGCTCCTATATCTTTATTTTCTCTTCTTTCTTTTTCTCAAAGAGACAGAAGCTTCCCTCGCGCACAAGTTTGCCGGGGGGGGTGGGATAATGATATGGACCAGGCGTGGACCAGGCGTCGTTCAAAGAAACTTTGCCTTGCCGGGAAGAAGGCAGCGGCAAGCAGTGACAAGACCTTGCCGCGGAGAGATCAGCGACAAAGCTAAGTGCCAAAGTTTGAATAATCAAATTCTTTTTTATTTTCAAGGTTATTTTCCTTGAACGATACTACTCTTTGTATGGAAAACCTATGCGCGACGGAACCTAAGCGTAATCGGTCGCGCCCTTACCTTGTTTCGAGTCCGCTCAACAACCTAAGTGGCTGCACTGAGCGCGACAAGGTTGCTTGCCGGCAGCGGCACCGCCAGCAGGCTACTGGAGTCCCGCACCCAGCGCTCGCGGCGATGGTGCGCGCACCGGCAAGTTCCCTATAAGCGTAGGGCAAGTACACACAAAGAAAGAAATTGCTCAAGGGAGATGACATGCATTAACTTCAAAATATTGCAAGTTATATTACAAGATAAGTTGCCGCGGCTTAAACAGATTGTTCTTTAACATGTCTAGCGGCGGCAAGGAGGGAGAAGAATGGGCTCTCTAATTGCGGTGCTCGCCTTCGACTCTCTGGATTTGGTCCACCCTCTCCACGATGGGCGCGACAAGGGCCTCTAGTGGCGCGGGGTCGTATCCCTTCGGCAAGCTTTTGAAGATGTTGTTGAAGTCGACGCCCGGGTTTCTGTATGCTATCTTCACCAACAACCTCCGGAGAACTCCCCGGCAAAGCCTGCGTGACTCGTCGGCCAGTTGAGCCTTGTGATTGACTTGGAGCTGTTGGAGTGCTTCTACTACTCCGTCGAAGAACTCGGCTAGCTTGACGCTAGTTTGCGTGTTCTTGTCGGTGGAGTACCCGAAGTCCGGCACCTTCAGGGCAGTCAGCTCCTTGTCGATGTCCTCGGCGGCGCTGGCAAGCCTGTCTGTGAAGATCCCCACGTTATCCCTGAACTTCTTGTGGGTTGCAATAGCATCTTGAAGCAGACCCTTTTCCTTCTGGAGCTCTGTCATTAGAAGCCCTTCGCGCTTTCTGGTGGTGTCGAGCGTCTCCTTCAGCGTGGTCAGCTTCAGCTTCAGGTCTGCTCTGGAGTCGTTGGCGGCGGCAAGCAGATTGTTCTTCTTGGCTATGGTAACTTGCATCTCCGCCAAAGTGTGGGTCACCTTTGCCCTCTCACTTTCAAGCATTGAGAGCTTGTCACCGTTTGCCTTGAGGGCGGCCTCTAGTCTTGCCACTTTCTCCTCCGTTTCCTTCCTGTTCACTTCTGCAGCAGCGACAGCATTGGTGGCCTCCACCAACTTGCTGGCGTACTCTTGGGCCAAGGCTTCGATTTCCTTCTGGTGTTTTTGTGCCTGCCCCTGGGTCCGCTCTGCGACAAGTCTTGCCACCTCCTCGTCTTTCTGTCGGAGGGTTTCGGCAAGTTTCCTCTTGCGCTCGGCAAGTTCTTCTTCGTGGGCATCAAGGTCCACTTTCCGCTGGTTTAGATCACCGGCCTGAGCAGACAACTCCTTGGCGGTCTCCTCCTGTTTTTGTTCAATGTCTTGCTTCATCAGGAGGAGGGCCTGCCGTTCTTCGGCCAGCTGTGCCCGCTTGACCTCTAACGCATTAAGAGATCGCGCGCGGACGTCCGCCAAGATCTCCGCGCGCCTCAACATGTCAGCTTCGGCCTTCTCGATGAGCGCCTCCCTGGAAGCTAGCTTCTCCCGTCGGGCGCGATGAAGATTCAGCAGCTTTTGAAGCAGTTGCTCCTCTTCAGACGTGCTGCTGCTGCTGCTGGCGCCTGGCGCATCCACAAGCTGGAGCCCGGCAGCGGCAAGGATCTCCTCGTCCACAACATCCTCCTCGGTTGGCGCTCTGGAGCCCACCGTCTAGGGGAGGCTGACGTAGACGTTCTCGCCGACCCGGATGTATTTGCTTGGCGGAGGCGAGTTGGGCGCTGCCGCCTCGTCAGTGGTTGAGGGACCCGTGGTCGGAGTAGCGCCTGGCGCTCCTGTGGCCTCAGGGCCGTCAGTACGACCACCGGCTCCCTCGCCGGCCTCCTTAGCAGCCTTCTGGGCGGCCTCAGCAGCCTTGGCGGCTTCATCGGTGGGCGCCTTGGCGGTATTATCCTCGGCGGCCTTGCCGGCCTCTTCGGCAGCATTGGCAGTTTCTTCGTCGGCAAGCTTGTCGGCTGCCAGCTTGTCGGCCTTGGCAGCGGCGGCCTTGGCAGCCTCGTCGTCGACGGCCCCTGTGGTGTTCTCCTCGGCAGAAGAGTCAATGTTCATTGGCTCCACCGAGGAGGGCTCTGCCAACCCGAGAAGTAAGGCAAAAAGAGCTTCAGGAAGAAATTCAAGAAGACAAAAGAAAGAAAGCAGAAAGAGTTTTGCGGCAAGTGGGTTTACTCATGTTGAGCTCAGGAGCGGTGGGCTCCCCTCCCCCGTCAACGTTTGTCATTGGGGTGGGGTCGCCAGCGCTGGTGCTTGGCACTTCGGCGCTTGCCGGCTCCTCTTCGTGGCTCGGCTCGCTAGTGGGAGCCCTTACCGGAGATCTTCTCCTTGGCGGTGTGGTCGAGGGGGGTGGTACTTCTGGAGCACCTTCAGATGGCTCCACCTGCTGCTCCTCTCCTACACGCTGGGGGCTGCGCTGGGGGCTGCAACAAGGGCTGGGCTCCGAGCTGGTCGGCATGGTCTCAGACGCTCTCCCGGTGGTTGCCGTGGGCTCATCTTCGACGACCACCACGGTCTTGCTCGTCGAGACCTTAGCTCTCTTCCTTGTCCACTCCGCCAAGGTTTCCTCCCCGCGGAAGCAAGGCCGGAGCGCGACAAGTGAGGACAGAAACAAAACCTTACAAAGATTGAGGGTCGCGGCAAGGGAACTTACTCTTCCTCGTCGTCCTCTTCGCTGAGAGCGGAAAAATCAAAGTCCGCCTCCGTGTGAGGAGGGGGAGGAGGGGGAGCTGGACTCCTTGGCCGCTTGGCGGGGGTAGTAGCAGCGGTCTTTGATGACCCTGCTCCAGTTGCCGGGGCCGCGTGAGACGCTCCCGCAGCACCAGCCCTTGCCGCGGTCGAGCGCGTCTAACGGCGCTCCGGCGGTTGTTGAACCTCTTGCCGCTCAGCCACTTTGCCAAGCCTGCGAAGGCGTTTCCTCCTCCGAGGGGCTGGGGACTCTGACTGCGGTGGGCTTTTGGTGCCCTCCTCGGAAGAAGAGCCCTCATCCTTCGAGCTGCCTGACTCGTCGGCAGGCTGGCTTGGCCCGACATCCTTGCCGGGTGCGGCGAGCTCGCCCTTCCCGGCAAGCATCCCCTGCTCGGCAAGGCTCTCCTTTTGTGCCTCGTCGAGCTCCGCCAAAGTATAACCAAAATCGCCAGCTTCCCTGGTGAGCCTGTCCTCCTCCACTCTTCGAGCAATGAATTCTATTTCTTGCTCAGTGGTGTTGCGGACGAGCCACTCCTCCACCCGGACCTGCTTTTCGACCGTGGAGTCAAAGAATCGCCGCACGTCTTCTTCGAGCGGCACGTCCCAAGTTGCTTCAACGCTGTGCGCATTGCAGAGCGGCATCATAGCGATGATTGCACTCAATGCGGAGTTGTTGCAAAGGGGCACGATGTGCTTCGGCAGCGTGAACGCCTTGTCGCGCTTCTCTGGATCTGTCTCTTGCTTGAACAGTTCTCGCATGAAGAAGTCGTGCTGCAGAACTGTGAAGTTGTTGATCAGTCCAGGGCGCAGCCGCATGATATCGGCTGGGTTCTTCCAATCAGAGGCCGGCCTTCCTCTCTGCTGCAGAGGAGCAATGCGGCGGCGGAGGAAGTCTGCGCCAACCATCCCTATGGTGAGCCCGGCCTCCCTGAGCCGTATGATCCTGGTAGCGGCAATCTCCAGCTTTTTGTCCTGGGGATCCAGATCGCTCCAGTCTGTGCCACGCGCTGCTGGGGTCTTGCGAAGCGCACAGTATGGTGGCGGCTCGTCGTCAATGATCCAACACCATTCAGACCGGATTTCTCCCCATCTTGGGCGGAGATCCCCCTTCAGATAATGCTCCTTGGCGCCCAATCTTGAAACGAACGAGACGCCAACAGTGAGAGGCTCCCCCTTTTCAGCACGGGGAGTGAAGTAATGCCTGAACAGCGCAGTGTTGGGTGCGACGCCGATGAAGTTCTCGCACAGATGCGCAAATATTGCCATGGTGGATACGGCATTCGGTGTGAGATCCAGCAGACGGAGGTTGAAGGTGTACATGACGTCGCTAAAGAAATCCGAGTATGGTGGGCAGAGCCCGCACCAAAAGTAGCAAGCGAAGAAGGGGTACTTGCTCACTTCGCTCTCGTCGGTGGCTGGGCGAACGCGGGTGGCCGGATGCGCCTTGGTCCTCACGGCCCACATGCCTTGGAACTTGGCCTTCAGATCCGCCCCCATGAGCGTCGGAGCGAAGAGCGCGTACTTTTGCCTCTTCAACTGCGCCTGGGTCTCCGTCCTTGAGGACTTCCCCGTCTTCCCCTTTTCTCCTTTGGGAGGCATGGCGAAGGCGGAGCTGAGGACTGAGGGAGATGCAGACGCGCACGGTGGCGGTGGATTGGGAAACCGCTTTGTTTTAGAGCGGAGGAAGAAGAAGGCGGAGATTTGGAGATCGAGAATGGTGAGAGGGGTGTGTGAGTGCTTCTGCAGGTCCCTCCTTTTATGGGGAAAGATGCGGAACCATCCGCCCCTTCGTCATTCGAGATAGCTGCGCACGCTTCCCACGCTCCGCATTCAACGCGCGACGCGTGGGAGAGCGTGCAATTAAACAGCATAGGGACGTTTCGGCTTATCCCAGCCACGCGTGCCCGTGCACTGTTTGGGCCTGGCCCAACAACGTCCGGCACCTTGTGTGGCCCAGGCCCGGGGGCTCCTGTCGGTGTACTAGAATAGGGGTACCCTAGTACCCCGTACTTGTGCACGGGCAGTAGTAGCATCCCGCAGCCAGGCTTGCGGGAGGACAGCCAGAGAGAAGCTCAAGATTATTAAGCCATTCAAGAACAAAGTATACAAAGCAAGAGTTAAGGCCCCGGCAAGAGGAGCTTGCCGGGAGTGACAGCTGAGGCCCAGCCTGGGCATTGCTGTAGCAGAGTACTTGCCGCGGCAAGGTACTTGCCCCGGCAAGTCATTGGCTGCGGCAAGGTATTGGCTGCGGCAAGATAGCGGCTGCGGCAAGGTACTTGCCCCGGCAAGTTACCTTGCGCGGCAAACTATGGGTTGCGGCAAGCTGTCAGGTGCGGCAAGGTCTTGCCGCGGCAAGCGTTACTGTACCACTGTGCTACTGTGCTGCTCCGGTGCCTCTGCCAGCGTGGCGCTCTGGGTCCTTCCAAGCGTGCGTGGCAGGGCACTGTGTAGATGGCGGTGCACTGTAGCTAGCGGTGCAGGAGTAGGTGGGATAGGCTTTTCCCACGTCCAAGACGTCCGGGTACATGTATGTGGACAGCAAAGGCATGGGCATTTAATGCCCTTGTCCCCTGCCGTCAGTGGTAGGTAGGACATGTCATCCTGGTAATAGTGGCCTTACTGTAGCAACTTTCCACCTCTACCTTTACTGTTTGCCACCTGTTGGTGACCCCTTTGTGCGTATAAAAGGAGGCCCATAGGCAACATGGAAGAAAAGGAAGAGGAACTGGGAGATGGAGAACTCCAGTATTGTACGCAGCTACTCGGTACTGTAGCGCTCCTGGAGCTAGAACAATCATACAGATAATAAACCAAAAAGCAGGAGTAGGGTTTTACGCATCCGTGCGGCCCGAACCTGGGTAAATCTCTCTCGTGCACTGTCATGTTCTTCGCTAGATTTGCTCTTCGTGCGACCGTCTCTCCCTGCCGAACGTAAAGGGGTCCTTCCCTGGGTCCCATAGGTGATCGCGGATTCGTCCCCGACAGAATGATATTGGTTCTGGTATCTTTCAGATTCTTCATAGTGATCAACAAATATAAATCCCAAGTGACTCAGCAAATAGAGCTATGCTCCCCGGAAACAGCACCAGAAAAAGGTCTTGATAACCCACAAGTATAGGGGATCACAACAGTTTTTGAGGGTAGTGTATTCAACCCAAATTTATTGATTCGACACCAGGGGAGTCAAAGAATATTCGCAAGTATTAGCAGTTGAGTTGTCAATTCAACCACACCTGAAAAACTTAATATCTGCAGCAAGGTGATCAGTAGCAAAGTAGTATGATAGTAACGGTAATAGTGGCAATAGTAATAGTAGCAGTTTTGTAGTGATTGTAACAGCAATAGCAACGAAAGTAACTTAGCAAAGATCAATATGTGAAAAGCTCGTAGGAATTGGATCAGTGATGGATAATTGTGTTGGATAATATTCATCATGTAGCAGTCATAACCTAGGGCGACATAGAACTAGCTCCAATTCATCAATATAATGTAGGCATGTATTCTGTATATAGTCATACGTGCTTATGGAAAAGAACTTGCATGACATCTTTTATCCTACCCTCCCGTGGAAGTGGGGTCCATAAGGAAACTAAGGGATATTAAGGCCTCCTTTTAATAGAGAACCAGAACAAAGCATTAACACTTAGTGAATACATGAACTCCGCAAACTACGGTAATCACCGAAAAGAATCCCAATTATTGTCATCTTGGGGTATGCAGATCATAACTCGTAATAGGTGCTTATAACTTGCAAGATAGGATCAAGAACATAATAGGTTCGGATCTGAAATCATGGCACTCGGGCCCTAGTGACAAGCATTAAGCATAGCAAAGTCATAGCAACATCAATCTCATAACATAATGGATACTAGGGATCAAATCCTAACAAAACTAACTCGATTACATGATAAATCTCATCCAACCCATCACCATCCAGCGAGCCTACGAAGGAATTACTCACTCTCGGTGGTGAGCATCATGAAATTGGCAGTGAAGGAAGGTTGATGATGATGATGATGGCGATGGATTCCGCCCTTCGGAGCCCCGAACGGACTACAGATCAGCCCTCCCGATGAAGAACAGGAGGTGGCGGCAGCTCTGTATCGTAAAACGCGATGAATCCTTCTCTCTGATTTTTTTTCTTGGCGAATAGGTTTATATGGAATCGGAGTTAGGGTTGCTGGAGGTCCAGGGGGCCCACAAGCCTGGGAGGCGTGCCCCCTGAGCTTGTGGCTCTTGTGTGGCCCCCCTCTGGTATCTTTTTCCGCCAGTATTTTTTATATATTCCGTAAACTTTTAGGTCAATCCAAGAACTTTGATTTCTGCACAAAAACAACACCATGGAAATTCTACTGAAAACAGCGTCAGTCCGGGTTAGTTCCATTCAAATCATGCAAATTAGAGTCCAAAACAAGGGCAAAAGAGTTTGTAAAAGTAGTTACGAGGGAGATGTATCAATCCTCCATCACCAATTTCATGATGCTCACCACTAGTAGTGAGTAATCTTTTCGTAGGCTTGCTGGATAGTGATGGGTTGGAGGAGATTGATCATGTAATCGAGTTATTTTTGTTAGGGCTTGATCCCTAGTATACACTATGTTCTGAGATTGATGTTGTTATTACTTTGCTATGCTTAATGCTTGTCACTAGGGCCCGAGTGCCCTGATTTCAGATCTGAACCGTTTATGTTTTCACCAATATATTTGTGTTCTTGATCCTACCATGCAATTTGTATGCACCTATTACGAGTTATGATCCACATACCCCAAGGTAAAAATAATTGGGATTCTTTTCGGAGATTACCGTAGTTTGAGGAGTTCATGTATTCACTATGTGTTAATGTTTTATTCCGGTTCTCTATTAAAAGGAGGCCTTAATATCCCTTAGTTTCCTTATGGACCCCGCTACCACGGGAGGGTAGGACAAAAGATGTTATGCAAGTTCTTTTCCATAAACACGTATGACTATATACGGAATACATGCCTACATTACGTTGATGAATTGGAGCTAGTTCTGTGTTGCCCTAGGTTATGAATGTTATATGATGAATATTATCCAACAATATCACCAATCCAATGCCTACGAGCTTTTCACATATTGATCTTTGCTAAGTTACTATTGTTGCTGCTACTGTTACAATTGCCACAAAACTACTACTGTTACCGTTACTGCTACTATTGCTATCGTTACTATTGCTACCAAATTATCGTACTACCATGCTACTAATCACTTTGCTACAGATATTTAGTCTCCAGGTGTGGTTGAATTGACAACTCAACTGCTAATACTTACAAATATTCTTTGGCTCCCCTTGTGTCAAATCAATAAATTTGGGTTGAATACTCTACCCTCGAAAACTATTGCGATCCCCTATACTTGTGGGTTATCAAGACCTTTTTCTGGCGCCGTTGCCGGGGAGCATAGCTATATTTGTTGAGTCACTTGGGATTTATATTTGTTGATCACTATAAAGAATCTTAAGGATGATAGAACCAAGATCGTTCCCTCTAAGACAAGGGGAGGTAAGGAATTGCCATCTAGCTCTACACTTGATTCACCTTCTGCTTTAAGTAAGCTTGCAACACCACTACCTGTTATTATTTTTGATATGTCAAAAGTAATTGATGATGCCACTTCTACTGTGCATCATGCTAGGAATGATGCTATTGATGATGCTAGTACATTGCTTGATAATACTCTGCCACTAGGTGAATTTCTTGATAAACAAATTGCTAAAGCTAAAGAAATTGAGAATGCCGAAAGTGATGAAATTATTGAAACTGAAAATTATGATTCACCTATTGAAACTAGTTCTCCTAGATGTGAATTGCCTGAGATACCTGAGGGTTATGTTATGGATGGAGAGGCAGCTAGATATTTTCTTGCTTGTAAAGATAGAGATGATCTTAAGAAGTTACTATGCAAGTTGAAAGAAAAACACTTGAATGCTAGAATAAAATATGATCCTAAGTTTGCTACTTCGCCTATTTTTATTACTAATAAGGATTATGAATTCTCTGTTGATCCTTAGTTAATTACTTTGGTTGAATCTGATACTTTCCTTGCCTATGAAACAGAAACTGTTGTGGCACATCTCACTAAATTAAATGATATAGCCACCCTATTTGCTCATGAGGAAAAAAAATTGTTATCACTATATTCTCAAATTATGTCCTTTCTCATTAAAGGGTGATGCTAAGACTTGGTATAATACTCTTGCTCCTGGTTGTGTGCGTAGTCCCCAGGATATGATTTATTACATTTCTGAAAAATATTTTCCTGCTCATAAGAAACTAGCTGCCTTACAGGAAATATTTAACTTTGTGCAAATTGAAGAAGAGAGTCTCCCACAAGCTAGAGGGAGGCTTCTCCAATTACTTAATGCTTTACCCGAGCATCCTCTTAAGAAAAATGAAATACTTGATATTTATAATGGACTAACCGATGCTTCTAGGGACTACCTAGATAGTTGTGCTGGTTGTGTTTTCAGGGAACTAGATGACCCGGTTGCGCCAATGGCGTTGGCGCAAGAAGCCAGTTAGTAGCTATGTTAGTAGTGAATAAGTAGGGGATGTAGCTACAAATATAATGCAATGTGAATTTATCACAGATAGTATAGTGAGGTAGATCATTTTACAGAAATAGGGGTAGAGCTTATTTAGTCATCTTTTTAGTCTGACTGGTTTTCAGAAGGTGTGAACGTACGAATAAGCAGAGTGTCATTGTCGCATAATGCTTGCATGGTATACTTCCATAGGTACTTTAAGGCTCATGTGGCAAATGTAACAATTGATGTGTGACTTTTTCGCAGCGATGAGATGCTTCAATTTTCTGACTTGATCTTTGTAAAGCTTCAATTTGTTACCCCATGTGCAACGATCATCAAAGCTTCCAGCCGGGTTCCCCTATGAATGATTTTTAAAATGGCTGGTGTAAGCATAAGTATGTACTGGTATTAGAAGATCAAATGAAAACATTGTTTGCACGTACGGATTATGGGCTTAATTGCAAGTGCTGATGTTTATAATTAGTAGGAGGTGTTTGAAAGATTGGCATCTAGAGGAAGACAAATTAAATAAGGCATAATGGTGTTACAGTAGCTTCTTTTGCTTGTCTTTGCTGGCTTTCTTGTGATGATGTGAAGGGACTGTGTAATTATGGACAGTATGATGCCTAAAAGGTGAATATAAGTAGGAGGTTAAAAAGGGAAAATTAGCAGGTTGCACTACCACTACCATCACCGATGTTGATAACAGCTAGCTTGTATTTGTTGTGTCGGTGGAGTGAGATTACATTGTTAAGCTGAGGAAGTGATTCATAAGATCCGCCATCATTACTGCCGTCACTGATGTTGATAACAGCTGGTTTGTATTTCCTGTGTTGCTGGAGTGAGCTTACATTGTTAAGCTGAGGAAGTGATTCCATGCATTTTCTGTAAGGAAATGCCATGTTGTTATTTGGTTTAATCATGCCCTTTCTTTTACTGTGTACCAGCTAGAAAAGTATGTACAGCTAGTAGGTTGTTGTCAACTTGTACTTCAGAATATAATTCACATAGGGTACAGGGTAATTGAACGATGATGAATCGCATACGCAATTCGTAGGTAGCTATTTAAATGTGAAAGTCGGAGAAATGCAACTCTGCTAGAAGAAGCAGGTAGGCAGAGGCGAAAAAGTTTAACTACTCTAGATTGGAATTTGAAATAAACTTGATCAGATTCATCCGCATGAAGGAGGGTAAAATGGACCTGCTTTGAGTGACGGCCTGTCGAAGTGGATGTAGGTGGAGGTTGATCTGTTGCTGAGGCAAGGCTTGCGGCGGCGATCCGAACGGGTTTCTTCGCGCTGATCCGATCGGTGGCCTTTGTGCGCCTCAAAGCAACAAATGCCTTGTGGCCATCTTGCCATGACGCGGCCGCAGACCCAACAAACTTAAGAATCTTATGGCTGGAATCTCTTCTTCCAAATTCAAAGGAAACATCAAGCGATTCCAGCGAACTTAAGAGACACTAATACAATAATGAAATCGAGTAATGACATGTTTAATCAGGAAAGGTGGGATCAAATTAAGGAACATATATCTTCACAAATTACTTTGTATGGCTAAGGCCTAAGGTGAGCTGATCTAAGAACAGAAAGATGGAAAATCACATTAGTTTCACTACAGAATAATCCAAGCACTTGTGTAATTACACGAAGCAATAAAATTCCTTGTATATCATCTTATAAGGGAAGCCATGAAAGGATCTGACTTGTGCTTACAACTTGTTTGGCAAGTAACACAGCCCACAATAAAGCTCCCGAGAAACCTACCACTAAATATAAAATACAGGCACACCACAAATTTAGTTCTATAAACCAGCATCATAATTTGCACAGACAATTTGCAAGGCTCTAAAGTTACAATTCTACTGGACTACCTTGTTATTCATTCATCAAAACAACATTAATATACCTAATATTTGTGAAGCTGCAAAGAGATCAACAATAAGCAATAAGGAGTGTTGGAAACTCAATAGAACATAGATCGCGGCAGTATTTAACACTATTCTCATATTAAATGTGTACCATCTAATGCAAATAATAACCAAATCTAAATGAAAATGACATACAAGTTTTAGTAGTTCGAAATAGAACCTAACTGAGAGCAGAAGAGAAAATATAAAAGTGTGCCCTACCGTTACACAGAAGGATGTAGATTCACTGATCGTATGAACTGAAATATACTGGGAGCAAATGTATATACAAACGGATAACCGATGGAGCACGTACACTGCCCGTTTTTTCTCTAGAACACCTCTATTCTCTTCAAACGACACCAATATTTTATTTCTCTCACTACACATTCAGAATCCATTCAAATAGTGACAACCAAAAAAAATAGTGGCTTGGTCAATACAACTAAAAATCTAACACGATATAATGTACAGAGATTAACCAAACATTGGGGGTCCTAATCAAACACTGTAAATGCATATAGACAATAAATAAGAACCTTATTGGGGTTACAAAGAGGATTAATCATAGAAGGGGAAAGGAAGTGAAATTAGTACTCACCTCATACATGAGGAAGGGAAGCAGCAAAAATACACATAACAAAATGGTGCCGGCTGCAATATAGGAGCTCCAGGAAAATAAACCTTGCTTCTCTGCATTTTAGATCTAACTAAAAAAGGCAAATTTTAGAAATGCTAAATGTTAGGAGCCATCTTGTCTATTCAGACTTTAACCATTTTGGAAAAGCATGTTGACTTTAATCATCTGGTATATGCTAGCTGATGGTCTTGATTGTGATCAACCCAACCAACACTTAGCATTACCTTTTATCAAAAAGGCAATGCAAGGTGCTAGGTAAGCCCATCATCATGCCAGATTAAATTGTGGATCATCCAAAGGCATGCAATCTAACTTTATGCAAGTAATTAAGCAGAAAATTCACCCTAAGGTCGCTATCCATGTACCAACTTAAAAGATAAACAAGAAAGGTCTGGTAGCCCATATGAATATTTACACTTTGATTTAACTTCAGATTTGATATGTAAGTGGTGCATAAAGAAGAAAATATGGTTGACTTTTTGCTCCACTATCATACATACCATAATACCTGACCACCAGTCCACAAGCCAGATCAGCTGAAGCCATAATAACTCGGCCTGGAATATGTTCATCTGCCGGTAACAATCGCTTCGAGAATGGCCTTATCGTCAAGAACAATATGGCCTACAACATTATGCAAATATAGTAAGAGACCAGGAATGGATTAACAGAAATTCCAGTGTGAATTAACAGATCAAATTAACATCATAATGCGGAGGTCGAATGTCTGCTTAATGAAGTCACTCGACACCACCTCAAGGTAGAGAAAAACAATTGGCCAGTGGACCATGCCCTGCTAATCCAACTTCAACCTCTTTACCTGTCTGCTTGTCATATTATATATTTCCGAGCATAAGCCATCAGGAAAAAAGAGATCATATGATGAAAATGTGAGTTCTGTTAAAAAGACAGAAAAGGATTAATGCCTTACCCAAAGCATAGAAGTGCAGACTGTATAGATCAGTTTTTTGCTCCCAGAAAAGCCATGTAGCATGAGAAACTTCGTATTAGCATGTGGCATCACATCAAAACACAAAGATCTGGAAATAAGTAGAAAATGGACACCAAAAGAAAACACTAACCTTGATTCTAGTCACATGATATATATAGAGCACAGTTACAGAGGAGTGGCAAGCCGCGAGGTGAGGTATTCCAGCCAAGACTTGGCTCCTACCTTGTCCGAGGGGTCTCTAAGCCGGTGTAAATACAGTTCGAGGTCATTACAAGATTCGGGATTCGCGCAACGCAGCTGCTTTTCGGTCTGAGAATCACCTTTCACTTCTAACTGTCAGGGTCATTACTAATGTCACCATACACACCAATTGATTAACTATCACATTATGCATTACACAAAAAATAATTAATAGGATTTTGTTCTTTGCCAATAGAGAAACTAACAGGAACAAGTCGCCCAATCCATCAATGTTTTGGCTTGCTCTTTTCCTTGTGCTTCCTTCGTCGATCACTCACTACAAAAGTAAGACACATTAACTGAAAACCATGTACGCCGAGCCCGTTTGGACTCCTTTGCATGTGTTTCTTAAAATTGTCTGAATCTCATTGCAATACAAAATGAGTTTTCGCGTTAGTATGAAGTGACTCTAGTAACTATATTGTCTGTTCAAATATTAATAGCATTGTCTGTCATACCAAACCAAAGTTTGAGAATTCAAAAGAACCTGCATCAAAACCTGAGCATAATCACCCCTTAGCCCAATTCTTCCAAAACCTGAGCATAATCACACACAAAAACATGGAAAATTTAGTCTGACCATAAGTAATATCCATTCATTTTGGTTATTTGCAACAAATTGGGAACCAATCAATGTATCAAAAAAGTGAAACCTGATGAAGCATCAAGGAAATTAGTAGACCATCATGCAAGACCTGAATTATTACACCACCCACGTCAATCAAATTAATATAACAACCTAAATTAGTATTTGAAAAGAATGAATCATGAAAGAAGCGGAGACAAGAAATCATGAAAGGGTACTAACACAGATGGAGCACAAGGGGCGAGAGTATGGGAGGCATGTCATCCAAGAAAATCTCTATAATGGTGGGATGACGTCGATGACAAAGAAATAACATGTGGCTCCACTCCTTCCTCTTCTCTTACTCCAGCCCCCTCTTTTCCACCCCTCTCTTTCAAACACACGTGGTGTCCTCCCCAGAGCAGTCCTCCTTGAGCATTTATACAAACAGTTGGTGGTCGCATCTGTAGCCTAAAAAACATAACACAATTTGAGAAATTTTATGTGCATAGCTGCAGCCACCTCTGCACAATAATAATTCTTGCAACACAATACAACCGAATCAAGAGAGAGGGAGAGAGAGAAATTAGAGAGGGGTTTGCAGACTCACCTGCACACTTGAGGCAGCAAAGACGCAAGTGAATAGAGCACCGATGTGTTGGAGGAGAGGGGGTGAGCGTCGACGGACGGGACGGATGGCACCAAGCACGTGGATCCTCCATACATATCTGCCTCTTACGGCCGCGAGGGCGCGCGAGGAGA
Source organism: Thinopyrum elongatum (assembly GCA_011799875.1). Taxonomy (NCBI): domain Eukaryota; kingdom Viridiplantae; phylum Streptophyta; class Magnoliopsida; order Poales; family Poaceae; genus Thinopyrum; species Thinopyrum elongatum. The sequence goes on from CM022298.1 coordinate 501,035,687, forward strand.
GGAGCACCCAGCCGCCGGCAGAGGTGGAGCCGGTGGAGGTGCAGCAGGCCGGAGGGAGCCGGCGACCGCGCGGGGGGTGCTGCGGGCGGCCCGTGGGCGCGCAGCTTGGGTCGCAGCCGCTGCAGGGGCATGCGCAGGGGCGCGGTCGGGGGCGGCAGAGCCGGCGTGGTGCAGGAGGAGCGACGCGGCAGACGCGTCGTGGCGCAGGCTGGACGAAGCGGAGCCAGTGCAGGTGCGCGCGCGGGGGCCGGCGAACTTGGCGCGCTCGGACTCGGGCGCGTTCGTGGAGAGGTGGAGCGGGCGGGCGGCCAGCCCCCGGGGCGGGGCGGAGCAGAGGACGCGCGGCCGCGGCAGGGGAAAGGAGGGGCACGCGAAGATGCGTATATGGATGAGGAGGAGGCGGTGGCTAGGGTTGAAGACGCGGGCTCGGTTCCCTGCCCGCCTTCGCCGCACTTCGCTGCCCGCCTTCGCCGCACTATTCATAGCGACACGGAGGGCGACGTGGAGCATTGGTTCTGCCTAGCATATCTCTTGACCTTTATATGTTCAATGAACTATTGAACAAGCGAAGGAATTATTGAATAATATCTTGAAGAATGATAATGATTGGACACTTCCTGAACCACCGCCTAAACCCACTCCGAAGAACAAGGGTATTTTATTTCTCAGTCCTGAAGATATGCAAGAAGCAAAGAAATGCATGAAGGAAAAAGGTATTAAAGCTGAAGATGTTAAGAATTTACCACCTATTGAAGAAATACATGGTGTTGACACACCACCATAGGTGGTAGAGGTAAATTCTTTTATAAAGTTTGATGAAGGTGATATTCCTTACAATTTTGTATGTGTTTGACAATTACATTATAAAGCAAGATCACTTCAATGCTTATGTTATGAAACAATTAAAACATAATGTCGATATGATTGATCGCTTGAGTGACTTGTTGTTTAGAATTACGAATGATGTTAAAGGTGTAGGAAAACATGCTTCTATGGTTCAAACTCAGTTAGAACGAGTTGCTAAATCTCAAAGTGAATTGCTTAATGAAATGAATGATCATGTTGTTAGAGTAATGACTAGAGGAGGTAAAATGACTCAGGAGCCACTTTATCCTGAAGGTCACCCTAAAAGAATTGAACAAGACTCTCAAAGAATTAATGTTGATGCACCAAGTCCATCTAAAAAGAAAAAGAAAAAGAAAAAGAAAAAAAAATGATAGGACTTTGCATACTTCTAATGAACCTGAGATAGAAAAACCTTTTGAGGATAATAATGATGTCTCTATTTCTGATGCTGAAACACAATCTGGTAATGAACATTCACCTAGTGATAATGAAAATGATAATGATGATGCTCATGTAGATGCTCAACCAGATAATGATATTGAAATAGAACCTGTTGTTGATCAAGATAACCTACCTCCTAAAAATAAACATTATGATAAGATAGATTTTGTTGCTAGAAAGCATGGTAAAGAAAGAGAACCATGGGTTCAAAAACCCATGCCCTTTCCACCTAAACCATCCAAGAATAAAGATGAGGAAGAATTAGAACGCTTTGCTGAAATGCTTAGGCCAGTCTTTTTGCGTACTCATTTGACTGATATTTTGAAGATGGCCCCTTATGCTAAATACATGAAAGATATTGTCATTAATAAAAGAAAAATACCTGAAGCTGAAATCTCCACCATGCTTGCAAACTACTCTTTTAAGGATGGAGTACCTAAGAAATTAGGAGATCCAGGAATACCAACTATACCATGCTCTATCAAAAGAAACTATGTCAAAACTGCTCTATGTGATTTGGGAGCTGGTGTTAGTGTTATGCCTTTCTCTTTATATAAAAGACTTCATTTGAATAAACTCACACCCACTGAAATATCATTGCAAATGGTTGACAAATCAACTTCCATACCTATCGGTATTTGTGAGGATGTGCCTGTTGTTGTTGCAAATGTTACTATCCTAACAGACTTTGTTATACTTGAGATGCCCGAGGACGACAACATGTTGATTATCCTTGGTAGACCCTTTTTGAATACTGCAGGGGCTGTTATTGATTGCAATAAAAGCAAGGTCACTTTTCATATCAATGGTAATGACCATACGGTGCACTTTTCGAAGAAACAATTTCAAGTGAATGGTATTAATGTTATTGAAAAAACTCCGACAATTACTATTGGAAGCTTTGAAATTCCTCTTCCTACTACCAAAAAGAAATATGAAACACTTATTATTGGGGAGATGCATATCCCTGTTGAGGTAACTTAGTGTTTTACGAAGATTCTTCAGGATCATGCTAATCGAAAGTGGTTGTTAATAGGACTTGATCAACCATATTAATGGATTATTTTCAAGAGGCATGTGGTCGATGAATTTAGTAAGCACAACCTTCTGCCCCTACCTTTTGTTTTCTGTTATTTTAGTTAAATGCAATAAAATGTCATGATTATCCTAATTTCTGAATTATCTTTACAATAAAAAAGTGCCCAAAAATGAAAGTGCTAAAAATGACCTAAAATTTTTACATGATTTTTTCCTGAATATTTAAGAATTTTTTGCACTAAAACCACAACAGGGGGTGCCCCAGGTGCCCACAAGGCACCATGGCATGCCTGCCCCCCCCCCCCCCCGAGGCGCGCTCTAGTGGGTGGTGGGTCCCACAGGGACCCCCTCACTTATCTCTTTAGCCCGCTTCGTCTCTTACCTCCAGAAAAAATTCACTCTAGCTCTCTCTCTTGTGTTCTTGCTCCCAAAGCTGAAATTTTCGATCTCCTTGCTCGGAGCTCCATTTCCAAAACTGTTTTAAGGAATTACTTTTTGGTATGTGACACCTCCATTGCTCCAATTAGTTTTTGTTTTAGTGCTTTACATTTTGAGAAATTAGCTACTCTTGGTGCTACTGAAAATAAGCTTGTATGTTAATTTCTTTGAGTTTCAAGTAGTTTTAATGCATGATATATCCTCTAGACATCCATATGAGTAGTTGCTATTAATCTTGTGAAGTTTTGTTGACATCATTTTGTGGCCCAAAAATTTCAGAAATTTGTTCATGCAAAAATGATGAATATCTTCCGGAGGAGTTCACCGAAGCAGAATGCCAAAGGAGTCCTTGGTGAATCCTCGGACAATGACATCAATATCCCGTGTAGGACGGAGGTCCGGCCGTGCGAATGCCCGCACTTTGCCTTCACGAACGAAGCCGGATTCTACCAGGAGTTCACGCAATTCATTGCAAATGCTGGACTCACCAACTTCCTCGTAGATGAGTGTGACCAACACCACATCCTTACAAATTCTTTTGTGCAAAACTTTCATTTCTTGAATAAGCTCAAACCCCCTGAGGTGAGCTTTAATTTATATGCTGAGCATCACCAGAGACCGCTTACTGAATTTTGTTAGATATGCTTAATTCCCTCTGATGGAGAAATTAGAGAGCCTCGACCGAAGGAGTTTGAGGGCTTCCTCCAGACTTTAACTATGGGTGAGGAAAGGGGTGTGTCGCACGCCCGCGCCACTAGCTTACAATTCCCTGTTGTGCATTACTTTGCTCTACTCATAGGTAAATGCTTGACTGCTAGAGAGAAAGGTGGTTCACTATGTGCCCCCAACCTTGCCATTTTATGTCGTGCACTTCACAGTGATAACACTTACAGCCTTGATGCTATTGTTGCACGGAGGCTGCAACACAACACGAGTAGTGGTCATTATTATGGAGGAATTTATGCCTTTCGCAAAGCTGCAAGGCTAGGAGTTTCACCTATGCCTAATGATCCTATTTTACCTAACCAATATCTAGACTTTGATGCAATGCAGCGCCATGATTTTATTAGAGACAAAGCTCAGAACTATGACTATAACTTAATATTTAATAAGAGACACATTGCATCTGTTATTTTGCCTGCACCTGCTCTTTTTGACTTTCAGAGAAAACAACGATATTACATCCACGAGAGCAAGGTGCGCGAGTACAACGCAGCAGTAGAAGCCACTCGTGGGCCGAGGTGGAGGCACCGAGAGCCTACACGAGCTACCACTTTGATTATTACCCAGACCAGCGATGGTGATTACCAAGCTAGGCGAAAGGCCTAAGCTTGGGGGCTATGTATTTCCCACCGACATTACATTCATGTTCACACACTTCATTCCAGTTGTCGGTGTTCATCCTCTTTCATTGTATAATCCATGTTAGTTCTATTTTTCTTGCTTTCTTCTTGTGTGTTTGAGAAACTTTGAGAAATCAAAAAAATATTTCTTGCTTCTTTTCAGTTTTTCTTCCTCGTTTAAATTAGTTGTAGTATTAAAAGAAAACCCCAAAAGATTTCTCGTTTCTTCTTTTGCTTGTTGGGAGCTTTCCGTGTAAATAGTTTTCCTCATTTTTGCTTTTCTTTCTTTAGTTTGTTTCTTCAAGAAAAAAAATCAAAACCTCCAAAAATATTTCAATGTGTTTCTTTGAAATTCTTTTCTTTTGTTGAGGCGTACTAAGGAGAAGAACATGATGAAAATGTTGAGTGGCACTCATATGCATTATTGTTGATCTAACAAAGAGGCCATATTACCTTGTCTTCTCCTTTGAATAAAATGTTTACAGATTCCAGCTTAGTCCACGGCACTCTTGCACTATTATTATTTTCATATCATTCGGTCGTGCAAGTGAAAGGCAATAATGACGACATCTGATGAAGTGACTGTGGTAAAGAAAGGCAGGTATGAAGTCAACTTGTTTTTGTTTTCGTTTTTGTAAATATGTTTAAATCAGTATCCAAGATTCAGCTTGTTATGATTAAACATGTTTTTGATGACAATTAGAGATTATAGTTGCTCATGCCATGCTTAAGTAGCTAGGGGTGGATAATGATTTATCTTAGAGGTCAACATGCATTAAAATGGCTGTGATGTAGTATGATGATAGGGTATCCTCCTCTGAATGTTTTGAGTGGCTTGACTTGGCACATGTTCACACATGTAGTTGATTCAAAACCAACAGAGCCTCCATGATATTTATGTTCATGGTGTTTATATCCTACTCATTCTAGTATTCAATGTTAATTATTCACAACGCATGTTTATGTGCGTTTTCGCTCTCTAGCTGGTCGCTTCCCAATCTATTTGCTAGCCTTCACCTTTACTAAGCGGGAATACTTCTTGTGCATCGTAATCCTTAAACAAAAGTTATTCCAGATGAGTCCACTATATCTACCTATAAACGGTATTACTCTGTCGTTCTAAGTAAATTTGCATGTGCCACCTCTAAAAATTCAAACATCTGTTTTGTGTGCCCGTACCGCTCATGGAGAGACAGGGGGTGGTCAGTATCTTCCATGCTAAGCGGGTTATTCTCATGATGAGTGTTTATTCACTCGTCCTTGCATGAGAGGGCTGGTAATCAGGATGCCTAGTCCCATGATTAAAATTGCAAATAATAAAACAAACTCCCCCGGACTGTTGTTGGTATGGAGGGCACCCGAGGATTCGGCTAGCCATGGCTTGTATTTGTTGGTGGAGGCGGAGTAAATTTTACTTTTACCACTTGGGAACCACCGCTAATTTGTTTGGCATGGAAGACATTGAAAACTCTTGGTCGTAACGTTGACAGGAAAGGTATACCGCCCAAAATTGTATTTATCTCTGATTTAAGCTATGAGCTCTGGCACCTCTGCAAATCCCTGCTTCACTCTGCGAAGGGCCTATCTTATTACTTTTATGTTATTTTACTTTTATTATTGAGTCATCACCTTCTCAAACAAGCACCAGTCTAGAGAGCACTATTGTCATTCTCATGCATTGTGTATAGTTAATGTTGTGTGCATCATGACTGGATCTCTTCTACCATGAATTATAATGTTTAGTCACTGCTTGAACTTTGGAGGTGCTTTGCACTTATGTTTTGCGGTCTCAGAAAGGGCTAGCGAGATACCATTATTCTCATATTATATCATGATTGTTTTGACAAAGTGTTGGGATTTGAGATATTTTATTATTGCTCGCTAGTTGATTACGCCATTGATATGAGTGAATATAATTTCGAAGAGTTATCATTTGCATGGTTAGTTATAATCTTTGCTGAAATCCTGGGTATCACTTAAGCATATATATATAAACAAGAACAAAGAGTTCATAATTTTTTTTCTTTATCACTTTTAGTTTGTCAACTGAATTGTTTGAGGACAAGCAATGGGTTAAGCTTGGGGGAGTTGATACGTCTCCGTCGTATCTACTTTTCCTAATGCTTTTGCTCTTGTTTTGGACTCTAATTTGCATGATTTGAATGAAACTAACCCGGCATGATGCTGTTTTCAGTAGAACTACCATGGTGTTGTCTTTGTGTAGAAATAAAAGTTCTAGAATTGGACGAAACTTTTTGGAGATTTTTATGGAAATAATAAAACATATTGGAGCCAAGACCCACTGGAGGGCGGCACACTGTGCCCACAAGGCACCAGGGCGCGCCTGGCCCCCAGGCATGCCCTGGTGGGTGGTGGGGCCCTCATGGCTCCGCCGACCCTAATCCAGATACTATAAATTCATATTTTTCGAGAAAAAATAGGAGAGAAAGTTTCATCGCGTTTCACGATACGGAGCCGCCACCACCTCCTGTTCTTCATCAGGAGGCCAGACCTGGAGTCTGTTCTGGGCTCCGGAGAGGGGGATTCACCGCCATCGTCATCATCAACCATCCTCCATCAACAATTTCATGATGCTCACCACCGGGATTGAATATTCTCTTTGGGCTTGCTGGACGGTGATGGGTTGCGTGAGATTCATCATGTAATCGAGTTAGTTTTGTTAGGGCTTGATCCCTAGTATCCACTATGTTCTGAGATTGTTGCTATGACTTTGCTATGCTTAATGCTTGTCACTAGGGCCCGAGTGTCATTATTTCAGATTTGAACTGTTTATGTTTTCACCAATATATTTGTGTTCTTGATCCTACCATGCAAGTTATATGCACCTATTACGAGTTATGATCCGCATACCCTGAGGTGACAATAATTGGGATTCTTTCCGGTGATTACCGTAGTTTTAGGAGTTCAAGTATTCACTATGTGTTAATGCTTTGTTCCGGTTCTCTATTAAAAGGAGGCCTTAATATCCCTTAGTTTCCTTATGGACCCCGCTGCCACGGGAGGGTAGGATAAAACATGTTATGCAAGTTCTTTTCCACAAGCACGTATGACTATATACGGAATAGATGCCTACATTACATTGATGAATTGGAGCTAGTTATGTGTCACCCTAGGTTATGACTGTTATATGATGAATATTATCCAACAATATCACCGATCCAATATCTACGAGCTTTTCACATATTGATCTTTGCTAAGTTACTATTGTTGCTACTACTATTACAATTGCTACAAAACTACTACTGTTACCGTTACTGCTACTATTATTATCGTTACTATTGCTACCAAATTATCATACTACCGTGCTACTAATCACTTTGCTATAGATATTTAGTCTCCAGGTGTGGTTGAATTGACAACTCAACTGCTAATACTTACAAATATTCTTTGGCTCCCCTTATGTCGAATCAATAAATTTGGTTTGAATACTCTACCCTCGAAAACTGTTGCGATCCCCTATACTTGTGGGTTATCAGGTCCATAAGGAAACTAAGGGATATTAAGGCCTCCTTTACTAGAGAACCGGAACAAAGCATTAACACTTAGTTAATACATGAACTCCTCAAACTACGGTAATCACCGGAAAGAATCCCAATTATTTTCACCTTGGGGTATGCAGATAATAACATGTAGTATGTGCGTATAACTTGCATAGTAGGATCAAGAACACAAATATATTCTCGAAAACATAAAAGGTTCAGATCTGAAATCATGGCACTCGGGCCCTAGTGACAAGCATTAAGCATAGCAAAGTCATAGCAACATCAATCTCAGAACATAGTGGATACTAGGGATCAAGCCCTAACAAAACTAACTTGATTACATGATAAATCTCGTCCAACCCATCATCGTCCAGCAAGCATACGAAGGTATTACTCACACCCAGTGGTGAGCATCATGAAATTGGTGATGAAGAAGGGTTGGTGATGACGATGGCGACAAATCCCCTCTCAGGAGCGCAGAACGGACTCCAGATCTGTCCTCCCGATGAAGAACAGGAGGTGGCAGCGGCTCCATATTGTAAAACACGATGATTCCTTCTCCCTAATTTTTTTCTGGACGAATAGGTACTTAAGAGTTATAGATAGGGTTGCGGGGGCTATCAGGGGCCCATGAGCCTACACGGTGCGCCCTGGGCGGTGGCGTGCCCCCTGGGCTTGTGGCGCCCTGGTGGCCCCCTTCTGGTATTTCTCTTCACCAGTATTTTTTATTAATTCTCAAATAATTCTTCGTAAATTTTCAGCTCCAACCGAGAACGTTTATTTCTGCACAAAAACAACACCATGGCAATTCTGCTGAAAACAGCGTCATTCGGGTTTGTTCCATTCAAATCATGCAAATTAGAGTCCAAAACAAGAGCAAAAGTGTTTGGAAAAGTAGATACGACGGAGATGTATCAACTCCCCCAAGCTTAACTCATTGCTTGTCCTCAAGCAATTCAGTTGACAAACTCAAAGTGATAAAGAAAAATTTTACGAACTCTTTTGTTCTTGTATCTATATATATATATATATATGCTTAAATAGTACCCAGGTTTTCAGCAAAGATTATAACTAACCATTCGATTGATAACTCTTAAAAATCATATTCACTCATATCAATGGCATAATCAACTAGCGAGCAATAATAAAGCATCTCAAGTGCCAACACTTTGTCAAAACAATCATGATATATTATGACAACATGTTATCTCGCTAGCCCTTTCTGAGACTGCAAAACATAAATGCAGAGCACCTCCAAAGTTCAAGCAGTGACTAAACATTGTAGTTCATGGTAGAAGAGATCCAGTCATGATGCACGCAATATTAACTAGACACAATGCATGAGAATGACAATAGTGCTCTCAGGGCTGGTGCTTGTTTGAGAAGGTGATGACTCAACAATAAAAGTAAAACATAAAAGTAAATAGAAGGGCCCTTCACAGAGAGAAGCAGGGATTTGCATAGGTGCCAGAGCTCGAAGCTTAAAATAGAGATAAATGTAATTTTGGGAGGTATGCCTTTCCTGTCTACGTCACGATCGAGTGTTTCAATATCTTCCATGCTAAACAAATTAGCGGCGGTTCCCAAGCGGTAAGGTAAAGTTTACTCCCCCTCCACCAACAAACACAAGCCATGGCTAGCGGAATCCTCGGGTGCCCTCCATACAAACAACTTTCCGGGGGAGTTTGTTTTATTATTTGCAATTTTAAACATGGGACTGGGCATCCCGATTACTAGCGCCTCTCGTGCAAGGACAAGTGAGTAAACACTCATCACGAGAATAACCTGCTTAGCATGGAAGATACTGACCACTCCTTGTCGCTTCATTAGAGGTACGGGCACACAAAACAGATGTTTATTTAAATAATTAGAGGTGGCGCATGCAAATTTACTTGGAATGGCGGAGTAATACCGCATATAGGTAGGTTTAGTTGATTCATCTGGACCAACTTTGTTTTAGGCATTTGGATGCACAAGCAGTATTTCCACTTAGTATAGGTGAAGGCTAGAAATTAGGTTGAGAAGTGACGAGCTAGATAGCGAAAATGGTCATAAAAATGCATTGTGAATATTTAACATTGAGTACTAGCATGAGTAGGATATAAGCACCATGAACATAGATATCGTGGAGGCTATGTTGGTTTTGAATCAACTACACACATGAACATGTGCCAAGTCAAGCCACTTGAAACATTCAGACGAGGATACCATATCATCATACTACATCATAATCATTTTAGTGCATGTTGACACCCAAGATAAATCATTATCCACTCCTAGCTACTTAAGCATGGCATGAGCAACTATGATCTCTAATTGTCATCATAAACATGTTTAATCATAATATGCTGAATCATGGATACTGATGCGGCTTGAAACTACATCGGTATTTCCCCAAAGAGGAAGGGATGATGCAGTACAGCTATGGTAGGTATTTCCCTCAGTTATGAAACCAAGGTATCAATCCAGTAGGAGAACCAAGCAACACTATGTAAACAGTACCTGCACACAAAGAACAAATCTCGCAACCCAACACATAAGAGGGGTTGTCAATCCCTCCTCGGTAAAAAAATAGATTGTTTTGTAAGTGTCTGGATAAATGGATATGTATAAAACGCGAAATAAAAGATGCAAATAAAAAGTGCAGCAAAGTATTTTTGGGTTTTTGGAATAATAGATCTGAAAACAAATGCGATGAAAAATAGATCGAAAAGCAATATGATAAAAGATAGACCCGGGGGCCGTAGATTTCACTAGTGGCTTCTCTCGAGAAAATAGCATATGGTGGGTAAACAAATTACTGTTGGGCAATTGATAGAAGATCGAATAATTATGACGATATCCAAGGCAATGATCAATATATAAGCATCACGTCCAAGATTAGTAGACCGACTCCTGCCTGCATCTACTATTATTACTCCACACATCGACCGCTGTCCAGCATGCATCTAGTGTATTAAGTTCATGGAGAAACGGAGTAATGCAATAAGAACGATGACATGATGTAGACAAGATCTATTCATGTAGGAATAGACCCCATCTTGTTATCCTTAATAGCAACGATACATGTGTGCCTCGTTGCCCCTTCTGTCACTGGGAGAGGACACCGCAAGATCGAACCCATCACAAAGCACCTCTTCCCATGGCAAGAAAAATCGATCTAGTTGGCCTAACTAAACCAAAGATTCGAAGAAGAAATACGAGGCTATAAATAATCATGCATATAAGAGATCAAAGAAAACTCAAATAATATTCATGGATATAGATCTGATCATAAACTCAAAGTTCATCAGATCCAAACAAACACACCGCAAAAAGGTTTACATCAAATAGATCTCCAAGAGACTATTGTATTGAGAAGCAAAAAGAGAGAAGAAACCATCTAGCTACTGCCTACGGACCCTTAGGTCTATGGAGGACTACTCAAGCATCATCGGAGAGGCACCAATGAGGATGATGAACCCCTCCGTGATTGTGTTAGATTGGATCTCGTGGTTCTGGAACTTGCGGCGGCTGGAATTGTGTTTCGTCGACTCCCCTAGGGTTTCTGGAATATTTGGTAATTTATAGGGTGAAGAGGCGGTGGGGAAGACCTCCGTGGGCCCCAAGATACATCAGGGCGCGCCTGGGCTCCTGGGCGCGCCCTGGTGTATCTTAGGCCCCACAGGCCTCCTCCCAGGTGCTTTCTTGATCCCCAAGGTGTCTTCTAGTCCACATAAATCTAAAAAAAGTTTTGCTGCGTTTGGACTCCGTTTGGTACTGATATTCTGCGAAGTAAAAAACAAGCAAAAAACAGCAACTAGCACTAGGCACTATGTCAATAGGTTAGTCCCAAAAAATGATATAAAGTTGCTATAAAATGATTGTAGAACATCCAAGATTGATAATATAACAACATGGAACAAGCAAAAATTATAGATACATTGGAGACGTATCAGCATCCCCAAGCTTAATTCCTACTCGTCCTCGAGTAGGTAAATGATAAAAACAGAGTTTTTGATGTGGAATGCTGCCTAACATGTTCATCACATATTCTTTTCTTTTGTAGCATGGACATTTGGACTTTTAGATGGTTCAAAGCAATAGTCTATATTTGACATGATAACTTCAATACTCAAGCATATCAATAAGCAACCATGTCTTTCAAAATATCAACACTAAAGAAAGTTATCCCTAGCCCATCATGCTCAATCATTGATCCATTCATGAAACACACTCGAATATTAGCAACATCCAATGCACAAGTATGATCATAGTGCTCCCTAGTTGATGCTTTATAAAAGAAGATGGAGACTCAAATAAAAATAAAAATTGCATAAAGTAAATAGATAGGCCCTTCACGGAGGGAAGTAGGGATTTGTAGAGGTGCCAGAGCTCAAAGCTTAAATTGAGAGATAAATTTTTTTGAGAGGCATGCTTTTCCCGTCAATGAAAATGACCGAGTAATTCCCAACACTTTCCATGCTAGATATACCATAGGTGGTTCCCAAACATAAAATAAAGTTTATTCCTTTTTCCACCATACTTTCACACTCCACGGCTAGCTGTATCCACGGGTACCATCCATACCAACACTTTCCAAGGAATTTATTATTTGACAACGTAAAGTAAATTTCTTTTTCATTTCGGGACTGGGCATCCCTATTAGCGCCATACTCTCATGCAATGACAAGTGAATAAACACTCATCTTGAGAATAACACATCTAGCATGGAAAATATTGGCCACCCCCTGCCACTTCATGAGCGGTACGGGCACACAAAAAGGAAATTCATTTTGAAAATTAGAGTTGGCACATACAAATTTGCTTAGAATGGCACGGAAATACCGCATATAGGTAGGTATGGTGGACTCATATGGCAAAACTGGGTTCAAGGATTGTGGATGCACAAATAGTATTTCTACTTAGTACAAGTGGAGGCTAGCAAAAAGATTGAGAAGCAACCAACCAAGAAACAAAAATTCACATAAGCGAGCATTGAGCATAACTAACACTGAATAATGCACCACAAGTAGGATGTAATTTCATTGCATAACTATTGACTTTTCGTGCTTGCATAGGGAATCACAAACCTTAACACCAATATTCTTACTAAAGCATAATTACTCACCAAAATGACTCTTATATTACTATCATCATATCTCCAAACTATTACAAAGAATCAAGTTTATTTTGTCCAATGATCTTCATGAAAGTTTTTATTAAATCCCTCTTGAATATCTATCACTTTGGGACTAGTTTCACATATTGCAATAGCTTTTGACAAGCTCAAATAAATTTAAGTGAAGAACATGAGCATAAAAATTTCATCTCTCAAAATAATATAAGTGAACCATGAGAGAATTTATTCAAAAATTTACTAACTCTCTAATTAATCTAAGTGAAGCATGAGAGTACTTCTTCAAAATATTAAAGCACACCGTGCTAAAAAAGATATAAGTGAAGCACTAGAGCAATTCCATAGCTCAAAAAAATTAAGTGAAGCATATAGAGCAATTCTAACAAATCATAGCATAATTTTGGCTCTCTCAAATAGGTGTTTCCAGCAAGGATACTTGATACAAAATAAAAAGCAAAACAAGGAAAGACTCATATAATACAATATGCTCCAAGCAAAACTCATGATATGTGACGAATAAAAATATAGCTCCAAGTAAAATACCGATGGTCGTTAGAAGAAAGAGGGGATGCCTTCCGGGGCATCCCCAAGCTTAGTTGCTTGGTTCTCCTTGAATATTAACTTGGGGAGCCATGGGGCATCCCCAATCTTAGGCTCTTGACACTCCTTGTTCCTTCATCCATCGTGATCTCACCCAAAACTTGAAAACTTCAATCACACAAAACTTAACAAAACCTTCGTGAGATCCGTTAGTATAAGAAAACCTATCTTTACTTTAAGTACTGTTGCAAACCAATTCAAATTTTGTTATTGCATTATATCTACTGTATTCTAACTTTTCCATGGCTTATACCCCCCCCCCCCCCCCGATACAATCCATAGATTCATCAAAATAAGCACACAATGCAAAGAAAACAGAATCTGTCAAAAACAGAATAGTCTGTAAATATGCGAATTGTTCTAATACTTATGTAACTACAAAAATTCGGAAATTTTGTAAAAACATAGAAAATTTATTTATCAATCTGGTGTAAAAAATTCAGAATTTTTCGTCTCTTCTGTGAATTTAAACAATTCTGTTACTGGACATAAAAGTTTCTGTTTTTTAACGGGATCAAATCAACTATCACCAAAGCTATCCCAAAGGCTTTACTTGGCAAAAATACTAATTAAAACATAAAAAACAAAATCATAACAGAGGCATAATTGTGTAAACACTCAAGAACATAAAGAAAAAGGCAAAAATAAATTTTATTCATTGGGTTGCCTCCCAACAAGCACTATCATTTTATGCCCCTAGCTAGGCATAATGCATAGATTCAAGTATTGTCATCTTTAGTTTTTGCTACCTTTGTGAGGGCTTTCTCAAACCCGGGAGGCTCTTTACTCTATCCTAAATTCTCAGGAAAAGAAACCATCTTGAGATCTAAAATATCCAAACGCTTATTGCAAACAGTAATCAAAGTATTCATGCGATTGAGGTTTCCACTAATGTGTTTGAGAGGTTCATTATATTTTTGCAACTCAACCAAATGTTTATGTAAACCACCCAATTTGTCTAAAATTTTAACCCGTTCTTGTGTAAAAGAAAACCCCTTTTTTGATGGTGGAACTCCCAATATTCCCTCTAGGATTTCATAAGCGACATTAGCATCAAGCTCAATAAAGTTCCCTTTTGCGGCAAAATCCAAAAGTTGTCTATGATGCAAAGCTAGTCCTATGTAAAAATTATGAAGCAAAATCTTTGCATCTCCTTTCATATTGCAAATGCGATAGGATTCCATTAACCTATTCCAAGCATCTTTCAAATTTTCTCCTTGTTTTTGCTTGAAGTATAGAACTTCAAAGTCTGGTGACAAAGGAGGGGTAGTCATGCTAGCCATAGCAACAAGGTAGGCAAACGAGATTGCAAGCAAAAAGATAGATCTGACGAGAAAAAAGGCGAACGAAAAAGAGAAGGCAAATAAAACGGCAAATTTTGTGAATTGGGGGAGATGAAAACAAGAGGCAAATGGCAAATAATGTAAATTGCAAGGAGATGAGATTTGTGATTAGGAACCTGATAGATGTCGATGATGTCTCCCCGGAAACGGCGCCAAAAATTCCTTTTGATTCGGCTTGAAACTGCGTCGGTATTTCCCCAAAGAGGAAGGGATGATGCAGTACAGCTACGGTAGGTATTTCCCTCAGTTATGGAACCAAGGTATCAACCCAGTAGGAGAACCAAGCAACACTATGTAAACGGTACCTGCACACAAAGAACAAATCCTCGCAACCCAACGCATAAGAGGGGTTGTCAATCCCTCCTCGGTAAAAAGATAGATTGTTTTGCAAGTGTTTGGATAAATAGATTTGAATAAAATGTGAAATAAAGTTGCAAATAAAAAGTGCAACAAAGTATTTTTGGGATATTGGAATAATAGATCTGAAAACGAATGCGATGAAAAATAGATCGGAAAGCAATATGATAAAAGATAGACCCGGGGGCCGTAGATTTCACTAGTGGCTTCTGTCGAGAAAATAGCATACGGTGGGTAAACAAATTACTGTTGGGGAATTGATAGAAGATCGAATAATTATGACGATATCCAAGGCAATGATCAATATATAGGCATCACATCCAAGATTAGTAGACCGGCTCCTGCCTGCATCTACTACTATTACTCCACACATCGATCGCTATCCAGCATGCATCTAGTGTATTAAGTTCATGGAGAAACAGAGTAATGCAATAAGAACGATGACATGATGTAGACAAGATCTATTCATGTAGGAATAGACCCCATCTTGTTATCCGTAATAGCAACGATACTGTAACACCCCATGTAATTAGCCACAGTGATCACCCTTAATTAATGCCATGTCAGCAAGTTTAACAGTGCCTAGTCATCACTTGCATCACATTGCATTTCAAACTCCTAATTCATACTTCAAATTAACTTAAAGTGAAAATAAAAGTTGTTCCAAATTGGAAACTAAAATGTTCATTAAATAGCAAATAGTTCAGGGACAATCCTAAAATTGTAATCAACATTTACTAAACTAATTAAGTAACTCTAACAGCAACAAAACAGAAGTATTTAATCCATTTATAATTTAATAAAATCAAAATGAAATGGTATGAACTCAAAACCTTTTTATAACAGTGCTAGATATTTCACTGTGATTAAAGGGCTAACTCTTGTATTTTACAAAACTATATATGGGCCCACACATTTTGCAAAATAGAAAAGAAAAATGAAAACAAAAGAAAAACAGAGAAGAGAAAAGAGAGAAAAGGAAAAAGATCGCAACGGCTGGGCCTAAGTAGCTACAGCGCCGGCTCAGCCCGCTCCGCACCGTCTCCCACCTCACACTGCTCCTCCCCGAGCCGCTATCATCGCGCGCGCGCTCGCCGCGCCAGGCCCCCCTCTCCCGCTGCTTGACAGCGCGCGCCCTCGCCCGCCGAGTGGATAAGGGCATCCCCCGCGCCCCTCTGGCAAACCCTAGCGCCACAACTCCCCTCCCCTCGCCTCCTTCCTCCTCACCCGACGCCGCCATGGACGGCCGCGGCTGAGCTGCGCGGCCACCGCCTCCCTCACGCCTCTCCGACCCGTCCTCAAGCACCGCCACCCTCGTCCACGTCGTCTGCGTGGAGCAGATCGAGCCAGGGACCACTACAACGACGCCGGCGACCCCGTCTTCTTCCCTGGACCCGACGCACTCCGGTGAAGAATCCGGCCGCCCCGCGCCTCCCCGAGCCCGTTGCCTAGTCCCTACGCTCCCGCTGTAAGCCACTGCTCTATTCGCCTCCTTGCTAGCCGTCGTTTGCTGCCCCTAGCGGCCGTTCCCGTCGTACCTGATTCCGCAACCGCGCGAGCTCATCGCCGGCGTGGCCATGGCGACCATAGGGCCCCGTGCATGCCACCGTTGCACTTGCCGCACTGCGTAGGCCCTGACTCGCTCTTTAGGTCATTCGATCTCGCGCCGTTTTGCCGTTTTCGTAGGTCGCCCGAAGCACCTCACCGCCGGCGAGCTTGTAGCGCTCCGCTCCGGCCAACACATCACCTCGCACCGCCGCCATTCGACGCGCGACACTGAGCCGCGTCGAACGCACCCAGCCACGGCCCCGGAAACGCCCTGTGCGCGAAATTCGAGCTCCTCCCGACGCGCGCCGCCGCGGATTTGGTCGCCGGAGCGTTCTCCGGTGCCGGCGCCGACGATGCCAATGTGGCGCTGACCTGGCCGCCCTCGTGCCACTGACCAATGGGCCCGGCTGGCCCCATTGACCGGGTCAACCCGCTGACTGGGCTGCCCGTGTCGCTGACATGTGGGGCCCTGCTGTTTAAACATTTTTAAAATAAATAGAAATGTTAATTAAAAGGTTAGTTAAACTGTTAGTTAATTAATTAGCTAATTAAGTCACTGACTAACTGGGCCCAATGGTCTAATTAGTTAATTAGTTAAAACTAACTCCGTTTAAAACTAGCAGAGGCTGACATGTGGGTCCCTGTGGGACCCACTTGTCAGGCTTGACTTCGGTCAGCCCCTATTGACCTGCTGACGTCACTCTAACGTCATGCTTGCGTCATCTCACACTGTTCTGGAAAATTCATATTTAAGTAATTAAATAAATTACAGAAAATGATTAAAACTTTAGAAAATCATATAAAATAATCCGTAAATCGGATGAAAATACTTTGTACATGAAAGTTGCTCAGAATTTTGAGACGAATCCGAATACGTGGTCCGTTCATCTGTCAGATGCCCCTAGCTACCTGAACGTGGAACTTTTAGACTGATTTCGATAAATGAATAGTGCTCAACTTTAATAAAATAAATCCAAATAAATTCCTAAATTAACTAAATCATTTAGTTAGGCAGTAGAACACCTCTGCATATCATTTAGACATGTTGTGCATATTGTTTGCATTTTTGCCGTGAATTTATTGTTTCTTCCCCCTCCTTCTCTCTCGATAGACGCCGAGACCAACACCGACGCAGCAGAGTACGACTACGCTCCGGACGAGCAGCCTTCCGACGACCCCTCCTCCTTGCCAGGGCAACCAGGCAAGCCCCCCCCTGAGCATCCCGATATCGCCCATTCAATTTTCTCCTACTTGCATTAGATTTTGCTACTGTTACTGTTTGCTCCTATTCTGATGCATAGCCTGTTTTTGTAACCTGCTTATTGCTACATTACCTGCCTATTTCAAACTGCTTAGTATAGGTTGGTTAATGAACCGTCAGTGACCCCCATCACTTTACCCTTGTTGCCTCTGCTTCATCATCGACTACTCGATCAACGTGATCGACGACCAGAGACCGACACATCACCTCACCCCCCCTTAGTTGTATGACTCTGCATAGTTACTATCGAGTGTCGAGGATGATACCTCATAACGCACTCCTGATGAATACTCTGCAGTGTAGCTGTTCGGTCATGGTCATCGAGGGTGATTCCTCCTTAACCACTCCCGATACGACTCTGTCGTGCAACCCCTCAAGTGTGAACCTCGAGGGTGATTCCTCCTACATTCACCTTGTTGATTTCATCAGGTGGAATCCTTCGATAGTGATTCCTCGGGTTTCCCCCTTGATGTTATGACCACACGGTTACTTTGACCTTTGCCACAGGTGGGTCGACCCTGAGGGGTACCCGCAGGGAGATCTATGATGTCGGGCTTGCCCGGAAGGACGCCCAGGTGTGATATTGTGGCGGAGCTTCAGAAACTCTGATTTTTCTCCGCGTGTTATTAAATGAGCCTATCGGATTTGGGTATTTGATCTGAGTGGGTCGATATGCCCTATACGCACTGCCACCATGCGGGATAATGGTTTATGGGGCCCTCTACGTCGTACGTTTCTCCCGAAAGCTCTTCAGACGTCATGTTTCACCGTGCGGGCTGATCACCGGGAATGGGCTGGATACTTCACTGATGAGTTCAGTGTCGCGCCCGCACCCCGGCCAGCCATGCAACGCGCAGGGTGCCCAGGACGATGGCCCAAGACCTCTGGGTGCATAGGTTAGTCCGGCGTGCTGACCTCTCTGCTGAGCCTAGGTAGGGCGTTGCTTCATGTTGATCTCCTGAGGCCGGGCATTACCCAGCAAGTGTGTTCGGCCAGAGGTGATTGAGCATGTTGGGTAATAGTAGTGCACCCCTGCAGGGAAGAAAACATCTATCGATAGCCGGTCCTACGGTAAAGGACGCTTAGTTTGGTATCCTGATCTATTACTTGAACTGGATACTTGCTTAATTAATTGGAGCTCCGGGATCGCTTCCTCGCAGGGAGTCGAGGAAGGATCTCTAGGCTTTGTCTCAACATGTGTCAGCGTGCGACACCTATGGGACCCCAAGGGACCCCTTTACGATTCGGCAGGGAGAGAGGTATGCACAAAGAGCAGAACCAACGATCGACGCAGGGCGATTTTACCCAGGTTCGGGCCGCTAATCAGCGTAAAACCCTACTCCTGCTTTGTTTTATTATGAGTGTTCTTTAGCCCAGGCTCCAGGAGCGCTTGCAATGAACAGTATGTTCAAAGAGCAGCTACGCATGCAGAATGGGCCAGAAGATCCTCCTCCCCTGTAGCAGTTGCCTTGGGCCTCCTTTTATACGCTCAAAGGGGTCACCACAGTGGCAAAATGTACATACATTGAGGTGTAAAGTAGCTACAGGGTTATCATACCTAACCACTGACGGATTAGGACGAACGCATTTAATGCACCGTGAGGTGTCCGTTTAGGTGTCCTCACTTTCTTGGGGATGGAAAAAGGGGCCATCCCATCAGCACCGCTTAAGCTCTCCTCCACTGGCGCGTTGCCACGCATCCAGAGAAGGACCCAGAATGTCAGTCTTGTTGCTGTGCCGAAGCGGTGGCACATTGGCAGAATCTTACCGGGCACCGAATCTTGCCGGGCGCCGAATCTTGCTGGGCTTCGCAGGCCACCCCGTCAAGATCTTGCCGGGGAGGCTGGCTTTCGGCCTTCAGCTCTTCTTATCTGCTGGTTCTCAGATCTTTAACTTGAGTATTTCTCCGATAGCCTCAGTTAACCTCCAACTGTTCCCCGACAAGCCTTGCCGCGAATATGGTTACAACTGCCCGTGCACAAGTACGGGGTACTAATGGCCCAATACTTAGTACACCGACAACAAGCTTGCTTAATAAAATGCTTTTCTATACTCTTCTAATTGCTGCAACATGGTGGCTTCGTGAAGATGCTAGTCTTCGATAGGACTAGGTCTTCTCTCTATTCTGGCATTTTTGCAGCCCAGTCCACATATACAGCCTTTCTTTGATAATGTTGCATATGTAGTATAGATCCTTGCTTGCTGAGTACTTTGGATGAGTACTCACGGTTGCTTTGCTACCTCTTTTCCCCCATACCCCTTTGATGATACATCAGACGATGGAGCTCCAGAGCCAGATGTCCCCGCAGGAGCTTACTACCAGGAGGGTCCAGACGGCTCAATCGTACTACTGGATCGAGCAAGCCGACCAGGAGTAGGATCGGAGGCCCTAGGCAGGAGGCCTTCGCCTTTTGATCTAGAGTCGTTGTTTGTGCTAGCTTTCTTAAGGCAAAACCTTGACTAACTATGTCTGTACCCAGATGTTATTTGTATGACTGACTTATGTATTCGGATCCTCGTGATCCCTGGTCTGTAATATTGTGGATCTCCGTTAATTTGTGTTAGAGTTGTGTTGTGATATCTTCCCGTGAGTCCCTGTGCTTGATCGTGCACGTTTGCGTGTATGATCAGTGCACGATTGAGTCGGAGGCGTCACAGATACATGCATGCCTTGCTGCCTCTTCTGTCACTGGGAGAGGACACCGCAAGATCAAACCCATCACAAAGCACCTATTCCCATGGCAAGAAAAATTGAATAGATCTCCAAGAAACCATTGTATTGAGAAGCAAAAAGAGAGACGAAGTCATCTAGCTACTGCCTACGGACCCTTAGGTCTATGATGGACTACTCACGCATCATCGGAGAGGCACCAATGAGGATGATGAACCCCTCCGTGATTGTGTTAGATTGGATCTCATGGTTCTGGAACTTGCGGCGGCTGGAACTGTGTTTCGTGGACTCCCCTAGGGTTTCTGGAATATTTGGGAATTTATAGGGTGAAGAGGCGGTGGAGAAGACCTCCAAGGGCCCCAAGATACATCAGGGGCGTGCCCTGGTGTATCTTGGGCCCCACGGGCCTCCTCCCAGGTGCTTTCTTGATCCCCAAGGTGTCTTCTGGTCCAAAAAAATCTCCAAAAAGTTTCACTGTGTTTGGACTCCGTTTGGTACTGATATTCTGTGAAGTAAAAAACAAGCAAAAAACAGCAACTGGCAATGGGCACTATGTCAATAGGTTAGTCCCAAAAAATGATATAAAGTTGCTATAAAATGATTGTAAAACATCCAAGATTAATAATATAACAGCATGGAACAAGCAAAAATTATAGATACGTTGGAGACGTATCTGATATTGAGTTAAACATATAGACAAAAACAAAAACAAGTTCAGTTCATGCACGCTTTTCTTTGCCACAGTCACTTCATCAAATATCGTCATTATTGCCTTTCACTTGCACGATCGAATGATATGAAAATAATAATAGTGAAGAGTGTCATGGACTAAGCTGGAATCTGCAACATTTTATTCAAAGGAGAAGACAAGGTAATTTTGGCTCTTTGTTAGATAAACAATAATGCATATTAGAGCCACTCAACATTTTCATCGTAGTCTTCCCCTTACGACAACTCAACAAAAGAAAAGAATTTTAGAGAAACACACTGAAATATTTTTGGAATTTTTAGTTTTTTCTGAAGAAAACAAACTAATCGAAGGAAAACAAAAATGAGAAAAACTATTTACACGGGAAAGCTCCGAACAAGTAAAAGAAGAATAGATAATCTTTTTGGGTTTTCTTATAATAGTACAACTAATTAAACTAGAAAGAAAAACCGAAAAGAAGCGAGAAATATTTTTGGGTTTTCTCAAAGTTTTTGAAACACACAAGAAGAAGGCAAAAATAAAGCTAACATGGATAAACAATGAAAAAGGAATGAACACCGACAACTGGAATGAAATGTGTGGACATGAATGTAATGTCTGTGAGAAATACGTATTCCCCCAAGCTTAGACTTTTGGCCTAAGTGATACGTCTCCAACATATCTATAATTTTTTATTGCTCCATGCTGTTATATTATCAATCTTGGGTGTTTTACATTCATTTACTAGCAACTTTATATCATTTTTTTGGGACTAACCTATTGACATAGTGCCTAGTGCCAGTTGCTGTTTTTTGTTTGTTTTTATTTGGCAGAATATCCATATCAAATAAAGTCCAAATGCAGTGAAACTTTTTGGAGATCTTTTTTTGCACAGAAGACACCCGGGTGGCCCAAGAAGTGCACCAGAGGGGGCCTGTGGGGCCCACTAGGCACCAGGGCATGCCAGAGGCCCCAGGCGCGCCTTGGTGGGTAGTGGAGCCCACAGGCACCCCTCCACCGCCTATTAGCTCTATAAATACTCTAAAATCCCAAAAACCCTAGGGGAGTCGACGAAACAGGATATATCTTTTTCTCATCAAGATAAGCATACTTCAGAGTGTCAGGCAATTGCTTTAATTCAAAGATAGGATCACCTTTGGGTGGAGGAGGACCTCCTAGAATTTCAACAGGCAAATTGTGTTTAAGGATTGGTTGTTGTTCAAAGAATATTTTATCTATTTCATTTCTTTCATGCAAGTGCATATCATTTTCATGGTCTAGCAAATGTTGTTCTAGTGGATCAGTAGGAGGTACGGCAATAGAAGCAAGACCAATTATTTCATCCTTACTAGGTAATTCTTTATTATGAGGTTTTCTACGAAACTTAGAGAAATTAAACTCATGAGACACATCACCAAAATTGACACTGACTATTTCTTTCTCACAATCTATCTTAGCATTGGCAATGTTCAAGAAAGGTCTACCAAAAATAATGGGACAAAAGTCATCTTGTGGGGAACCAAGGACTAGAAAATCAGTAGGGTATTTTATTTTCCCACACAAGACTTCAACATCTTTAACAATCCCAAGTGGTGTGATGGTATCTCTATTAGCAAGTTTAATAGTAACATCTATGTCTTCTATTTCAGCGGATACTATATCACTCATAATTTCTTGGTATAAGGTAAAAAGGATAGCACTCACACTAGCACCCAAGTCACATAAACCATGATAGCAATGATCTCCTATTTTAACTGAGACAACAAGCATGCCAACAACAGGTTTATTTTTATCTTTAGTGTCGGATTTGGCAATTCTAGCTGTTTCATCACAGAAATAAATAACATGCCCATCAATATTTTCGACCAAGAGATCTTTAACCATAGCAACACTAGGTTCTACTTTAATTTGTTCAGAGGGTTTAGGTGCTTTAATATTACTTTCATGAACCACTGTTGACACCTTAGCATGTTCCTTTATCCTAACAGGGAAACGTGGTTTGTCAATATAAGCAGTAGGAACAACTGGATCAACATTATAAATGATAGTTTCATCTTTAAGTAAAATCGGTTCTTTAATTTCTTCTTTAATAGGGGTATGATATTTAAACCACTTATCCTTAGGGAGATCAACATGAGTACCAAATGATTCACAAAAAGAGGCTACTATCTCATAGTCAAGTCCATACTTAGTGCTAAACTTGTGAAAAGAATCGGTATTCATGAAAGATTTAACACAATCGAACTCAAGCTTAATACCTGACTCTTTACCTTTATCGAGTTCCCAATCTTTAGAGTTGCATTTAATTCTTTCCAAAAGATCCCACCTGCATTCAATAGTCTTCTTCATAAAAGAACCAGTACAAGAAGTATCGAGCATGGATTGATCATCACGAGAAAGCCGAGCATAAAAATTTTGAATAATAATTTCTCTTGAGAGCTCATGATTGGGGCATGAATATAACATTAACTTAAGCCTCCCCCAAGCTAGAGCGGTAATTTCTCCTCCACGAGGCCAAAAATTATATATATAATTCCGATCACGATGAACTAGATGCATAGGATAATATTTTTGGTGAAATTCCAATTTCAATCGATTCCAATTCCAAGCTCCAATATCATCGCATAGCCTATACCATGTTAATGATTTTCCCTTGAAAGATAAAGGGAAAACCTTCTTCTTAACTTCATCTTCAGGTAAACCTGCAAGCTTAAACAATCCACAAATTTCATCCACATGTATCAAATGCATATCAGGATGTTTCGTTCCATCTCCTGCATAAGGATTAGCTAGCAGTTGTTCTATCATACCCGAACTAATTTAACAATAAATATTTTCATTAGGTGCAGTAGGTTGAGGGGAAACTCTTTGTGTTTCCGGTCGAGGTGAAGATACCCCGAATAAACCCCTCAAAGGATTGTTTTCCATAGTAACAAGTGACAGTAAATTTCAGCACGCAGTATAAATTTTTCCTTACCAAGAGCGCTTCACTCACTGGAAACGGTGCTAGAAAAGAGTCTTGATGACCCACAAGTATAGGGGATCAATCATAGTCCTTTCGATAAGTAAGAGTGTCGAACCCAACGAGGAGCAGAAGGAAATGACAAGTGGTTTTCAGCAAGGTAATTTCTGCAGGCACTGAAATTGTCAGTAACAGGTAGTTTCATAGCAAGATAATTTGTAGCAAGTAACAATAAGTGCAGCAAGATAGCCCAACCCGTTTTGTAGCCAAGGACGGGCCAGAACGATCTCAGGTAATAAGTAATATGTTCTTGAGGGCACACGGGAATTTCATCTAGTCACTTTCATCATGTTGGTTTGATTCGCGTTCCCTACTTTGATAATTTGATATGTGGGTGAACCGGTGCTTGGGTGCTGTTCTTACTTGAACAAGCCTCCCACTTATGATTAACCCCCTCGCAAGCATCTGCATCTATGAAAGAAGTATTAAGATAAAATCTAACCATAGCATTAAACATATGGATCCAAATCAGCCCCTTACGGAATAGCGCATAAACTAGGGTTTAAGCTTCTGTCACTCTAGCAACCCATCATCTAATAACTACTCCACAATGCATTCCCTTAGGCCCAAAGATGGTGAAGTGTCATGTAGTCAACGTTCACATAACACCACTAAGGGAATCACAACATACATATCATCAAAATATCAAACACATATAAAATTCACATGATTACTTGCAACATGACTTCTCCCGTGGCCTCAAGAACAAAGGCAACTACTCACAAATAATATTCATGCTCAAGATCAAAGGGATATTAAATAGCATAATGGATCTGAACATATGATCTTCCACCAAATAAGCCGGCTAGCATCAACTACAAGATGTAATCAACACTACTAGTCACCCACAGGTACCAATCTGAGGTTTCAATACAAAGATTGAACACAAGAGGTGAACTAGGGTTTGAGATGAGATGGTTCTGTTGAAGATGTTGATGAAGATTGGCCTCCCAAAGATGAGAGGGTTGTTGGTCATGACGATGGCTTCGATTTCCCCCTTCGGGAGGGAAGTTCCCCTGGCGGAATCGCTCCGCCAGAGGGCAACAGTGCTCCTTCCCAAGTTCCGCCTCAAGACGGTGGCGCTCCGTCCCTAAAGTCCTCTCCTCATTTTTTCTAGGTCAAAAGACCTTATGTAACAGAAGATGGGCACCGAAGGTGCGCCTAGGCCCCCACTACCCACCAGGGCGCGCTTGGAGGGGGTGGCACGCCCTGGTGCCTTGTGGGCGCCCGGTTGCCCCCCTCTAGTGGTTCTTTTCTCCAATATTTATTATATATTCCAAAATAATTCTCCGTAAAATTTTAGCTCATTTGGAGATGTGCAGAATAGGTATCTCTGATATAGCTTTTTCAGGTCCAGAATTCCAGCTGCCGGCATTCTCCCTATTTGTGTAAACATTGCATATTATGAGAGAAAAGGCATTAGAATTACTCCACAAAGTGTTATAATACATAAAAATAATATAAATAACAGTAGGAAAACATGTTGCAAAATGGACGTATCAATCCTCTCCTCTTCGGGGAAACACCAACGCAGATACAAGCAATCAGGATGAATTTCTGGCGCCGTTGCCGGGGAGACATCATCAACATCTATCAGGTTCCTACGCACAAACTCTCATCTCCTTGAAATTACTTTATTTGCCACTTTCATCTCGTTTTCATCTCCCCCACTTCTAAAACGTTTTCAGAAGAAAAAAATGCCTTCTTTTTGTTTGCCTTTTTCTTGTTTGATCTTTTGTTTGTGTGTGATCCTGTTTGCATAGTCACGATGTCTCAAGAAAATACCAAATTGTGTGATTTTTCCAATACTAATAATAATGAATTTATTAGTACTCCGATTGCTCCTCCTGCCACTAGTGCAGAGTCTTATGATATTAATGTCGCTTTGTTGAATCTTGTTATGAAAGAGCAATTTTCTGGTAGTCCTAATGAGGATGCCGCATCCCATCTAAACACTTTCGTATAATTGTGTGATATGCAAAAGAAAAAAGATGTGGACAATGATATTGTGAAGTTGGAATTATTTCCTTTCTCTTTGCGTGATCATGCAAAATTTTGGTTTTCATCTTTGCCTCGCAATAGTATTGATTCGTGGGATAAGTGCAAAGATGCTTTTATTACTAAGTATTTCCCGCCCACAAAAATTATTTCTCTTAGAAATCAAATCATGAATTTTAAGCAACTTGATCATGAACATGTTGCGCAATCTTGGGAAAGAATGAAATTAATGCTAAGAAATTGTCCTACTCATGGTTTAAATCTATGGATGATTATACAAAAAAATTATGTGGGATTTGAATTTTGTTTCTAGAAATCTTTTGGATTCCGTCGCGGGTGGTACTTTTATGGAGATTACTTTGGGTGAAGCTACTAAATTGCTAGATAATATCATGGCAAATTATTCACAATGGCCTACCGAAAGAGCACCTACTAGTAAAAAGGTTAATTCTGTTAAAGAAATTAGTACTTTGAGTGAAAAGGTTGATGCACTTATGAAATTGGTTTCTAGTAAAAATGCTCCTATTGATCTTAATGATGTGCCTTTGTATACTTTGATTGAGCAAAATAATGATCCAGTAGATGCGAATTTTCTCTCGCGAAACAATTTTAGTAACAATGCTTATAGAGGTAATTTTAATCCTTGGCCTTTCGCTAGAAATTCCTCTAACAATTATGGCAATTCCTATGGTAATTCTTCTTATAATAATAATAGGATGCCCTCTGATCTTGAGAGTAATATTAAAGAATTTATCAATGCTAAAAAAAAATTCAATACTACGAAAGAAGAAAAGTTGAATAAGATTGATGATATGTCTAGAAGCATTGATAGAATTTCTCATGATGTAGAAAATCTCAAGATTAAAAATTTTCCACCTAAAGTGGATATTAATGAATCAATTAAATCTTTATATGTTTCAATGGATGAAAGTAAGAAAAGAACAGCTATGCTTAGAGCTAAAAGAGAATTTTTAGAAAGAACATTTGATTGCTTTCACCATAATGATGAAGATGTTAAGATGATTGGTGTTTCTTCTATTGATTCCTTATTTAGTAATATTAAACTTGACGATAAGGGGATTGAAGAAGAGTCAACTTTAGCTAGAAGGCGTCCCCATAATTCGGTGGGTGAAAATCTTGTTGAAAAAATTGATAAAAGTGGGTTTGGAGAGGTCAAAACTTTAACTAGTGATGTGCCCACTCTTTTGGATTACAAAGACTTTAATTATGATAGTTGTTCTTTGATTGAGTGTATTTCTTTGTTGCAATCCATGATAAATTCACCCAGTGCCTCTGAACAAAACAAAGCTTTTACTAAACATATTGTAGAAGCAATGATGAAAGCTTTAGAAGAAAAGTTAGAACTAGAGATTTCAATTCCTAGAACATTATATGATGAATGGGAACCCACCATTAAAGTGAAGATCAAAAATTATGAGCGCAATGCTTTATGTGATTTAGGTGCTAGTGTTTCCACAATTCTGAAATCTCTTTGTGATGTACTTGGTTTTACCAATATTGAAGAATGTTATCTTAATTTGCACTTGGCGGATTCTAATATTAAAAAGCCTTTGGGAAGAATTAATGATGTTCTCATTCTTGCAAATAGGAACTATGTGCCCATCGATTTTATTGTAATTGATTTTGATTGATATGAAAGAAGGGAATATTAAATCTTAGTTGGTAGACCGTTTTTACGAACTATAGGTGCCCTGATTGATATGAAAGAAGGGAATATTAAATTTTATTTTAAATTAAGAAAGGGTATGGAACACTTCCCTAGAACAAGAATTAAGCCACCATATGAATCAATTATGAGGGTAACCTATGGATCAAAAACCAAAGATGGCAATACTTGAATCTATGCATTATGCCTAGCTAGGGGCAAAAAACGATATCGCTTGTTGGGAGGCAACCCAATGAATAAAATAACTTTTTCTATTTTTTCTTTCTGTATTTGTGTGTTGACACAATTATGCCTCTATTATGATTGTGCTTTTTTGTTTTAATTAGTGTTTGTGCCAAGTAATGTCTTTAGGATGGCTTGGGTGATAGTTGACTTGATCTTGTTGGAAAGCAGAAACTTTTACATCCAGTAGAAGAATTCTTAAAAATCACTGGAGCGACAAAATATTCTGAATTTTTTACACAATATTGATATACAAATTTCCTCTGTTTTCCTAATTTTTCAGAATTTTAGAGTTACAGAAGTATGCGAAACATTCGAGTGTTTACAGACTGTTCTGTTTTTGACAGATTCTATTTTCATTGCATTGTGTGCTTATTTTGATGAATCTATGGGCTATATTGGGGGGTATTAGCCATATTAAAGTTAGAATACAATAGGTCTAATGCAATAACAAAATAAGAATGGGTTTGCAATAGTACTTAAAGTAAAGATTGGTTTTCTTATACTAACGGATATCACGAAGGTTTTTGTTAAGTTTTGTGTTATTGAAGTTTTCAAGTTTTGGGTGAGATCACGATGGATGAAGAAATAAGGAGTGAAACGATCCTAAGCTTGGGGATGGCCGTGGCACCCCAATGTAATATTCAAGGAGAACTAAGCAACTAAGTTTGGGGATGCCCCGGAAGGAATCCCCTCTTTCTTCTAACAACCATCGGTAATTTTACTTGGAGCTATATTTTTATTCGTCACATATCATGAGTTTTGCTTGGAGCGTCTTGTATTATATGAGTCTTTGCTTGTTTTGCTTTTTAGTTTGTCACAATCATCCTTGCTGGACACACCTATTTGAGAGGCCCATAATGATCCTATGATTTGTTAGAATTGCTCTATGTGCTTCACTTAAAAAATTTTGAGCTATGGAATTGCTCTAGTGCTTCACTTATATCTTTTTTAGCATGGTGGTTGTTTAATTTTTAAAGAAATATCCTCTCATGATTCACTTGTATTATTTTGAGAGATGAAAATTTTGAAGAAATATTTATGCTCTTATTATTCACTTAAATTTGTTTGTGAGCTTGTTATAAGCAATGGTAATATATGAAATTAGTCCCAAAGTGATAGATATTCAAGGGGGATATAATAAAAACTTTCATGAAGATCATTGGATATTATAAACTTGATTCCTTGTAATAGTTTTTAGATATGGAGATAGTAATATGTGAGTCATGTTGGTGAGTAATTATGCTTTATTAAGAATATTGGTGTTAAGGTTTGTGATTCCCTATGCAAGCACGAAAGTCAATAGTTATGCAATGAAGTTACATCCTACTTGTGGTGCATTATTCGGTGTTAGTTATGTTTAATGCTCATTTATTAAGTCTTTCAATTTATGTTTAATGCTCACTTAGTTATGTTTAATGCATTATTCGGTGATAACCCACAAGTATAGGGGATTGCAATAGTTTTCGAGGGTAGAGTATTCAACCAAAATTTATTGATTCGACACAAGGGGAGCCAAAGTATATTCACAAGTATTAGTAGTTGAGTTGTCAATTCAACCACACCTAAAAGACTTAATATCTACAACAAGGTGATCAGTAGCAAAGTAGTATGATAGTAATGGTAACAGTGGCAATCCTAACAGTAGCAGTTTTGTAGTGATTGTAACAGCAGCAGCAATGAAAGTAACTTAGCAAATATCAATATGTGAAAAGCTCGTAGGCATTGGATCAGCGATGGATAATTGTGTTGGATAATATTCATCATGTAGTAGTCATAACCTAGGGCGACACAGAACTAGCTCCAATTCATCAATGTAATGTAGGCATGTATTTCGTATATAGTCATACGTGCTTATGGAAAAGAATTTGCATGACATCTTTTGTCCTACCCTCCCGTGGCAGCGGGGTCCATAAGGAAACTAAGAGATATTAAGGCCTCCTTTTAATAGAGAATAGAACAAAGCACTAGCACTTAGTGAATACATGAACTCCTCAAACTACAGTAATCATCGGAAAGAATCCCAATTATTGTCACCTTGGAGTATGCGGATCATAAATCGTAATAGGTACGTATAACTTGCAAGATAGGATCAAGAGCACAAATATATTCATGAAAACATAATAGGTTCAAATCTGAAATCATGGCACTTGGGCCCTAGTGACAAGCATTAAGCATAGCAAGGTCATAACAACATCAATCTCAGAACATAGTGGATACTAGGGATCAAACCCTAACAAAACTAACTCGATTACATGATAAATCTCATCCAACCCATCACTGTCCAGCAAGCCTACGAAGGAATTACTCACTCCCGGAGGTGAGCATCATGAAATTGGCGGTGAAGGAAGGTTGATGATGACGACGGTGTTGGATTCCACCCTCCGGAGCCCCGAACGGACTCCAGATCAGCCCTTCCGATGAAGAACAGGAGGTGGAGGCGGCTCCGTATCCTAAAACGCGATGAATCCTTCTCTCTAATTTTTTTCCTTGGCAAATAGGTATATAAGGAGTTGGAGTTAGGGTTGTCGGAGGTCCAAGGGGCCCACAAGCCTAGGTGGCGCGCCCTTGGGGGTGGGCGCACCCCCTGAGCTTGTGGCTCCTGGGTGGCCCTCCTCTGGTATCATTTTCCGCTAGTATTTTTATATATTCCACAAAAATTCTCCGTAAATTTTTAGGTCAATCCGAGAACTTCGATTTCTGCACAAAAACAACACCATGGCAATTCTACTGAAAACAGCGTCAGTCCGGGTTAGTTCCATTCAAATCATGCAAATTAGAGTCCAAAACAAGGGCAAAAGAGTTTGGAAAAGTAGATATGATGGAAGCGTATCAACTCCCCCAAGCTTAACCCACTGCTTGTCCTCAAGCAATTCAGTTGACAAAGAAAAACTTTTACGAACTCTATTTGATCTTACTGTTGCAAATATGTCTAACCAATGTTCAGGTTTTCAGCAAAGATTATGAACTAACCATATTCACAATAACACTTAGGTCTCACATTTACTCATATCAATAGCATAATTAACTAACAAGCAATAATAAGATATCTCGGATGACAACACTTTTTCAAAACAATCATGATACAATATGATATAATGGTATCTCGCTAGCCCTTTCTGAGACCGCAAAATATAAATGCAGAGCACCCCTAAAGTTCAAGCACTGACTAGACATTATAATTCAAGGCAAAAGAGATCCAGTCACACTCATACTCAATATCGACTAAAAACAAAGCATACAAATGACAGTAGTGCTCTCTAGCTGGTGCTTTAATAAGAAGATGATGACTCAACAATAAAAGTAAATGCATAGGCCCTTCGCAGAGGGAAGCAGGGATTTACAGAGGTGCCAGAGCTCAAAGTTTTTAAAATAGAGATGAATATAATTTTGAGAGGTATGCTTTCATTGTCAACATAACAACCAAGAGATGTCATGATCTTCCATGCTAGACACATTATAGGTGGTTCCCAAACAGAATGGTAAAGTTTTTACTCCCCCTCCACTAACAAACACAAGCCATGGCTAGCCGAATCCTCGGGTACCCTCCATACCAACAACAATCCGGGGGAGTTTTGTTTCATTCTTATATTTTGATTTTGATTTTGATCATAGGACTGGGCATCCCGATTACCAGCCACTTTCTCGTGAATGACAAGCGAATAAACACTCATCATGAGAATAACCCACCTAGCATGGAACATACTGACAGCCCCCTGTCGCTACACGAGCGATTCGGGCATACAAAATAGATTATTATTTGAAGGTTTAGAGTTTGGCACATGCAAATTTACTTGGAACGGTAGGTAAATACCGCATATAGGTAGTGTCATGGATTTGTCACGGCAGATGTCCTTAGTGTCAGGACTTAGTCGTGAGGCCAACGCATCTATGTGGTAGCTTGAGAGGGGTTGAATGGGACGAGAGACGCGAGGTTTTACCCAGGTTCGGCCCCTCACGGTGGAGGTAAAAGCCTACGTCCTGCTTCATTGATATTGATCATGGTGATGCTCACGATTACATGGGTGCTCTTTTGCTACCTCTAACTCGAGAGCTATCGATTTGTCTGTCGCTACTTGTCAAAACTTGTTCCTCTTGGGGTGCCCTGCCCCTCCTTATATAAGTTAGAGGGGCGGGTTACATGTGGAGTCCTAGTAGGATTAGGACTAGTCTATCTTCTATTACAAGCCAGATACAAGTCCGGGTCTTGCTTCCTTGTAAAGAAAATATTCCTCATGCCTTTCCTCTTAAGCCGGCCCACCAGACACACACCTTGAGCCGGTCTTCTCATAAGCCGCCCTTTGGGCCTTGGGCCTCTGGGTCTTGTCGCTCCTCTGACCCGCCTACAAGGTCACCAATGAGTCTCCTGGCCCGGCCGGGTCATCAGTGAGTGGAGAGATTCGGACGGGTCACTTAGTGAGTCGCCAAGTCTGGCCGGGTCATCAGTGAGTCTCCAAGTCCGGCCGGGTCATACTTCCGGCCGGGTCATACCGCGGGGTATATCCCCGACATTAGCCCCCAGTTTAATTTGGATTTATCCATGTTAAACTGATCCTGCAAAATAAACACAAGAACAAATTTGATAGGTTGTGCTCTGAGTTAAAGTTTTTCTGAACCGGCACCTGATCATCCTTAAGTCCTTGTCATTTCCTTCTTGATATGTGTCCATGACTTCATAGCAAAATCACCTTTAGCAGATATGTTCAAACTTTTCCAATGCAAAAGATCCTGGTACTTCGTCTGAAAAGTCCGGGTTAATAGGCCAGCTTCATAGTCAATTTGCTTGTAGAAAAATATTATAAAAAAGAATCCATTTGAGTCGGCCTTCAATGCTCTGACTTAATAAAAATATTGAACTTAAGATGTCCTTCTGGAGCTGAACCAATTTTTGAATACTCCGGCTTAATAATGCTAGAGCTTGTCAAGTCGTGATCCTCGAAATTGCCAGGTTATGGCTGATAATGCCAGGTCATGATTGTTGCTGACATCGGGTCATGCAATTGACCTTCCTGAGTTATCCAGGCCAAAACTAAGAATATAATACCTGGTTTGTTAAAAAAACTGAGAATTTGAGGATATTCCTCCCTGATATGCATATCATCTGTAGCCCCCAAGTCTTAAGAGGAAAACATAGTGATAGCTTAAGACTTGCTTCAATATAAATGCTGCAACTTTGAAGAAATCCGGCTTGTTCATGTAGGTCGCCAATCATAAAGTGAATATTTTGCACTTCACATGTGTAGCCCCCAAGTGCCGGGTCATTATGCAATAATGAGCAGGGACTTTATAGATATGATCATGCAGATTTGAGCAGCAACGTGTAGCCCCCAAGGCCGGCTCAGTAAGATAATACTGAGCTGGGACTTTATATGTACTTCAAAAAATAACACCATATGATGTAGCTCCCAAGTTTTGGGTTACCTTTGACAAGAGCAATTAGTAGCCCCCAAGGGCCGGCTCATTACGATGTGATGAGTCGGGTCTTCAATATGGTGAGTTAAAAACAACCTTGCATTAGCCCCCAAGTGTCATGGTGCATGCTTGCAGCGACATGGGACTTGCATACTTAAAGTAATCTCAATTTGAATATTGTAGCCCCCAAGTGCCGGGTTGTATGCCTGCAGCAACTCGGGACTATTCCTTCCATTGTAGAATAAATCATATCCATTGATAAAGAAATAATAGCCATTGTGCTGAAGCGACTTTGAAAACCTCAATCATAATACTGGTTATGAAAACCTCAATCATTCAATACCATAATGAAAATCCAGCCAAGTTTGGCTATTAAAGATTTGAATAACTTATCTGTTTGACAAGTAAATCTGGAGTTAAATATCCGGTGGCTCTGGACCGATGGCGACTTAATGCGCATCCATTGTACTCCAGGATGCAACCCGGCGGCTTATAACCTTTGCAAAAAATCAGGAATTGATAACCCCATCCATGGCGGCTCATAGTCATGTCCAGTTTTTTGAAAAGATCACTTTGGCGGCTCATAGCCTCAATATACTCAATATTGAGCAATATAACCCGGAGCTGGATAACCCGGCAATATATTCAGATGGCCATATGATGGGTTTAAACGCAATGATTCATATGTGCAATAGCAGTATTCTTACTTATGTGTAAAGCTCTGCATGTCCTACACAAAGTTTAAACAACATATGCCCCGGCGACTTAACGCCAAAAACCAGGGCAGGTAACAACCCAAACATAATATAGTCTTGTGCAATTATGGAAAAGACTAAAATTAAGGCCATCTAAGCCAAAAATGTACTGGCAACTTAAAGTCAAAAGCCAGGGCGGGTTATCAAACCTCGCATATTCATATAACCAGGAAAACATACCTGTAGGATTGATTTATACTACTGGGTTACATCGCCATACCCAGTGAGGGTAACAATCCAATGATTTATAAGTGCATGATTCCAATGGCGTAATCCAAAATATACCGGCGACTTAACGTTCAAAACCAGGGCGGGTTATCAAACCTCGCATATTCATCCAACAATTTAAAAAAACTTACCTGGAAAATTGGCTCAAATTGCCGGCTTACATCGCCACATCCAGTGAGGGTGACAACCCAAGTATTCATAAGCGCATAACTCCAATTGCGTAATCCAAAGTATACTGGTGACTTAAAGTCCATAGCCAGGGCGGTTTAGAAAAACCCTAAATATTCATTCAAATATAATAAGTCATACCTGTAGACTGATATCATAATGACGCTGTAATAATTGTAATCCAGCATGTGTATTAACCCGTAGGTATGAAATATCATGATTTTGATTGCTCAAGGCAAAGATATCCTGGCGACTTAACGTCCGTTATCAGGGCGGGTTATCAAACCCAAAGATGCTCAATGATGAGTCAAATAATCAAGGCTGCATGGCCTATGAAATCGGTTCATACTGCTGGCTTACAGCACCATATGCAGTAAGGGTAACAGCCCAAAAAACTTAGAGCGCAGAACTCCAAGTGCAAAATCAAAGCATACTGGCGACTTATCATCCAAAGCCAGGCCAGGTTATCAAAACTCCAGGTATACTCAAATATGAGTCATGAGGATTAATGCTACATGGCCTGAATCAATTTTAAACCACATACCAATATGGTACAAAGATATGAACCCAAACAATGTTCAAAACAAATAGCAAATCAGGTAAAAAAAGGCCTTCATAGGCTGCCAAGCCTCAACATCAAGTGCTGTTCAAGGGCCGCACAGCCACTGAGTTAATCCTTTATTCAAACCTGTAAGCCTGGCCTCACATGATGTGACGCCCCCGGCCCGATCGTGCACTAATCATACACGCAAATGCACACGATCAAGCCTAAGGACTCACGGGAAGATATCACAACACAACTCTAAAACATAAATAAAGTCATACAAGCTTTATATTACAAGCCAGGGGCCTCGAGGGCTCGAATACATAAGCTTGCGAACAAGCGTCAGCGGAAGCATCAGATATCTGAGTACAGATATGAAATAGAAACAGAAAGGCCTTTAGGAAGGCGGGGCAAAATAAAACACTACGATCGAAAGGCGAAGGCCTCCTGCCTGGGACCCTCCGATCCTACTCCTGGTCGTCAGTCAACTCGTAGTAGTATCCATCCTCTGGGTAGTAGTAGTAACGATCGTCGGGGCATCTGTCTCAGGGGGCTCCGTCCTCTGGTCACGTCAAACTGATATGGGGAGAAAAAGGAAAACAAAGCAACCGTGAGTACTCTGAAGTACTCAACAAGCAAGGATCTACACTACATATGCAACATTTTCAAGGGGAGGCTGTATATGTGGACTGGGCTGCAGAAATGCCAGAATAGAGAGAAGGCCTAGTCCTATCGAAGACTAGCATCTTCAGCGGTCTTGCAGCAGTAGAAGAGAGTAGAACAATACCATATAATGTAGCAGTAATAATATCAACCTCACCCAGAGATCCTTTCTCGACTCCCTGCGAGAAAGCAATCCCAGAGCCATACATTCATCAACCTCGTCCTGAGATCCCTTCTCGACTCCCTGCGAGAAGCAATCCCAGAGCCATATATACAGGTCTCATCACAGGTATCCAGTTCTAAATTGTATCAATCAGGATACAACTCCGAGTGTCCTTTACCGTAGGACCGGCTATCGATAGAAGTGTTCTTCCCTGCAGGGGTGCACCAACTTACCCAACACGCTCGATTAACTCCGGCTGGACACACTTTCCAGGGTCATGCCCGGCCTCGGCCAAACGACACATCGCAACCCTACCTACAACTCCGCAGAGAGGTCCCCGCCGGTCTACATCCTAAGCGCAAGGGGGTCTTGGCCATCGCCCCTCGCCCTCTGGGTCGTTGCGTGCCGGGCGAACCAGGCTCCACCCCTCAGGATGGTGCCGGCCCAGCCCGGCCGCAGTGCTGAACTGGACGTCTGACAGAGTTTTCGGCTTATGCATACGATGCAGAACGCCCATACTATGCCCACGTGATGGTTAGTGCTATCAGACCAGAGGCCTGCTCGGATCAAATATCCAAATCGCTAGGACTAGGGGCTTGCGGTAACGAGCAGAGACTCACGAAAGATGTGACCCCGTCGCCCCGTCTCGAGGACTTGCGGCAAGGGTTAAGAATGCCCGGCCGCGCCTCGTATTCACCACTCGGGCACCACACTGGCAACCCGCCTCCACATCACACGCGGGTACCCCTCAGGGTCGACCCGCCTTTCCAAGTAACATTGTAAAGTCCAAGTATCCGTGTGTCCATAACATCAGGGAATCCGAGGTATCACCCTCATTGAATTCCCACTCGATGTATCCGTCAAGGTGAACTAGGAGGAATCACCCTCACTGGGTCCACACTTGAGGTGTTGTACGACAGCGTCGTTATCGGAAGCGGTGAAGGAGGAATCACCCTCGATGACCACGACCGAATAACTACTCTACAGAGTTAACATCAGAAGTGCTACATGAGGTTTCACCCTCGGCACTCGATAGTAACGCTGCAGTGTCGTTACAACTAAGGGGGGTGATGTGCGGTGTCGGGTCCTGGTCTTCAATCCCATTGATCGGGTCTTCTGACGATCCAGCGCGGCAGTCGGGATAAGTGGGGTCACTGATAGGTCTCTACCCAGCCTAGACTAAACAGTTTAGGATATGTAGGTAATTATCAACAGTAGGTTACAATGAACAGGCTATGCATCAGAATAGGTAAAGCAGCAGCAGCAGTAATTCTAATGCAAGCATGAGAAATTTAGAATGGGCGATATCGGTATGCTCAAGGGAGGGGCTTGCCTGGTTGCTCGGCGGCAAGGGCAAGGTCGTCTATGGTGTCTTCGGGATCCGAAGCTGCGTCGGTCTCGGGGACGACGTCGGGGTCGGGGGCTATCGAGAGAGAAGAGGGGGAGGAAACAGTATAAATATATAGCAAACATGAGCATGACAAATACGATACACGGTGCTAGGGGTAGTCTAACGCAGCATCACACGTAACAGACGGAGCGGGAGAATATCTGACGATATTTCCCGGGTCTTTGGAATTATCGGACAGAGGATAAGAGGGGAACGGTTGCAAGTTCGGATAGTTAGGGACGCGTGACGGGCGAACGGACCGCGTATTCAGATTCGTCTCGTCGTTCTGAGCAACTTTCATGTACAAAGTATTTTCATCTGAGCTACGGATTATTTTATATGATTTTCTAAAGTTTTTATTAATTTCTGGAATTTATTTAAATAGGTTGACTAAGTCAAATGGTCCAGTCAGCAGATCCAGTCAGCGTTGACTGGGTCAAGGTTGACCAGTCAACAGGGTCAAGGGGGACCCACATGTCATAGTTTACTAACACTAATTAACAGATTAATTAGACTAACTATTTAATTAGTTTAATTAAACAGAATTAATTAAGTTAATTATTCATTTAATTAACTAATTAATTAATACTTATTTATTTTTAATTCCGTTTTAAACAGGGGCTGGGCCCCGTCGGTCATAGGTCGGGGCGGACATGTCCGGGCCGTGTTTGTTCGGGCACCGGACAAGTCCGGGCCAGCGCGCGCGCGTGCACCAGAGGCGAGGCCAAGGCCGGAGCGCGGCGCGGCGAGGCCGGCCGGGCGGGCGCGAGGGGAGGCACAGCGAGCGCGGGCGAGCGGCAGCCGGGCGCGGTGCGGCGTCGGGACCGGAGGCGCGCGGGCGGCGGTGGCGCGCGCGGCGGGCGAGCGGGGCCGGAGCGGGCGCGGCCGAAGCGCGCGGTCGCGCGTGGGCGAGCGGGCGGCGGGGCGCGGCCGGAGCACACGCAGGCCGGGCGGCGGCCGGAGGCGGGGAGGCGAAGGAAGAGAGGGGAGGAGGTGGCCCTCACAGCGGGGCGCAGGGAGAGGACGCGTGCTCGGGGAGGGTCGTCCCTCCACCGAGCCACGATTCCAGCCTTACCAGGTCGAACCCACCCTGGCGGGCCCCAGCACGCAGGGCACTCCGCGGCGGAGGGGGCCGGAGGAGGCGGCGCCGGCGGCGGGGTCGGGCGGCGCGGGCGGCGGCGGGCGGCGCGGGCAGCGTGGGATCGGGCCTGCGCCCGATCTGGATCGGGGGGGGGGGAGTGAGCGAGGGGGGTGGGGAGCGGCTAGGGTTCGGTCGGTGGGGGATATGGGGAGGGGAGTGGGCGCCGGCTGGGCCGGCCTGGCTAGCCCAGCGGCCAGCTGGGCCGAGGCCCAGAGGGGGGGGCTTTATTTTCTTTGTTCTTTTTCTTTTTATAAATTCATATACCTCTGTTTAGTAATAGTTAGGCCCCAAACGAATTTTGTAAAAAGGGAGACCTAGTCCTAAAATACCAGTGCTTTATTTCCTAACACCTAAAATTAGTTTGGGCAAAACATCATTTCATACTTAAATTAGATTTAATAAATGGTTATTAAATATTGTTTTTAGTCGCTGTTTGAAGATGTTTGAGTCACTTACCCAACTCCAATGATGTTGGTTTCAATTTTAGAATTGTCTCTGATTTATTTGCTATTTAATGAACAATTTAGTTTCTATGTTGGACAACTTTTATTTTCCACTTTCATTTAAATTTGAATTTGAGGTTAGGAGTTGAAATGCAATATGATGTTAAT
The DNA here is from genome assembly GCA_011799875.1 of Thinopyrum elongatum. Classification (NCBI taxonomy): domain Eukaryota; kingdom Viridiplantae; phylum Streptophyta; class Magnoliopsida; order Poales; family Poaceae; genus Thinopyrum; species Thinopyrum elongatum. The sequence continues at coordinate 501,074,887 of CM022298.1, forward strand.
GATGATCATGCACTGATAATCATGCTGACTTGGCATTATCAAAATGGGATTACTGTGGCTAACCACCGGGGGTGTTACACATGACCAATCGCTGTTTTAACTTTAACAAGTTCAGGGTCTTTATAAGATTGACTGTTAAGAGTACGACGAGTCATTCCAGGATGACCTGGGCGGAGTGGTAGACATACAAAGGCAGGATAACCCGGATTTTTGGTGAATACACCTGGCGTCCAAGCCGATCAAAAGGGTGAATATAGCTATGTTCATTGAACAAGAAGCCCCCAAGTGTCCTTTAACAAGCCATCAAGGCAGGTTACCTATGTTTGAACTGCACATTATAGCAAGTTCTCTTTGGTAACAATTCAACTTGGGCAGAAAAACCCCCAAGTTATTTGCATTCAAGGCGTACAAGCCGGATCAGTAGGGTAGTCATAGCTATGCTCAATGAGCAGGAAGCCCCCAAGTAATTTTTAACAAGGCGTGCAAGCCGGATCAAGAGGGTAATCACAGCTATGCTCAGTGAGCAGGAAGCCCCCAAGTGACCTGCAATATGACAAGCCAATAAGGCAGGATACCCATGTTTGAACCGCGCATCATGGCAGCAAGTTCTCTTTGGCAACCTTTAACTTTTTCTGAGAACTCAAACTTTGCGAGAGATAAATTATTTTTAAGCTAGGATTTTAAATCGGATATTGAGAGCTTCAGAGCTTTGTGGGAGACAGATTTCCCTTGAACCGTATTTCAAACCGGAATCCTTCTTTTTAAGCCGGAAACTTTTTGACGGCCTTTAAATTTTCATCAACATGGCAGTAGCCTTCGGGACCGGGTTATCTTCCATCCAATGACCCGGAGTTCTTGAATGTGCTGAAACTGGCAACATTTGCTAAATCATGTCATCGTAGCCCCCGAGTCTTAAGAAGACTCGAGGAGTTGGCATGAGATTCTTCATATTTGACTATGATATAAACCACCACATAATTCGAGTAGCGGAATGCTGAAATTTTATGTAAACCAGAGACTTAAGGCGAGTTGACAACCCTCGCAATACTCAATGTATATTCCCAGCACAAATCATTTAACAAACCCCGTAACATGACGGTCACTTGTGCAGTAGACAATTGTCCTACATCAAAAATATCACAAGCCAGAATACTTGTTCTCTAAAGAATAAAATATGCATCAATGAATATTGATTGGACAGACTTCACCTGATTTGTCTGGAAGCTACGGTAGGGACCAGTGAGCCGGGGCGGCTCAATAAAGCTAACCAGCGACTCAATACACCCCCGGCGGCTTAAGCAGACCGGTGACTTAATAGGGCCCCGATGGCTCAACGCAGCAGGGGCGGCTCGTAGGTGAATTCGGGCGGGTCCCGCGGCTCCAGGCGAGTCAAGCTGCAGGAGTGGTGGAGGCGGCGACCGCGGCTCGGCGGGTCAACACCGGGCAGCTTGAGCAGCGCTGTAGCAAAAGCGAAGATCGGCGACGGCGGCTCCGACGACTCTGTGCGAGGGCGGCAGAAGTGACCGATGCAAGTCCACGCGCAGTGGAGGTGGTTCAGATCGGCGATGGCGGCTTAGCAGAATCGGCCGGACGGATCAACGAGGGCGGCTCAACCGCGGGGTCGTGGAAACGACGTCGTCGGCCGGTGGGTTTGACTCTTGCCTGTACACGTGCTCGTTGATTGATCTGATGCAGCGCACGGCGGCTGAATCACAATTCCTGTCGGCCTTGGCGACAGGCGACTGCAGCAAAATTGATTTTAACTTCAGATTCGACGGATCACTTTGCGTCGGAGGCGCACAGCAAAACTCCAAACCCTAATTTATCTTGAACTCAAAACTCGTACTCCCAGCTCCAAAGTTGACCATCAAATTTAATCAACCCGGCCGCGGCTCTGCCCAATACTGTTGCTCCATGGCAGTTCTTGTTTATCCGTAAATTACGAACTTCTCGATCCTTGAGATAGATCCCTCCAAGAACTCAACACCACCGTGCGTGAGCCCCACGGTGGGCGCCAACTGTCATGGATTTGTCACGGCAGATGTCCTTAGTGTCAGGACTTAGTCGTGAGGCCAACTCATCTATGTGGTAGCTTGAGAGGGGTTGAATGGGACGAGAGACGCGAGGTTTTACCCAGGTTCGGCCCCTCACGGTGGAGGTAAAAGCCTACGTCCTACTTCATTGATATTGATCATAGTGATGCTCACGATTACATGGGTGCTCTTTCGCTACCTCTAACTCGAGAGCTATCGATTTGTCTGTCTCTACTTGTCAAAACTTGTTCCTCTTGGGGTGCCCTGCCCCTCCTTATATAAGTTAGAGGGGCGGGTTACATGTGGAGTCCTAGTAGGATTAGGACTAGTCTATCTTCTATTACAAGCCAGATACAAGTCCGGGTCTTGCTTCCTTGTAAAGAAAATATTCCTCATGCCTTTCCTCTTAAGCCGGCCCATCGGACACACACCTTGAGCCGGTCTTCTCATAAGCCGCCCTCTGGGCCTTGGGCCTCCGGGTCTTGTCGCTCCTCTGACCCGCCTGCCGGGTCACCAATGAGTCTCCTGGCCCGGTTGGGTCATCAGTGAGTGGAGAGATCCGGACGGGTCACTTAGTGAGTCGCCAAGTCCTGCCGGGTCATCAGTGAGTCGCCAAGTCCGGCCGGGTCATACTTCCGGCCGGGTCATACCGCGGGGTATATCCCCGACAGGTAGGTATGGTGGACTCATATGGAATAACTTTGGGTTTAAGGAAGTGGATGCACAAGCAGTATTCCCACTTAGTACAAGTGAAGGCTAGCAAATAGATTGAGGAGCGACCAACTAGAGAGCGACAACGGTCATAAACATGCATTGAGATTAATAAACATTGGATACAAACATGAGTAGGATATAAATCACCATGAACATAAATATCGTGGAGGCTATGTTGGTTTTGATTCAACTACATGCGTGAACATGTGCCAAGCCAAGCCACTCGAATTATTCGGAGGTGGATACCATCCTATCATACTACATCATAACCATTTGAAATGCATGTTGACACGCAAGATAAACCATTATCCACTCCTAGTTATTTAAGCATGGCATGAGTAACTATAATCTCTAATTGTCTTTGCAAACATGTTTCATTCATAATAGGCTGAATCAAGAACGACGAGCTGATCATATTTACAAAAACAAAATATGTCGAGTTCATACCAGCTTTTCTTTAACTCAACCATTTCATCAAATTTCGTCATTATTGCCTTTCACTTGAACGACCAAATGATGTGAATAATAATAAGAGTGCGCGTGCAGTGGAATAAGCTGGAATCTGCAAACATTTATTCAAAGGAGAAACAAGGTAATATGGGCTCTTTGTTAGATCAACAGTGCATATGAGAGCCACCCAACATTTTCATCGTAGTCTTCTCCTTACAACCCAAAGAAAAAAGAAAAGAATTTCAAAGAAACACACTAAAATATTTTTGGATTTTTTTGTTTTTCTCTTGAAGAAAGCAAATGAAAGAAAAATGAAAACGAGAAAAACTATTTACACTGGAGAGCTCCCAACAAATAAAAGAAGAACGAGAGATCTTTTTGGGTTTTCTTTTAATACTACAACCAAATAAAATGGAAAGAAAAACTAAAAAGAAGCAAGAAATATTTTTTGGATTTTATCAAAGTTTTTCAAACACACAAGAAGAAAGCAAGAAAAATAAACTAACATGGATTATACAATGAAAAAGGATGAACACCGACAACTGGAATGAAAGTGTGATGCGTGAATGTAATGTCGGTGAGAAATACGTCCTCCCCCAAGCTTAGGCTTTTGGCCTAAGTTGGTCTATGGCCATGGCTCGTAGTAACCCTCTCCTGTATACCGTGGAGGGTCTTGAGGGTTCCACTGGGTAGCGAGCTCCTGTGGCTCCCACTGATAAACAGGCTCCTGATATGGGTCAGGTGTTGGTGCTGGCTCAAGTACTGGGGGTTGTATCAGATGTCATCGGGCATAATAGTGTACCTGCCTGAATAAAGATCGAAGAAAGACGGTGCAGGAAAAGTAATAATCTCACAAGTACCCTGACTGAATACTAAGTTGTAGAGGAGTCGCTTTTGCTTATCATTGTTAATAAAGTGATGCGCTACCATGCTAGCATAATCTAAATATTTAGTGGGTAGCAGCATTTCCTCCTCCTCCTCCTCAAGTCTAATAGGAATCTCAAAATGTGCAGCGAGGCGGGTGGCATAGATACCATCGTAAATGGTACCCTTCGAACGGTTTGTGTGCAACCGCCGAGCAACCATGGAACCCAGACTAAAAGTTCTATCAGCATTTAAAGCATGGCGCAAAATAGCAAGGTCTGGTGCACTGAGAGTTCCACTCCCCCCAAGACCAGTCAAACATCTCCCGACAAATCATGCATAGTAATGTAAAACAGGAAAATGTAAACTAGCCACTCTCGCTTCCGACACTCCTCTCTCTTCCCCCACAGTAGTTTCAGAGATGAAATCCTCCATGTCTCTAGGACGTGCATCACTGAGACTGCCCTCATAAGGTATTTTGCAGACATTGCAAAAATCATATAATGTCATTTCCTTAGGCACATCATACAACATAAATTCTACCATGGGTGGTTCCTTCCTAGGATAAAAGCGAAAGTTTCGCACGAAGTTATTAGTGAGTAGGAGATATTGGTCGCATTTATCTTGGAGGAAGGGGACAATGCCGGCATTGTTTTCCAAATAATAGAAATCCTCATAAATTCCCACCTCCTTCAAGAATGTGGCACACGGCCACTCACACGGCTGAACTTCCGCGGCTCGCGGAAGATGGTATTTGGGCTTCTCCTCCGGAGTTTCCTCCGAATTTCAACTTGATGAGCCCCTTAACCACCTCCTCATGGCTTTTCTTTTCTCTGAAAATTTCTGAAATTTTTATTGACTCAAAACAAAAGTGAACAAAACTCAACAAAATCAATAGCAACTACTCCTACAAAGTGCCTAGAGGCCATACCAAGCATCAAAACTAGTTTGAACCATATAAATTTGACATGCAAGCTCAAGAACATGGTCACCAACGGTTGCTAATTGTGCAAATAATAAACCACTAGAACAAAAACTAATTGGACCAACGAAGGAGTCACATACCGATGAACAATTCCCCAAAACAGTTTCGGAAACGGAGTTCCAAGCAAGGAGATTGAAAAAGGCAGCAAAATGAGCAAGAACACGGGTTTGAACAATGGAGTGATTTTTTATGGAGGAAGACGAAGTGCATGGGTGGCAGCAATAAGTTACGGGGCCTACGTGGGCCCCACAAGCTTGCTAGGCACGCCCTATGAGCTTGTGGCTCATAGGCGCACCCCCCTAGGGTGAGTTCAGTGCCAAAAAATTCAAACATTACAGAAAAAATCATATTAAATTTTCAGGGTATTTGGAGAACTTTTATTTCTGGTCATTTTTTATTGCACAGAAAATTCAGAAAACTATATAATCAGGGTATTTCTACTTTATTAATTCTAAATAACAGAAAGTAAAAGTGGGTACAGAAGATTGTGTTTACTAAATTCATCCATCACATGCCCGTCAAAAGGAACCCATTAATAAGGTTGATCAAGTCTTATTAACGAACTTCTTCCGAATGACATGAAACTGGAGAATCTTCGTATAGCACTAGGTTACCTCAACGGGAATATGCATGTCCCCAACAATAAGAATTTCATATTTCTTTTTGACAGTAGGAATAGGGAATTCAAAACCTCCAATAATAATTGTTGAAAATTTTCCAATAGAGTTAATACTATTCACTTGAGGTTGTTTCTCCGGAAAGTGTACCTTGTGCTCATTACCATTAACATGAAAAGTGGCATTGCCCTTATTGCAATCAATAACAGCCCCTGCAGTATTCAAAAAGGGTCTACCAAGGATGATCGACATACTATCGTCCTCGGGTATATCAAGAATAACAAAGTCCGTTAAGATAGTAACATTTGCAACTACGACAGGCACATCCTCACAAATACCGGTGGGTATAGCAGTTGATTTATCAGCCATTTGCAAAGAAATTTTAGTTGGTGTCAACTTATTCAACTCAAGTCTTCGATACAAAGAGAAAGGCATAACACTAACACCGGCTCCTAGATCACATAAAGCAGTTTTAACATAGTTTCTTTTAATGGAGCATGATATAGTTGGTATTCCTAGGTCTCCTAGTTTCTTTGGTATTCCACCCTTAAATGTATAATTCGCAAGCATGGTGAAAATTTCAGCTTCCGGTATCTTTCTTTTATTTGAAACAATATCTTTCATATACTTAGCATAAGGAGACATTTTCAGAATATCTGTCAAACGAAGGCGCAAAAAGACAGGTCTAAGCATTTCAACAAAGCGCTAAAATTCTTCTTCATCTTTGTTTTTTTGAAGCTTTAGGAGGAAAAGGCATGGGTTTCTGAACTCATGGTTCCCTTTCTTTACCATGTTTCCTCGCAATGAAGTCCCTCTTATCATATCTTTTATTCTTAGGTTGGGGGTTATCAAGATCAACGGTATGTTCTATTTCTACATCATTATCATTACTAGGTTGAGCATCAACATGAACATCATCATTATCATTGTTAGTGGGTTCATGTTCATCACCAGATTGAGTTTCAGCATCGGAGATAGAAATATCATTTGGATTTTCATGTGTGTCTACAGTAGGTTCACTAGAGGCATGCAAAGTCCTAACATCTTTCTTTTTAGGAGGACTAGGTGCATCAGTATTAATTCTTTGAGAATCTTGCTCAATTCTTTTAGGATGACCTTCAGGATACAAAGGTTCCTCAGTCATTTTACCACCCCTAGTCATAACTCTAACAGCATGATCATTCATTTTATTGTTCATCTCATTAAGCAAATCATTTTGTGCTTTGAGGACTTGTTCTACTTGAGTTTTTATCATGGATGCATGTTTACTCACACCCTTGACCTCATTAACAGGTTTAAACATATAGTCACTCAAGTGTTCAATCATATAAGCATTTTGTTTCAATTGTCTACTAACAGATGCATTGAAGTTTTCTTGTTTAACAATAAAGTTATCAAATTCATCCGAGCATTGACTAGCAGATTTAGTATAAGGAATATCACCTTCATCAAATCTATAAAGAGAATTTACCTCTACTACCTTGATATGTCTCCGTCGTATCTATAATTTTTGATTATTCCATGCCAATATTATACAACTTTCACATATTTTTGGCAACATTTTATATGATTTATTGGACTAACATATTGATCCAGTGACCAGTGTCAGTTCCTGTTTGTTGCATGTTTTGTTTCACAAAATATCCATATCAAACGAAGTCCAAACGCAATAAATATTTACGGATAATTATTTTGGAATATATGTGATTTTTGGGAGGTGGAATCAACACAAACAGAGGCCCATGGCCTCCACAAGACCCCAGGGCGCGGCCCTGCCCCCAGGCGCATGGTGGTGGGTAGTGGCCACCTCGTAAGGCGGTTGACACCCTTCTTTTGCCGCAAGAAAGAAAATATTCGGAAAAAAAATTGTGTTAAAATCTCAGTGCAATCGGAGTTACGGATGTCCGGGAATATAAGAAACGGTTTTCGACCAGTAAACAAGAACACGAAACAGAAGAGAATAGAGAGACAGATCCAATCTCGGAGGGGCTCTTGCCCCTCCGCTGCCATGGAGGCCATGGACCAGTGGGGGAACTCTCCTCCCATCTAGGGAGGAGGCCAAGGAAGAAGAAGAAGGAGGGGGGCTCTCTCCCCCTCTCTCCCGGTGGAGCCGGAACACCGTCGGGGCAATCATCGTGTGACGGCGATCTACCCCAACAACTCTGTCATCTTCACCAACATCTTCATCACCTTCCCCCATCTATCTACAGCTGTCCACTCTCCCACAACCCGCTTTACCCTCTACTTGAACATGGTGCTTTATGCTTCATATTATCATCCAATGATATGTTGTCATCCTATGATGCTTGAGTAGATTTTTGTTGTCCTATCGGTAATTGGTGAATTGCTATGATTGGTTTAATTTGCTTGTGGTTATGTTGTTGTCCTTTGGTGCCCATCATATGAGCGCGCACATGGATCACACCATAGGGTTAGTTGTATGTTGATAGGACTATGCATTGGAGGGCAAGAGTGACGGAAGCTTCTTCCTAACATAGAAATTGATGCATACGGGATTGAAGGGGGACCAATATATACCTTAATGCTATGGTTGGGTTTTACATTAATGAACGTTAGTAGTTGCGGATGCTTGCTAATAGTTCCTATCATAAGTGCATAGAATTCCAAGAAAGGGATGACATGCTAGCAGTGGCCTCTCCCACATAAAAACTTGCTATCGGTCTAGTAACGTCGTCAATTGCTTAGGGACGATTCCGAAAATCCTACCACTACTAATCCACACTCGCTATACTAATTTAATTGTACTTTAATTAGAACAACACCTACTTTTTAATTTTACATTCTTTATTATCTTGCAAACTTATCCCTTCATACCTACAAAGCACTTCTAGTTTTATTCTTGTTCTAGGTAAAGCAAATGTTAAGCGTGTGTAGCATTGTATCGGTGGTCGATAGAACTTAAGGGAATATTTGGTCTACCTTTAGCTCCTCATTGGGTTCGACACTCTTATTTATCAAAAAAGGCTATAAATGATCCCCTATACTTGTGGATTATCAAGACCTTTTTTCTGGCACCGTTGCCGGGGAGCATTAGCATGGGGTGAATATTCTCGTGTGTGCTTGTTTGCTTTATCACTAAGTAGTTTTTATTTTCTGTTCTAAGTTGTCCTCTATCTTTAGTTATGGATATGGAACATGAAACACTAAAAAAATTAGTTGTACTTGCTACTCATGGAGATGGGGAACCTCCTAAAACCCTCGATGCTCGTTATGTGAAAAATATTAAACACTACTTTGATAATCCTGAGAAAACCCCGTTCAACTTGATAATGGGAGATATGTTGGATCAACGTGAATACTTTAGGGATTATCGCTTGACTCAAAAAGGGAAACTGTTATGGGATCAAATTCATATGTTGCATTGGTATGCTCGGGATCTATGCTTGAGATTTGATTATACTTGTTGCTCTAGGATGAAGGCTCCACACCTTCCCTTTTCATGCAAATTTTAACGATAATGAAACCTTGGCTTCTTATGCTAATCGTAGATATGATTACTATGATGTGGAACGAATAGAAGAATTTGTTGCTTTTGAGGGTGCTTGTGAAATTGAATCTTTGTTTAAAGAGTATGAAAATTATAGTGATGCTGTTTACAGACCTGAAAATTTTGCTATACTTGAATATTGTTATGAGAATTATAAATACAATGTCGATATTGATGAATTTATTGAGAAAGTCTCCGCTGTCCAAGAAGAGACTAATATTTTGCAGGAATCTATGGAAGAAGAAATTGATGACACTGTGAGCTCATTAGATGAAAAAGATGATGAGGAGAGCGAAGAACAAAAGGAGGAAGAGCCGATTAGCTACCCGTGCCCACCTTCTAATGAGAGTAACTCTCTAACTCATACATTGTTTAATGTCCCTTTGTTCTTACCGAAGGATGAATGTTATGATAATTACTATGATCTCATTAATTCGTTTGAACTATCCCTTTTTGATGAAATTGATGATTGCTATGCTTGTGGCCAAGATGCCAATATGAATGATGCTTACGGAGATGAACTTGCTATAGTTCCTTATGTTAAGAATGAAATTGTTGCTATTGCACCCACACATGATAGTCCTAATATCTTTTTGAATTCTCCCAACTACACTATATCGGAGAAGTTTGCACTTATTAAGGATTACATTGATGGGTTGCCTTTTACCGTTGCACATGGTAATTTTGATGAATATAATATGCATGTGATTGCTGCTCCTACTTGCAATTATTATGAGAGAGGAACTACATCTCCGCCTCTCTAGCTATATTTCCAACACGATAAAATTGCAAGAAACTGCTTACGCTATGCATTGGCCTTTATTTGATGTGCATGAATTGTTCTTTTATGACATGCCGATGCATAGGAAGATCCGTTATTGCATGATATATGTTGCTTTGTGCTCACTACTAAATGCCAAATCATTGTTAATTAAAATTGGCTTTGATATACCTTGGGATCCGGGTGGATCCGTTACTTGAGCACTTTATGCCTAGCTTAATGGCTTTAAAGAAAGCGCTGCCAGGGAGACAACCCGGAAGTTTTAGAGAGTAATTTTATTATGTTGTGTGCTTTTATAAAGTTTAAAAAAATATATATAGGGGAACTTAAAACTTTACAAAAGGAAAAGTGAAAGTGAGAAGGATGAACACCGTTGGAGTGGGGGATATCCTTCAACTTGCTCATGCCCATGAAAACCTTGTGAATCTCGGTTACGGAAACTTTTCAACAAAAATAATTATCCCCTTGCACAAATCCATTGTATTATAAAAATAACATGCCAAGATTTGCCTTTAGGATGATTAGATTGCTTGTTGGTATGTGCGATGCAAAAACAGAAACTTCGGCTGTAGTGCGTGAATTTACATTTTTTACTGGAACATCAAAAGTTTCTGAAATTTTTACACAGTACTTCTATAAAAAATGTTTATTTTGTCCTAATTTTCAGAATTTTTGGAGTTACATAAGTATGGTCAAAGGTCAGATTGCTACAGACTGTTCTGCTTTTGACAGATTTTGTTTTTAATGCATTGTTTTGCTTGTTTTGATGGAACTATGGACCTTAGCGAGTGTATAAGCCATGGAGAAGTTAGGATACCATAGGGATAATGCAAAAATAAAATATGAATGGGTTTGCAATAGTACTTAAAGTAGTGATTTGCTTTATTATACTAACGGATCTCACGGAGATTTTTGTTAAGTTATGTGTGGGTGAAGTGTTCAAAGATCGAGGAGGTCTCGATATAATAAGGAGGAGAGGCAAGAGTTCAAGCTTGGGGATGCCCAAGGCACCCCAAGTAAATATCCAAGGAGACTCGAGCGTTTAAGCTTGGGGATGCCTCGGAAGGCATCCCATCTTTCTTCAACAAGTATCGGTATGTTTCGGTTTTCGTTACGTTCACATGATATGCGTAAATCTTGGAGCGTCTTTTGTTTTTATTTTTATTTTTCTTTTATGCACCATGCTGGTATGAGATAGTCCATGGTTGATTTATAGAATGCTCATTGCACTTCACTTATATCTTTTGAGTATGGCTTTATAGAATGCTTCATGTACTTCACTTATATCATTTGAAGTTTGGATTGCCTGTTACTCTTCCCATAGAAAACCGTTGTTTGTAGAATGCTCTTTTTCTTCACTTATATTTGTTAGAGCATGGTCTTTTGAGAAAGAATTAAACTCTCTTGCTTCACTTATATCTATTTAGAGAGTAAACAGGAATTGGTCATTTGCTTGGTTAGTCATGAAATCCTACATAAAACTTGTGGATCACTGAATATGATGTCTTTGATTCCTTGCAATAGTTATGCGATATAGAGATGATAATATGTAGGAGGTACTAGTAAACGGTGGTGGTTAGTAGGAATATTGGTGTGAAGGTTTGTGATTCCCGAAGCATGCACGTATAGTCTCTCGTTATGCTATGAAGTTGCGGCATGATTTATTATTGATTGTCTTCCTTATGAGTGGCTGTCGGGGATGAGCGATGGTCTTTTCGTACCAATCTATCCCCCTAGGGGCATGCGTAGTAGTACTTTGCTTCGAGGGCTAAAAAACTTTTGCAATAAGTATATGAGTTTTTTATGACTAATGTGAGTCCATGGATTATACGCACTCTCACCTTTCCGCAATTTGCTAGCCTCTACGGTACCGTGCATTGCCCTTTCTCACCTCGAGATGTGATGCAAACTTCGTAGGTGCATCCAAACCCCGTGATATGATACGCTCTACCACATATAAGCTTTATTATATCTTCCTCAAAACAGCCACCCACTACAAAAAAAACCACTTCCGTGATGATACGTGTTTGTCACAGTAGGTCATGTTTTCTGTCATGCATGTACATCCATGACGATTTTATGATAGAATCAAGATAGTCATACATGTGCTATCGTAGAAGTGTTCCATGATAATACCAAAATTATCATCACGGAAGTGTCCACTTCCATGACGATAAATTGCGCGTCATGGAAGTGTTTTCGTCAAGGGTAACCGACACGTGGCATCCACCGTCACAGGTCGCCATTAAGCTATCAGGTTCCGGTTTGGATCCGATAACCCGTAAACAGCCCGGACCAATGGGGATTTTCCACATGTAAAATTCTCATTCACCGGAGGATCCACGTGTCGGCTCAGCGATGGGACGGATGTCATCCAGTGAATGGATGGGACGCGCCTATGATACGTCGACACATGGCTCGGCCCAATAGTGGCCCATTTAGGTTAAAAGGCCGGCCCGTTTGACTTGGTCAAAAGGTAGCGGCCCGGCCCACGGAAAGTCTGTTAACGGCCTGTTCGCATATAGCCCATTTACAGCCTGCTAACTCATGACCCGTTATAGCCTATCCGAATTAGGCCCAGTAGCATCATTTGGGCCGTCCAATATGATTCCAGCCCGTTGTAACTTTCGGCCCATGTATGGCCCATGACGTCTTTCGGCCCATATGAGGCCCTTTGTAACTCTTGGCCCATAAACGGCCCGTGGTAAAACTGGCCCATAATGAACAGGATATCGGTTTATACCCATTAAAGGCCCATTATTCCATTGGGCCATTTCCAGCTCGTGTTATCTTTCGGCCTTCTAAGGGCCCATTTATTATTGGGCTCATTTCCAGCATTCGATTACTTACGGTCCGTTATTGGCATGCTACGCTTGTGGGCCAAATTCAGTCCGTGGTTAAAGTCGGCCCGTCTGTGGCCCGTTAATCCGTTGGGCCGTTTTCATAACGTCATCAAATATGGCCCATTAACGACCCATTATGCCTGCCGATAGAATTAAGCCCGTTGTAAACATCGGCCTACTAACGGCCCATTATGGTCGGCCCATAAACATACGATTCCCATTCTAGCCCGTTTACGGCCCATATTATGGTCCGTTAATGGTCCACGAATAGTACAGCCCATATTTGGCCAATCGATCATACGGCCCGTAGAAGGCCCATTGAATCTACGACCCGTAGAAGGCCCGTAGGAGGCCCATGGTCACTACAGCAGATAGCAGGACCATGGTTACAATGGTGTGTATGTTGCCCATGGTTATTGTGGCCTAGTTTAAAAAATAGGTTATTGCGGCCACTAGGAAACCGAGAAAAAATAACTACAAGCAAACAAATAAATAAGACCAACAAAATAAATAAGAAAGCAACTAACGCTAGGATATTACGGTGATTACACAGATTACATCCACTGGGCATCTAAGTTTGCCACCAGTGCAAATATAGGGAAGAAAGCAGCATATTACATACACTGTTTGTCAAAGTTGGCGACCAATGCAAATAAACGCCGCAGCAAAACAAGTCCAGAACTGAAACCACTTCAGAAGAGCTCAAGAAACAATATCCTGGGTACCCACCATGCTGGCAAGATGCTTAGCAAGCTTATTAACTTTCTCTTGTTTGGCGCTTAAAGCCTCCAGCGCTTGCTGTTGCACCAGAAAGTATGCATCTGAATTCTGCAGGGACTTCCTCGGTCCTTCGGCTTCGTGTCGTAGCACATCTGATCAATGTCTTTCTACTTGAAGTTGAGACTCAAGAAGCCGAACTGATTTAGGCAGCGAGATCGAAGAGCTTGTGCCAGCAGTAGTGGCTAGTAACTTGAACACTACATCAAGACATGACTTTGGGGTTGTCTCACTATCTTCAAGATAGTTTTTATCAGCTTTCTTGGAGACCAACAGGGATGTCTCACTATCTTGAACCTTATCTGCATTACTTCGTTTACCATTGCATAACGGGGTACTCTTCTCCAATATTTTGTCTGCATTCTAAAAGAGAAACAAGCAGACACATCACAGGTTTACCATGTTGTATATGAAACTCATTTTGGTAAATCAGTTCAGTAGTAAAGTGGACAGGATAACAGCATGAAACAAACATATATCTATGTACCATGGTCAATGTATGGTCTATATCATTCTAGTTTATGTTGCCAAATCAACATAGAGACACAGTTCAAATCATATCTGTTTAAGATAAAGCAGCATAGATAGAATATAAGTGTGGGAAACTACACAGCAATAACAACACTAGTAATGTGCATGACATGAGAACATAACTGTTTATTCAACTGAAACTGAAATCAACATAAAGCAAGTTACAATAGGAAATCAGTCAAAGAAATAGGTTTAAAACATACATGTTGCACCATTGGAGTTTCAATTTCATCCTTCAAATTTGAAATTAGTTGGTATGAGTAAATACAGTGATGCAAGAGCAAAGGAGTATGAACCATAGCTACGGAACCTAACCTAAGAACAATTCTTCTTCTGCTTTAAGCGTTGAGTTGGGGCTCGGAGTGGTGGTCCTCGTGCTTTGGAAACTGCAGTTGCCTTACTAATTGCTCGTGTTTGGGGTGCTCTGTGGTGGAGACGGTGTTGTGTTAACTGGAACTGGGTTACTATCTGCTGGGGTTGGGGTTAGAAGGGGTGTAGCTGGTTCTCTGTCCAACTGGGTAGAGGTACAATCTGCGAGAGTCTAGGTTATGTGTGGTGGGGCTGGTTCTTGGGCAAGTACAACCGTGGTTCTATCTGCATCGACTAGTAGCACTATATTTTCTGAAGACCATGTTGTTACTCCCTTAGATACTGCCATCACCCCCTCCAATTCAAATGGCTGATAAACAAGAAAAGTAATTGAATGTACAGACATTGTATGATAGACAGGTGCAATGGATAGTGGGGAATAAAAGACAGCATGAAATAATTCACATTTATGTTGTCTAACCAAACAGGATAGCATGACACAATTACACATATATGATGGCTAACTAAACAGGATGGCATGACACAATTTCACATATATGATGGCTAACTAAACAGGGTAGAAACACATAATTCAAAATATGATGACTATGTAAACAGGATGACATGATATAACTATATGGTGTGTTTATTAAATCGGTTGGCATGCCATAATTCACATACATGCCGCCTATGGAAACATGATGGCATGATATAATTCACGGATAGAATGACATAATTCAAAATATGATGACTATGTAAACACTAAACAGGATGAGATGATATAACTATATGATGTCTTTATTAAATGGGTTGGCATGCCATAATTCAGATAGATGTTGTCTATGTAAACATGATGGCATGATATAATTCAAATATATGATTTATATACTAAGCAATTAAGCAAATGGCAATCGCATATATGATGTCTAAACTAAGCAGATGGCATTCAATATTGTGTATATGATGTAAAAACTAAGCAATGCAAGACAACATATGCATGATATGAGTAATATAACCCTGCCAAGTTTGAGCGTACACCTCAGGGGGGAAATAGGACTGGTCATCTGTCTCTGAATCCTCCTTTGAGGAGCTATCTGTAACCAGCAAAATGTCTGCTTCAACAGGTAGCATTGTCTGCTCTGAAGACCTTGTTTTCACTCCAGATACTTCCACCACCGATTCAAATGGCTGATGCACAGGAAGAGTAGTTGAATATACAAACGTTGTCGACAAATGGAATACGTAATACAAAAAAAGGATAGCATGATATAATTCACATATATGATGATTGGCTAAAACAGCATGGCATTGCATAATTCACATATATAATGCCTTGCAGCAAAATAGCATTGCATAATTCACATATATAATGTCTTGCAACAAGATGGCATTGCATAATTCACATATATGGTAATTAGACACTAAACAGGTGGCATTCCCACAAAGCATGTCTAAACTAAGCAAATGGTATAGCAATCCAAGACACCATACGCACGATATGAGCAACATAACCCTGCCAAGTTAGAGCATACACCTCGGGGGAGGGGAAATATGATTGGTCATCTGTCTCTGAATCCTCCTCTGAGGAGCTATCTGTAACCAGCGAGATATGTGTTCGTCAGATAGCATTGTTTGCTCTGAAGACCTTGTTTTCACTCTAGATTTTCCATCACCGTGTCAAATGGCTGATGTACACGAAGAGTAATTGAATGTACTAACATTGTTGACAAATGTAATACGTAATGAAAAAAAGGATGGCGTGATATAATTCACATATAAGATGACTGGCTAAGCAGGATGGCATTTCAAAATTCACATATATGATGCCTGGCTAAACAAGATGGAGTTGCATAATCCACATATACGATATAGAAACTAAACAGATGGCATTCACACAAAGCATGTCTAAACTAAGCAGATGACATATTTGATGTATAAAGTAAGCAATGCAAGGCACCATATGCATCATATGACTAACATCAGCATGCCAAGTTAGAGCAAAGACCTCAAGGGGTAAATAGGAGTGGTCTGCTCCTTCTGAAATCCCCTCAGAATAGTTGTCTTCCTCTTGATTACAATCTGAAATGGGGGAGGGGGCTACCTTTGTGCCCACCATGGAGCGACGTCTGCATGAAATTTTATTGCCACGCAAGGCTCGTCTCTTTTGCTCTACATGTTCAGTACCATTGTGTACAATAACTAACATGCATAGGAATAAAACATAGTGAGATTATGTAAGAAGTGCATGCAGAAATCCAGAGTGATGGTAGCAACCTGTGGATAGACCCAAAACCAATGATAGCAGGCAGATAATAGCTTCAGTTAAAAAATACAGATAATGGCTTCTTTACTGTTTGTTTCCCACCCAACATGAAACTCATAGTAGACACCAGAGATTAACCAGATAGTAGATAGATACTATTGATTGCGGCCCCGATATGTACCCCACAACCATTTAAAAACTCAAGTTTGAGCATTAGTTTAGAGTTGACTCAGATTCTAATCGGTGAACAGGATGATAAAGTAGCATGTAATATTAAGCGATGCATAACGTAAGCAGACACGAAAGAGTGCGACCTCTCTTGCGGACCCGTGTAGTCCTCAAGGTCATCTGCTCAGTTGATGATGGTAATGCAGTTGTCGTGGCTGCCGGCGGTGGGGAAGAAGAACTGTGGCGGCGAAACACAGTCTGGAGGGTGGATCCCTACTGTGGTGGACCCTTCCGTCGTTAGAGCAGCTGAGCTGGGGTGGACAACGGCGCGCAGGAGCGGGACAAACCACACAAGGTTTTCTTTGACAACTATCTGTAAGAGAAGTAATTCTGTAAGGGCTCGTTTGAATTGGAGGATTCTAACAACCCAGGGATAGGAAATACACAGTAATAGGATAGGAATGCATGTGCAAAACAGAGAATTTAAAATCACAGGATTTCTGTCAATCTGGGTGTTTGGTTCACAGGAATTGGAAGGTCACGGGAATGCAAAGAAGCATGGTCAAATTAAGTCAAACCAAGAAAATGTAAAGTTATAATGTTATTATGCTACTATCACTTAGTTTTCTTCTTCTTGAATAGGAATTTGAAAAGGAGGGCCAAGTGGATATTAAAATTACTACGGTTTTTCTTTGAAAGAGATACTAAAGGAACAAATCCTACAGTTTTCCTTTGCTCCATTCCTTTGAACCAAATGCATGAATAGTAGTACCATAGGAAACTTTCCAATTCCTATGTTTTTCCTTCACTTTTTCTTTTAACCACTGGCAATTCTAGTAGGCAGGCTTGAACAGGCAAAAGCCTACACTCCAAAAATGTTTTTGTACTACTTCTACTACTTTGGACATAGGTCACTGCCCTACTAGCTCAACTCTCAGGCCCATCTACACATGCATAGCTCAAACGCACAGAAATAAATAATTATGGCTTTCGAGAGAGTCCATCACGGATAGCTAAGTTGCCTGGTACCTCACTGCTTGTTATATAGGAGAAACTAATCATATTTCACGTTACTATGCATGCTCAGAGGACAATATATATAACATGTAGAGTAAAAAAGCGATGCAGCAAGTGTACAACCTCTTTGGCGAAGCCATGTCGATCTCAGCATCATTGGGTTGGTCGCTGAGGATGTTGCGGCTGATGTGGTTGTCAGAGGAGGGGAAGAAGATCTTAGGCGTCTCAAGATGGAGCCAAGGGTACTGCTCCGCTGTGATGGAGGCTTTCGTTGTTGGAGCAGCTCCGGTGAGGTGTACGACGGCGAGGCTGAAGCAGGACAAGAGAGACAACGTTAACCTGAAGTGGTATTCTAATAGCATCTCCAATAGATGATGTAAAATACATAACCAAAAAGTGCTAGATGTAAAATACATCAGCCGCTCATCTCTAAACTTAACTGTCGAATCTGAATTTAACTGTCAAAACTGAATTTTGCTGTCGAAACTGAATTTTGCTATCAAAACTGAATGCACAAGTGGCAGAAAAGCAGTGCACTTATAGTTTTGGCTGCTCGAGCACAAGTGGCAGAGTAGCAGTGATCTAAATCGGTAGCCGCTCCAGTAGGGAACGTACTACCAGAGAGCGGCCGGGGCAGAGCAGCAGCGCGTGCGAGAGCCGGGGCAGCTGGTCGTGTAGCAGCATCTCGGGTAGTAGCAGTAGGAGCTCGAGCGAGAGCCAGAGCTGCTGCTCGCGCAGCAGTGCGAGCAAGAGTAGACTAGCAGCGCAAGCAAGAGCAAGAGCAAGAGCAGCAGCACGATCAAGAGCCAGAGCAGACCAGGCAGGGGACCGAGAGCAAGAGCAGAGCAATAGTGCGAGCGAGAGCCAAAGCAGCAGCAGCGCGAGCGAGAGCCGGAGCAGCAGTAGCAGCTCCTACTGATGTGGATGTCGCCGCCGAGGGAGCGACACCATGGAGGAAGTGGACAGCGACGCCGCCGTAGATGGAGTCGCGCCATGTCGGCTCGGGACTGAGCACCAGCAGCACCGTGAGATCGAATCAAGAAGAAAATGCAGCGATTACTGTAGAACCTCTTTGGTGGCGCCGATTAGGCCTTAGCTTCATCCGAGGAGTCGGTGAGGATGATGCGGTTCCAGTGGAGCAGGTTAAGGCGGCACTGTGGGGATGGATCGGCCATGATAGACGAGCCGATCGTCAGAGCAGCTCCTTGGAGGTGGAGGACGGGGCGGCTGAACCGGCGGGACAACGTGATCGACAATGGATCCTCATCCGGGGCGGTGGATGAGGGGCGTCGAGCTGTTGCGGTGGACGATGTCGTCGGGGAAGAGGCTCCGCCAGGGCAACGGTGGGGTGGCGGACGGAGTAGGATGGGGTTTCGTGGCTGGAGCCGAGAGGTTATGGCGGCCTGGGATTTCGAATGGCGAAAAGGAGGTGATGGGATGGGGGAACCATGACTTAGGGACGCGCTTGTCCAAAATGTAGGGTGTGTTACAAAAGTACCCCCACCGATTTGAACTAGCGCCCTTTCGGCTTAGGGTTAGAAGGGGGATTTCGCGTGTCGGGATTTGGCAGCTGGAGGGAGTTTTCGCGCGCGTTGTAATTTCGGGATAGCAAGGCGCGGGTTGTGAAGGAGCGAGTTTTCGGAGCACAAAGAGACAAAGCGATATCTGAATTTTTGGGATAACAAGGCGCGGGTTGAAATTTTGGGACAAGCCTAACGTGTAATAATGTACGTACCAAATCAATTCACACTTCCCTCAATGAAAAACCAAAAAAATAAAACTATTCGCACCACACAAAGAGAGAGTCTTGTCCCGTTTTACTGTACAAATGCTATTCAAAACTATGAATCCAGGTTATGTCCAATTAAATTTTTTCGCTGGCTGTATAATGCATGTAACCTACTCATATGAACATTTTAGTGCATTCCAAATGTCTAAACTACCGTTGCAATTCGAACTAAATTTGAATTCATTTCTCTATTTGAATAAGAATCTACAATCATGATTGTTGCCAAGTTAAACCATCATTTGTATATTATGTTAACAACACACCACATGATTACTATAGAGTTAGATATGAACTATGTGTACTATATGAACTCAAATTCAAAATATTGAATACACTTGATGTTGATTCCAAATAATAGTACATTTGATGTACTAGCTAGATCTTCATAATCTAAACCATGTGTCATATGTACACTGTGTTAATCACACAAAGTATAGTGCCCCGCCCCCTACATTATGACAAGTATTTAGCCGTGAGCTGCAAAAGCCACACATTATCACAAATTCAAATAAATGTTATATATATTATATGTAGTATAACATGTTCATAACCACACCATGTGTATCACCATTATATTCATGCATGCGTCAGTTTAAAACACTATGATCTCTTGTTCAAATATCCGAATCCACTTTTATAATGAATTATGATCTCTTTTTCGTCATTTATACCCACACAATCCTCTTCTCTTTGTAGCTAGCGCTAACTTTCTCTCGTGCATGCACACGCCCGCCTCCCTCTCACCCTCCCTCGGCATTCTCTCCATCGCGCACATTCGTTATATCTCTTTAGGTCGTTCACCCACGGTGTGTGTAGGCCCCCCAGCTCCTTCTTTCCTGCACACACACCGATCGATATACCTCTCTAGCCACGTGTACCTACCACAAACACATGCTTTCCCTCTTCTCTTCTCACCGTCCATGCCCCCCTCTGTCTAATACGGTTCGACGCACGTGCACACTCCCGCCCCTCTTTTCATCGATCTCATACTCACACACTCCTCCCCCCTTGATATGGTAGGCCTCTCGCACCACCTCCTAGCCGCATCCCTCTCTCTCTCTATCCGTCTCTCCGGGCCTTATTTGCTTCTAACACATGCATGCATGTATACCGATCGATCTCCCTACACGTAGCTAGGTCGACTATAACTCTTCTTCCCAACGCACGATCGACGTACCTCACTAGTTATGTCTCTCCCTTTCTCTGACACGCGACGATTGATCTTCCTATGTAATTACGTCTGCTTACCACAGCCATATCGTCCCCCCTCATCATCCGTGCATTCCTCCTGACCCGTCTCTCACACGCACGTGCACAGACAGGCAGGCATCCCCTCTCTCATTGATATTGCAGTCGTATCCTCCATTTGTCTAGCAGGCCTCTCCCACCATTTGTGAGAAGCAACTCCACCACCAACCCTCCGACACTCTAGCTCTGTCTCTCCCCCAACCTTATTCCTCTCCTACACATATGCATGGATGCCAATCGATCTCCCTCAATACATAGCTAGGTCTCTCTCCTTATACACACATATACCAGACGATCTACCTCTCTATACAGTTAGGTCTCTGCCCCCCTCCCCCCTCCCCACACACCTATAGTCGAACGCTGTAGGTAGGTATCCATGCCATAGAGACAAACTGCACCTCTCCCCTCTCATGTTCCAGTAAGCCAGCCGCCCTATATCTTTGACGTGGGCACACACAAATTCGATGGCACTCTTTATCGATCGCGCACCCACACACTTCATCCCTCTCTTCGGTTCTATCGATATCTCACGCCGATGATCCCTCCAATCTCTTCTTGTGGATTGCCCCCTCAATATATGATATATCCAGGCCTCTGTTTCACACACATTGCATATGTTACATTTTTTGTTTGAGATATCATCGACACATTGCCTCTGCTTCGTGATACGTCTCCAACGTATCTATAATATTTGCTTGTTCCATGCTGTTATATGATCATTGTTGGATTTTTACAATCATTTTATAGCAACTTTATATCATTTTTTGGGACTAACCTATTGACATAGTGCCCAGTGCCAGTTGCTGTTTTTTGCTTGTTTTTTTACTTCACAGAAAATCAATACCAAACGGAGTCCAAATGCAGCGAAACTTTTTGGAGATTTTTTTTTGGACCAGAAGGAACAACTTGGGCCGAAGAAGTACCAGAGGGGTTCCCCGAGGGGGGCACAACCCACCTGGGCGCGCCTGGGGGCCCAGGCGCGCCTTGGTGGGTTGTGCCCACCTCGGTGGCCTCCCGCACCACCTCTTTCCTCTATAAATACCCCAAAAATCCAAAAACCATATGGGAGTCGACAAAACACAATTCCAACTGCCGCAAGTTCCAGAAACACCAGATCCAATCTAGACACCATCACAGAGGGGTTCATCATCCTCATTGGTGCCTCTCCGATGATGCGTGAGTAGTTCATTGTAGACCTACGGGTCCGTAGTTAGTAGCTAGATGGCTTCCTCTCTCTCTTTTGATTCTCAATACAATGGTCTCTTGGAGATCTATTTGATGTAACTCTTTTTGCGGTGTGTTTGTTGGGATCCGATGAACTTTGAGTTTATGATCAGATCTATTTTATCCATGAAAGTTATTTGAGTTTTGATCTCTTATATGCATGATTACTTATAGCCTCGTATTTCTTCTTCGAATCTTTGGTTCAGTTAGGCCAACTAGATCAATTTTTCTTGCCATGGGAAGAGGTGCTTTGTGATGGGTTCGGTCGTCCGGTGTTCTTTCCCAGTGACAGAAGGGGCAGCAAGACACGTATTGATCGTTGCTATTAAGGATAACAAGATGGGGTCTATTCCTACATGAATAGATCTTGTCTACATCATGTCATCATTCTTATTGCATTACTCCATTTCTGTATGAACTTAATACACTAGATGCATGTTGGATAGCGGTCGATGTGTGGAGTAATAGTAGTAGATGCAGGCAGAAGTCGGTCTACTAATCTTGGACGTGATGCCTATATAATCATCATTGCCTGGATATCGTCATAATTATTTGAAGTTCTATCAATTGCCCAACAGTAATTTGTTTACCCGCCGTATGCTATTTTCTCGAGAGAAGCCACTAGTGAAATCTACGGCCCCCGGGTCTATTCTTTATCATATTTGCTTTCCGATCTATTATTTGCCTCTTTTATTTTCAGATCTATTATTCCAAAAACCCAAAAATACCTTGCTGCAATTTTTTGTTATTTATTTTATTTCGCGTTTCCGCGAGATCTATTTATCCAATCTACAACATTTATCTATCTTTTACCCTGGAGGGATTGACAACCCCTCTTACGCGTCGGGTTGCAAGTATTTGTTCTTTGTGTGCAGGTATCATTTACATAGTGTTTCGTGGTTCTCCTACTGGTTCAATAACCTTGGTCTCATCACTGAGGGAAATACCTACCGTAGCTGTGCTGCATCATCCCTTCCTCTTCGGGGAAAATACTGACGCGGACACGAGCCATCAAGAAAGGATTTCTAGCGCCGTTGCCGGGGAGACATCATCAACATCTATCAGGTTCCTAATCACAAATCTCTTCTCCTTGCAATTTGCATTATTTGCCATTTGCAACTCGTTTTCATCTCCCCCGCTTCACAAAAAAATTGCCGTTTTATTCGCCCTCTTTTTCATTCGCCGTTTTCTCGTCAGATTTGTTTTTGTTTGCGTTCTTGTTTGTGTAGTTGCGATGTCTCAAGAAAACACCAAGTTGTGTGATTTTTCCAATACCAATAATAATGATTTTATTAGCACTCCGATTGCTCCTCCCGCCACTAGTGCGGAGTCTTGTGATATCAATGCCGCGTTGTTGAATCTTGTTATGAAAGATCAGTTTCCAGTACTCCTAATGAGGATGCCGCATCCCATCTTAACACATTCGTAGAATTATGCGATATGCAAAAGAAAAAAGATGTGGACAATGATATTGTGAAGTTGAAATTATTTCTGTTTTCTTTGCGAGATCGTGCAAAAATTTGGTTTTCTTCTTTGCCTCGCAATAGTATCGATTCTTGGGATAAATGCAAGGATGCTTTCATTACTAAGTATTTTCCACCCACAAAAATTATTTACCTTAGAACTCAAATCATGAATTTTAAGCAACTTGAGCATGAACATGTTGCACAATCTTGGGAAAGAATGAAATTGATGCTAAGAAATTGTCCTACACGTGGTTTAAATCTTTGGATGACCATATGAATTTTTTATGCGGTATTGAATTTTGTCTCTAGAAATCTTTTAGATTCTGCCGCGGGTGGTACTTTTATGGAAATTACTTTGGGTGAAGCTACTAAATTGCTTGATGATATTATGGCAAATTATTCACAATGGCATACCGAAAGATCACCTACTAGTAAAAAAGTTAATTCGTTTGAGGAAATAAATTCTTTGAGTGAAAAAGTTGATGCTCTTATGAAATTGGTTGCTAATAAAAGTGCTCCTATTGATCTTAATGATGTGCCTTTGTCTACTTTGATTGTGCAAAATAGTGATCCCGTAGATGTGAATTTTGTCTCGTGAATTTTTTTTAATTACAATGCTTATAGAGGTAATTTTAATCCTATGCCTTTTCCTGGAAATTCCTCTAATAGTTATGGTAATCCTTCTTATAATAATAATAGGAACACCTCTGATCTTGAGAATAATATTAAAGAATTTATCAATGCTCAAAAGGTTTTCAATAATACGATAGAAGAAAAGTTGAATAAGATTGATGATATGTCTAGAAGCATTGATAGAATTTCTCATGATGTAGAAAATCTCAAGTTGAAAATTTTTGTGCCTAAGGTTGAAGAATCAATTAAAGCTTTATATGCTTCTATGGATGAAAATAATAAAAGAACCGCTATGCTTAGAGCTAAAAGAGAATTTTTATAAAAAGCGTTTTCTAGCGATTACTTTCATAAAAATGATGAAGACCTTAAAGTGATTGGTGTTTCTTCTATTGATTCTTTGTTTAGTAAAATTAAAATTGATGATAAAGGGACTGAAGAAGAGTCAACTTTAGTTAGAAGGCGTCCCGAAAATTCACAGGGTGAAAATCTTGATGAAAAAATTGATAAAAGTGGGTTTGGAGAGGTCAAAACTTTAACTAGTGATGTGCCCACTCTTTTGGATTACAAAGACTTTAATTATGACAGTTGCTCTTTGATTGATTGTATTTCTTTGTTTCAATCCATGATAAATTCACCCCATGCCTATGAACAAAATAAAGCTTTTACTAAACATATCGTAGATGTCATGATGAAAGCTTTGGAAGAAAAGTTGGAATTAGAGATTTAAATTCCTAGAAAATTACATGATGAAAGGGAACCTACCATCAAAGTCAATATTAAAAATTATGAGTTTTTTTCTTTATGTGATTTGGGTACTAGTGTTTCCACAATTCTGAAATCTTTATGTGATGTGCTTGGTCTTACTAACATTGAAGAGTGTTCTTTAAATTTGCACTTGGCGGATTCAACTATTAAAAAGCCTATGGGAAGAATTAATGATGTTCTTATTCTTGCAAATAGGAATTATATGCCCATAGATTTTATTGTTCTTGATATTGATTGCAATCCGTCTTGCCCAATTATACTTGGTAGACCGTTTTTACGTACTATTGGTGCCGTGATTGATATGAAAGAAGGCAATATTAAATTTCAATTTCCACTAAGGAAGGGTATGGAACACTTCCCTAGAACAAGAATAAAGCCACCATATGAATCAATCATGAGGGCATCCTATGGATCTAGAAATAAAGATGACAATACTTGAATCTATGCTTTATGCCTAGCTAGGGGCGTAAAACGATAACGCTTGTTGGGAGGCAACCCATTGAATAAAATTTATTTTTGCCATTTTCTTTCTGTTATTGAGTGTTTTCACAATTATGCCTCTGTTATGATTGTGTTTTTTATGTTTTAATTAGTGTTTGTGCCAAGTAAAGCCTTGGGGATAGCTTTGGTGATAGTTGATTTGATCTTGTTGAAAAACAGAAACTTTTGTGTACAGTAAATTAATTGTCCAGATTCACACAAGCAACGAAAAATTCTGAATGTTTTACACAAGATTTATATACAAATTTCCTATGTTGTCCATATTTTTCAGAGGTTTTCAAGTTACAGAAGTATGAGAACAATTCGCATCTTTACAGACTGTTCTGTTTTTGACAGATTCGGTTTTCTTTGCATTGTGCGCTTATTTTGATGAATCTACGGGTTGTATCGGGGGGTATAAGCCATGGTAAAGTTAGAATACAGTAGATATAATGCAATAACAAAATTTGAATGGGTTTTCTACAGTACTTAAAGTAAAGATTGGTTTTCTTATACTAACGGATCTCACGAAGGTTTTGTTGAGTTTTGTGTGATTGAAGTTTTCAAGTTTTGGGTGAGATGACGATGGATGAAGGAATAAGCAGTAAGAAGATCCTAAGCTTGGGGATGCCCCATGGCACCCCAAGCTATTATCCAAAGAGAAACAAGCAACTAAGCTTGGGGATGACCCCGAGTGGCATCCCCTCTTTCTTCTAACGACCATCGGTATTTTACTTGGAGCTATATTTTTATTCGTCACCTATCATGAGTTTTGCTTGGAGCGTCTTGTGTTATACGAGTCTTTGCTTGTTTTCCTTTTTAGTTTGTGTCATCTATCCTTGCTAGACACACCTATTTGAGAGAGCCAAAATTATGCTATGATTTATTAGAATTGCTCTATGTGCTTCACTTAAATTTTTTGAGCTATGGAATTGCTCTAGTGCTTCACTTATATCTTTTTGAGCATGGTGTGCTTTAATATTTTTTAAGAAATGCTCTTATGCTTCACTTAGATTTATTTGAGAGTTAGTAATTTTGAAGAAATTCTCTCATGCTTCACTAATATTATTTTGAGAGAAGAACTTTTTTTATGCTCATGTTCTTCACTTAGATTTGTTTGAGCTATCAAAAGCAACATATGAAACTAGTCCCAAAGTGATAGATATTCAAGAGGGGTATAGTAAAAACTTTCATGAAGATCACTGGACAAAGTAAACTTGATTCTTTGTAATAATTTTGCGATATGATGATATAATATGTGAGTCATGTTGGTGAGTAATTATGCTTTAGTAAGAATATTGGTGTTAAGGTTTGGGATTCCCTAAGCAAGCACGAGAGTCAATAGTAATGCAATGAAATTATATCTTACTTGTGGTGCATTATTCGGTGTTAGTTATGCTTAATGCTCGTTTATGAGATTTTTCGTCTTTTGGTTGGATGCTTCTCAATCTTTTTGCTAGCCTTCACTTGTACTAAGTAGGAATACTACTTGTGCATCCAAAATCCTTAAACCCAGTTTTGCCATATGAGTCCACTATACCTACCTATATGTGGTATTTCCGTGCCGCTCTAAGCAAATTTGTATGTGCCATCTCTAATTTTCAAATTAAATTTCCTTTTTGTGTGCTCGTATCGCTCATGAAACGGTAGGGGGTGGCTGATATTTTTCCATGCTAGATGTGTTATTCTCAAGATGAGTGTTTATTCATTTGTCATTGCACGAGAGTACGACAAAGGTATTAGGGATGCCCAGTCCCGAAATGAAAAATGAATTTACTTTATGTTGTCAAATAATAAATTCCTTGGAAAGTGTTGGTATGGACGGCACCCGTGGATACGGCTAGCCATGGAATGTGAAAGTATGGTGGAAAAAGGAAAAAACTTTATTTTCTGTTTGGGAACCGCCTATGATATGTCTACCATGAAAAGTATTGGGAACTACTCGATCATTTTCGTCGACGGGAAAAGCATGCCACCCAAAATGTTTTATCTCTATCTTTTTTGCCTTGAGCTCTGGCACCTCTACAAATCCCTACTTCCCTATGCGAAGGGCCTTTCTATTTACTTTATGCAATTTTTATTTTTTATTTTGAGTCTCCATCTTCTTTTATAAAGCACCAACTAAGGGGCTTTATGATCGTACTTGAGCATTGGGTATAGCTAATATGCGAGTGTGTTTCATGATTGGATCAATGATTGAGCATAATGGGCTAGGGATAACTTGCTTTAGTGTTGATAGTTTGAAAGACATGGTTGCTTGTTGATATGCTTGAGTATTGAAATCTTCATGTCAAAACTAGACTGTAGCTTTGAATCATATAAAGGTCCAAATGTCCATGCTACAAAAGAAAAGAATATGTGATGAACATGTTAGGTAGCATTCCACATCAAAAATTCTGTTTTTATCATTTACCTACTCGAGGACGAGTAGGAATTAAGCTTGGGGATGTTGATACGTCTCCAATGTATCTATAATTTTTGCTTGTTCCATGCTGTTATATTATCATTCTTGGATGTTTTATAATCATTTTATAGCAACTTTATATCATTTTTTGGGACTAACCTATTGACATAGTGCCCAGTGCCAGTTGTTGTTTTTTGCTTGTTTTTTCCTTCGCAGAAAATCAATACCAAACGGAGTCCAAACGTAGTGAAAATTTTTGGAGATTTTTTTTTGGACCAGAAAGAACAACTTGGGCCGAAGAAGTACTAGAGGGGTGCCCCGAGGGGGCACAGCCCACCTGGGTGCGCCTGGGGGCCCAGGCGTGCCCTGGTGGGTTGTGCCCACCTCGGTGGCCTCCCGCACCGCCTCTTTGCTCTATAAATACCCCGAAAATCCAAAAACCCTAGGGGAGTCGACGAAACACAATTCCAGCAGCCGCAAGTTCCAGAAACACTAGATCCAATCTAGACACCATCACGGAGGGGTTCATCATCCTCATTGGTGCCTCTCCGATGATGCGTGAGTAGTTCATTGTAGACCTACGGGTCCATAGTTAGTAGCTAGATGGCTTCCTCTCTCTCTTTAGATTCTCAGTACAATGGTCTCTTGGAGATCTATTTGATGTAACTCTTTTTGCGGTGTGTTTGTTGGGATCCGATGAACTTTGAGTTTATGATCAGATCTATTTTATCCTTGGAAGTTATTTGAGTTTTGATCTCTTATATGCATGATTACTTATAGCCTCGTATTTCTTCTTCGAATCTTTGGTTTAGTTAGGCCAACTAGATCGATTTTTCTTGCCATGGGAAGAGGTGCTTTGTGATGGGTTCGGTCGTGCGGTGTTCTTTCCTAGTGACAGAAGGGGTAGCAAGACACGTATTGATCGTTGCTATTAAGGATAACAAGATGGGGTCTATTCCTACATGAATAGATCTTGTCTACATCATGTCATCGTTCTTATTGCATTACTCCGTTTCTCCATGAACTTAATACACTACATGCATACTGGATAGCGGTCGATGTGTGGAGTAATAGTAGTAGATGCAGGCAGGAGTCGGTCTACTAATCTTGGACGTGATGCCTATATAATGATCATTGCCTGGATATCGTCATAATTATTTGAAGTTCTATCACTTGCCGAACAGTAATTTGTTTACCCGCCGTATGCTATTTTTCTCGAGAGAAGCCACTAGTGAAATCTACGGCCCCTGGGTCTATTCTTTATCATATTTGCTTTCTGATCTATTATTTGCCTCTTTTATTTTCAGATCTATTATTCCAAAAACCCAAAAATACCTTGCTGCAATTTCTTGTTATTTATTTTATTTCATGTTTCCACGAGATCTATTTATCCAATCTAGTACAAATGTATCTATCGTTTACCCAGGAGGGATTGACAACCCCTCTTACGCGTCGGGTTGCAAGTATTTGTTCTTTGTGTGCAGGTACCGTTTACATAGTGTTGCGTTGTTCTCCTACTGGTTCGATAACCTTGGTCTCATCACTGTGGGAAATACCTACCGTAGCTGTGCTGCATCATCCCTTCCTCTTCGGGGAAAATACTGACGTGAACACGAGCCATCACTTCGCACACACCATCTCTCTCACACACGCCCACGTACGTGGGGTACCTACACGTAGAGAAGAGGTGCATGCACGACGCACGTACTCACGTCTCATTCCCGGCCACACCCGCGCGGGTACACGGTGGAGCTCATTTCTGTACGAAAAGGCAGCCCACGTGATAATTTGATGCGTGTAACGGTTGTTTACTCGAAGGAGGGTCGTGTACCACGCGTACACGGAACAAGTTCGACTCGGCGCGTTAGTTTTAAAAAAAGTTATATTCCTCAATGGCACGTACACAATATAAAACAATAGTTATCGAGAAAAAAGAAATCCGCTCCACTATATACAATGGAGCCTGCCTGCCGGGGTTTGTCTCTCTTCACAGTATCTCACACAAGGTGGCGGTGGCCTCTCTCTCCCTCACCGTTGGTCACTGATCCAGCAGCATCTCGTCTGCCGGCAGATAGGGAGGATGTGCATCATTTCTCCGTTCGACGGCGTCAAGGCAGCACATCCCGATCTGTGGTACCCGACGTTCTCTCTGACTAAGCTCCGGCGTAGTAGGGCCTTCGCCACTTGCTCGCTGCCGCAGTATGGGCAGATCTCGCTCGCCCGCTACCCTCCTAGTTACATCCCAATGACCCCCAGGTACAACTTCCTCCCTCCGGCCTTGCTCCACTGCCCATCTTCCCACGTCGATGCATGTGGAAAATCCTACATGTGGATCTTCCCTAGTTCTTTGCCCAAAACGTAGCTCGTCCGGCGTACTTTCCATATTTCAATCTCGTCCTCACATCGTTTTAGATAGACAATTGTGTTTCTATCTTCCCTTAGGACAAGGAATATGCTTCTTTTTTGTCGTCGTATGTGTCATCAACTGTTATTGGCCAGTAATTGTTTCCTTTCCACCTCTTTTTTGCAAACAGGGCTATCCATTTCACCTTGTTGCTATTGTGACCTTTTGGTGAACTGCACAAATCACCTTTTTCTTAAGAGTTTCTTGTGTAGTTCTACTAAAATGTCACACGGGCAACGTCTCTACATTTCAGTGCGACTGCACAAAGGGAGATTGGTTTTGCTATCCTCCCCATCCAACTCCGAGCCTAATTTTCTCCAACAAGTGGTTAGTTTTATGAGAGATTGCAAAGGTGACTGGCTTCTACTTGTGTGTGTAGGTTTCATCAACTACTACTAGTGCCAGTATTAATGTAATCACACTTGTTCAATATCTTTGCAAACAGGGATGCTCAGCTCGATTTTAGTGGAACTGTACAAAATGATCGGATGGTCCATGTCCTCCATAGAATCCTTTCTTGGCTAACATGTCTCGTTCACTTCCACAGAGCTGCGTGAAACTAGCTGCCAACCAATGAACGGTAGGAAATGGAACCATGCCTACGGACATCATCCTTCAATTTTTTTTATTTTTCTTTATTTGTACACATTCTCACAACTTTGTATTCAGTTGTGATGTAAATATTGACGCTTTTTTAAGATGCATTAGCATGCATGTTAATTTCCTTTGTATTTGATGGAATGTTGTAACGAGACAACTAAGGTAACAGGACACATGAAACCAAAGTTGAAAGCTTCATAGCATTACAACACAATTTCATTATGCTGGAAAATTATGTGTACATATAAACATATCCCGGAAGCTTGATAGCAATGCCACAAATCATTCAAACTTACTTTTGCCCACATGTGGGACATCCAGAATCTGGGTCCACGTGCCATGTACCGCTGGCTAGATTCACCCTGCTCGTTGCGCCGCAGTAATAATGACTAATGAGGAGTCAAATCACAGAGCCCCACCTTTCCCGCAGTACTAGTAAAAGTTGCTCGGGCGAAGCAACCATCATTTCACTCTTCGTTGAATGTGCTCGTACTCCAATATTCCAAGAGTAAAGTTGCTCGGGTGAAGCAACGATAAGTACAAGCGAATATTGGATGGTAGCCACACAACATCAAGTGTATGGGTTTATGGGGCTCAATTCAAAAATTGAAACCAACCAATGAAGTACTAGATGGTGAGCGTTTACAGCAAGTACAATAGGAATGACGTAGGCGGGCTGTAAGACTATAAATATTGTACTAGTAGCAAAATTTCAGTTTTTCCGTTTTATAAGTCACATTTTTATTAATTCCCATCACATGTTCAGATTTCAAGGTGCACTAAATCTCTGCTTGCAAGAATTAAGATAAAACTCACCAATACATGTAATGCTTCTTGGTCCGCTCACGTGGGTGTGCGGCCGCGGGCGGCGATGAACTCAGCGCGGCGAGACGCCATCGCTTCCTTTAGTAGTGTGCTCTGGGGCAGAGTGGCCGGAAAACCGTACAGTGCGGTGGTTTTTTAGACAAACGACGCATGAAATTCGGATTCCCCTACAATCTTGGTCATTTACTATCGCGCACGCTTCATTTCCGTCGCCTTTGGAAACTGTGTGCGCTCACCCGACTGGGCTGCGTTGTAATTGGCCAGAACCCCAGGCACGCGGATCGCGCGTGTGCACCGTAGGGTGCACCGCGATCGAACGGCGATCCACGTCCCTCTCATCACACCCGTGTAGCTCTAGCTAGGATTTGATGTATCTGGGCTAATAAATGTCTAGAGAATGCATATAATGAGCCCGAAAAAGTGCCAAATTTGAACAAGTTACTTCCTCCGTCGAGGTGCATAAGGGCATCCACAATGCTTGGAGGCGGGATTGCCTCCAAGCTGGGACCCACGTCCAGCCTCTAAGCTCATTGTAAAACTATTGTAGTGTATAGCAAATGGCTTCAAGCCTCTAAGGTGGACCCATGTTTAATAAACAACTATTTTCCTAGCCGAACCCTTCACATCCGCTTTGCATGGCCAGAACTATTTCCTCCAATGACAAGTAGGCCAAGCAGATTATTTTATTCAAACCAAAATGTTGGAGGCAGCCTCTATACTAAGCGTCGATGCTAGCATTTTTTTTTTTGCTTAGAGGCTCACGCATGCAATGTATAGCGCCAGCCTCTAAGGACTTAGAGGCAGCAAATCAACACACTGTGGATGCTCTAAGTCACCTTACGAGAAACTGGACCCACTCACAGCATGCCTGTTGCGTTTGGTCCGCTGGTCAAAGTGCTTCCTATTGTCATATCACTATTCTTTTTAGATTTAGAATGCTATTGGCATATCTCTAACATGTGGGAGCGAGTGTGAGCGAACCGACCTCAATCGACGGCAAAATTGCCTGCCGGACGCACTTTGAGAGAGACGAGGAGTGAGAAGTGATCCTGGCTGGTGGATTACTAGAGCTAGGTGTCGCACGCAGGCCGAGAAATATGGTGATAGCGTGCGGTGGGCATGTACGTATGATGTAACTACACAAGGCTTGCCGTGTTTCCTACTCCTCCGGTCTAAATGTGTAGAAGATTTGGTTGATTCTATAGTAGTACTAAAAAGTTTAGCAACTAAAGCCTCCAATGCACCGGTGCTAACATCAGGTGCTAAGAACATTAAAAAGTTTAGCAACTAAAGCCTCCAATGCACCGGTGCTAACATGAGGTGCTAAGCACATTAAAAAGTTTAGCAACTAAAGCCTCCAATGCATAGGTGGTTAAGTTGTTGTAGCTAAGCATCCTTCATTTAATGATTTAGCATTGGGAGGGGCCGAGTACAGACGCTCCACTGCGCGGTTCCTTCGTCCTTCTCGGTCGTTGGAAATCGCTCTTCCTCCTTTTGCCGACATGTGGGACATCCAGCATCCAGGTCGTGTCATGCAAGAAAATGGCTGGTCTCATGTTTAAAACTTGTTGTGCTATAGTAGATGTAGATGTAGTGTAGAAATAGATGCAGATGTAGATGTACATGTAGAGAAGTAGAGATAAGTGAGACTCACCAATGGTCACCAATGTAGGCCGAGGACGTGCACGAATCACCCGCAAAAAAAAGGAGTATGTGCACGAAGAGAAGAATTATATGCACTGACGCACATACTCTTTGCCTCTTTCCCTAACACACACGCGCGGGTACACGGTGGAGCTCATTTCTGGATCAAGAGACAGCTCACGTGATAATTTGACGCGTGTAGTAGTTGTTCACTTAGTGGAGGGTCGGGAACCACGCGTGAACGAATCAAAGTTCGACATGACGCACTGGTGTGTTTTTTTTATTTTTTCTTCAATGGCACGTATGCAATCTGTTTCTTCAATGGCACGTGAATCGTGCATGTACTCAATGACGGAGCACGGGATGGGATGGTAGCCATGGACATGGTCGGCCCTCTTTGGAGACGACTACACTACTACTTTAATGTACGTTTAAAAAACTACTACTTTGATGTGTCCTGTCAACTCGCAGAATGATGAGAAGCTTGCTTACTACGCCCTCTACGTAGCCCACACTATTGTATTACAGTAGTACTAGCAGTTGGAGTATGGGAGCACTGAAAGGATGGGGGCACCTGATATTTCCCCTCCAGACCGATCCCAAGTTGGCTTCTCACCTTCCTGGCCCACCAAAAACCCCTCCCCCCTCCCGCGTGCGCTTCCCGCCCTGCGCCAGCTGAGCCCGCCGCTCCACATCGATGGCAAGTCAGGGTGACGCAACCTCTCACTGCGTCCGCCATTGAAGTGGCGCGCCGGCCGAAGGAGCCGCCCGCTACACACAGTGGAGAGTAACTTTAGAGCCAGTCTAATAAGGCCAAGTCAACAGGCTATAAGACTTGTGATGTCGCTAAAATGTACTAGACGAGAGAGAGAGAGAGAGAGAGAGAGAGAGAGACAAAGAGAAGAGGTGCATGCACGCACTCGTCCCCTCCCGCACACGCATGGGTACACTCATGATGGAGCGCATTTGCACACGAAGCGGCAGCTGTCGGGGTACACAAAGAGGGGTGTATGTTTCCCCTGACTTGTGCACGGACAGTGGGCCACCAGCACAACAGCACCAAGCTCCCGAGACGAAACCAAGCCAGAGAGATAGCTCTTTGAGGGATCAAAGGGAGGATCAAGAACACCAAGACAAGACAAGGGAACAAGATATCACTAAGGAAAGACCTCCCTTACCGGGCAGGCGAGCCTGGTCAGGTCGATGCCTCACCAAGAACAAGCCCCAAGATTTCCCCGGCAGGCTTGCCGGGGCCGCCAAGCGCGAATCTCCCCGCCAAGACTCCACCGCTCCACCGCACAGCGACACAAGTCACTTATCAGTGTGGTGTCGAGCCCCCAAGTGATTAAGTGGCTGTCATTTGGCACGTGGCAGCCATTTGGAAGGGAGATTCTCTCTATATGACACCTGTCCAGAGGCGTGTCATGCAGACAGATGGAAGATGGTTAAGCGGCGCGGCAAGCTTGCCGGGCTGCATCCATAGCGTGACACCTAGAAGTGCATTTAATGCACTTTGTCCTAACTGCCAGAGTTGGGTTTGATAGCACTGTTGGTTATCTAATCAGTAGCTAATGACTGTTTTGCCACTGTGGTAACCCCTTAGCCTATAAAAAGAGGGCCATGGCAACCTAAGAAAGGATTCGGACCCTTGTACACTCATACACGCGTAACAGCTCTCCCCAAGGCGACCTTGCCGGGTTGGAGCGCTGCGTGACCACCATGGTCCTCTCTTTAATCCACCAAAGCAGGAGTAGGGTTTTACGCTTCACAGCGGCCCGAACCTGGGTAAAAACCGCCAGCTTCACCTCTGCCGTGCTGTCCCATGGCCTCCGCTCTTTGTGCAACGCGATCTCCCCCCTGCCGAACCACAAGGGGCTGATGGCCCCATAGGTGATCGTGTTCCACCGCGACATCTTTGGCGCGCCGGGTAGGGGGCGCCCTCGTGCGAACCTAAGTTCGTGAACAGCGCGTCAAGCTAC
Source organism: Thinopyrum elongatum (assembly GCA_011799875.1). NCBI lineage: Eukaryota > Viridiplantae > Streptophyta > Magnoliopsida > Poales > Poaceae > Thinopyrum > Thinopyrum elongatum. The sequence continues at coordinate 501,110,208 of CM022298.1, forward strand.
ACCATCATCCGCGTCTATGTTCCCTCCATCAACAGCTTCGGAAGAGAAAGGCGACATCGCTCCCCTGTTCTGCCCTGGCCTGATCCTGTCACCCATATCCACCGCAACCGCGGTGGTGGCGGGAACGGGAGGTGGTGGCGATGCGGTGGTCCTGGGCAGCTCGGGTGGCGTGGCCGCCATGCTACCCCTATCCGAAGCAAAGAAGCGTGGCATGCTGCGACGTTGTCCTCTTTGCGGGTTCCCGCCAAGCATACCCGGTGTCTGAGAGAATCACTAGGGCAAGCAGGAAGCATGGTATATGGCCTCCTCCTCCTCCACTTTCGCTCGTCGATGATCGAGTCACGCGGGGGTAGCATCGTCAACGTCAATAAGCCCACGCAGAACTCGGTCCAGCATTTACCCCGCCAAGGGAAAATCCTGTGTGAAACGCTGGTGCCAATCAGTTGATTGACGCCCCGGCAAGCATGCTCCGGCAGGGCCGTCCGCACCAGCGTGACCTTTATGCCCACCGCCGTGATGTTGTCAACAGCGTAAGGAAGGGGAGAGAGGAGCCGACCCTTCCTTTTTCGCCATGCATTATCACCTGCAAGTGTTTTGTTATCCCCTCCGGCTCTTGCCGGGGGTGGACGTGCAACTGATAAACTGCCGAGTTTTCTTCTTGCGCATGTTTTCTGTTGTTAAATTTTACAGACCTGAGGCCGATACACAAACGCTATCCCCTCAAGATATGCGGACGTGGTGAACGACCGCGACTAAGAAAGGAGGGAAGTGTGAATGAAAGCTAAGTCAACATGTTCATTGACTTTTTCCTCCAAAGTTTGCATTTGCTTATCCCTCGGACAACTAAGGTGTTTCATATGGTTAAATCTTTCGTGTGATGGCACCTTGCTGGATTTGTCTGCGCCCCCTCTTTGTTTCGAGCCTACTCAACAAAATGGGTGGCTGCGTCAAAGACTCCTAAGGAAAAACCTGTCGGGGCATGTCCTCGCCAACTGAATGCTAAGGACCTGCTCCTTACAGCAATCGCGGCAGCGTGCTACTAGCAGGCAACCAAAACACACAAAAATAGGCCAACCGTATGAACATCCATGGATGAAACACAAGAGGGATAGCATGCACTTAAGCTTAATTAAACATCAATTCTACAAGAGCAAAAGCAAATATAGTGTAGGGCCTAAACACGAGACATGCATTATGTTTTGTTACAGGGCGCCACGGTAACAAGAATGGTTCACGACTGTGCTTGGAGGTCTTCCGGGACCCTGGGGATTAAGACGACCTTGTTGGCGAAGGGACCAGCCTTCTCCTTGGCAGCAGAAATGTCGGCACCTGCCAGCAGCCTCCTGAAGCCATCGGCGAAGTTGAGGTCCGGATGGTGATAGGCGAGGTTGCTCAAGACCATGAAGAGGGCATTGCGGGCAAGCTTTCGGGACTCGTCTGCGAAGCAAGTGGCTCTTTCTTCGTCATATGTTTTCAGCCCTTCGATCAAGCCTTCGAAGAAGAGCACTAGCTTGACGCTTGGGGCCTCGTGCTTGTTGACTGAGTAGGCCCAACTCTTCATATCCATCGTTACGATCTAGGTAGAGAGGCGCTCGGCAATAACCACCAGATTCTTGATCTAGAGATCACGTTGCTCAACTTGGTTCGCCAGTTCGTCCTCCGCGTCCTTTTGGAGGATTCTCGTGTTGTCCAAGTCCTTCATCAGCTGCTTCTCACGAGCTTCGACAGACTCGATTCCGCTCTCCAAGGTGCCAAGCCTTGCCTTTATGTCAGTAATGGTGCCATTGGCAGTGTTGAGATCCTGGCTCTTGGAGGAAAGCTGCAATTGCACCTCCCTCAGAAGGATCTCCGCCTACTGTGCTTCCTCCTTGAGAGCCATGATTTCCTTGGAGCTCCCGGCAAGGTCCTCCGTCAGTTTGGCCACCTGTTGGTCGAGATCAGCCTTGGTGATGGATGCAGCGGCAAGGTCATCACAATCTTCTTCAGTTGGGCGGCAGTGTCAAGGGTGAGCGTGTCAAGGGCTGCCTTGTGCCTGTCCTCCAGGTCCCTGGTGCGCTGCTGGACAAGGGCCTCCAGTTCCTCGTCCTTGTTGTGGAGGGTGGCCTCGAGGTTTCCCTCCCGGGAAGAGATGTCCTTCTCCTTGGCGTTCAAAAGCCCTTCGCGCTCCACCAAACAGACTTCCCGGGCAGCGACGTCCTCTTTCGCCATGGTTATCCCCTCCTGTTGCTACAGAAGGGTTTGGGACTGCTTGCTGTGCCACTCGCGCAGCTCACTCCCCTTGTCCCTCAGTTTCTGATCCAAGAGGTTGGCGGAGTTGCGTTGCTCCTTGAGCGCCTGACACTTCTGGCTATACCTATTCTGTGTCTCCTTGATGCCTGTTGCCACAGACTCCAGAAAGGACAGGTCCATGACTGCACTGACTGAATCATCAGCCTCTTCAGCTCGCTGGGCCAGCGGTGCCATGATGCGCTGGATCTCTTCATCAAGGTCTCCACTTACTGCCGCGGATGAGCCGGGGGCTCCGAGTCCAGGTTGGGCAAGAACCAATGCCAGATTGCTCGAAGATGGCTGCAGGGCCGTGGCCGAGGTGCCAAACTGGGAAGGAGGGCTCATAGTTTGAAGGGGAACTTTCTCTTCAACCACCACCTCCAACCCTGGCGCGCTACCGGGGAACTTCTCTGCTTCCTTTGGGATCTCTTGGATATCCCCGGCAGTATGTTCCTGGCCCTCCGCGGCAGCAATCCTGGCGGCCTCTTCAACAGCATCCTTGCCAATGCTGGCCACTTCTTCCAACAGCTCTGGTTCCTCAGCAAATGGGACTGCAAGCAAGGTCAGCAGGCGATGACAAAGAGATAACATACATTGATGAGCCAGAGACTTGAGGCAAAATAAAGCAAGCAACAAAAGACAAAGAGCGAGCGAATTACCCGGAGATGCTTGTCATAGGAGGGCGTCGGTTTCCCCGGCGACGCCAGTTGCCGGGGCATGACCCCCACCCCCTTCCTCGATAACCACGGCGCCAGCATGGGCTGATCCTTCCGTGGAGGCCCTTGCCGGGGATTTCTCGGCTTGAGCACCGGGCAGGGTGGGCCCCTCCTGAGAAGCCTCGCTCTAGGCGATCTCTCTCTCTCCCTCGGCGGAAGATGGGGCTCGCTCTCCCATGCCTTCCCTGGCGGGAAAAGCCTGTCCCATGTCTTTGTGCCGGGGGCTTGGCGCTGAGTCATTTGTACTACCTCCCGCCAAGCCTGTGCCCTCTGAGGGCCCCGACGACTCCGCTTGCTTGGATCGTTTGGCACGGTGGATGAGGGTTTCTTCTTTGTCTCTACCAAGGACAACAAACAAGATCGGGTCAGCAAAACCAGCAAGTGCATGACGCTTCGACAAGGAAGGATAGAGTTTTCCTTACTCTGAATCAATGAGCATGGAGCCCAGCACGAACTCCATAGGTGGTGGGGTCGCTCTGCTCCTCTTCAAAGTCGGGGGAGCAGTGCTTCCCGGCAACTTCGAGCTCTTTGGAGGAGCTGGGGGCTCCAGCGAGGATGAGCTACGTGAGGAGCTCGAGCTTGATTCGGAGCTGGGGTCGACCCCTATGACCACTCGCCGTTTGGTGGGAGGGGTCTTGGCCTCAGAAAGGCGAGAAGAATGGCGGCGCACCACGTCCGGCCCATCGCCCTTAGGGTCGGTCTTCTTCACCCTCTTGGTGATGGGCGCAGGAACAGGGGCCGCTGTTCCTCAGCTGGCCCGCCTGCGAGGGCGCTATTCCAAGTCTGGTTCCGGTGCTTGAGGGCCTGTTGCGAGCCACTCCTCCTCAGGCTGCTCCGCTTCCTCAGCCTCGTCCCCTTCTTGAGCCTCTGCTGCCGCGGCATAAAGGGCTTCGACCCCGGCAGGCTCGTCCCTGGCAGCCTCCTTCGTGGCGTGCCCCTCACTCTTGCCGTGAGAAGAGCCCTCGTCTTCGGCCTCCTCCTCTTCTTACTCCTCTCCTCCGGGCCTTGTCTTCCCGGCAGCTCGAAGCGCCTTGTCTTCCTCAATCCGCCTCCGGATGAGCTCTGCTTCTACTGTGGAGGTGCACTTGTACATGTTGCCCTCCACCCTAGAAGTCCTTTCTTCCAGATTGGAAACCCACTCGATTTCTGCATCAAGCTCAGGGAGTTGCCAATTAGCCGCGACTCCATAAGCATTGCAGTCAGGCATCCACTTCAAAATCTGGTCCAAGGCAGAGTTGATGTTCAGCGGGACAACCCTTGCCGACAATTGAATGGTCCGAGGCTACCAAACAGCTGTTCGCACAGCCAGCCGTGGCCGTAGACCGATTAATTGTTGGTGAGGTCTCGATAAAGGTGCATCCTGTCCGCAGCGTCTCCATACCGCCAGGCGAACCTGTCCCTTTTCTGCAGCGGTGCGATGCGTCGTCAGAGGAAGTTAGCCCCCACCTGTTCGATGGTTAGCCCGACAGCTTTGAGGCGGGCGATCCTGTTCAGCGCCGGGCGAAGCCTGTCGTCAGTAAGACCTGGCTCCCCCCAATCGCTGCCGCGCACGACGCACTCCGTTCGCGCCCGGCAGTACTCTAGAGCGTCTCCATCCTGAATCCAACACCAATCTGCCCTCCATTCTTCCCATCTGCCGCGCTGCTGACCGGGAAGGTAATCCCAAAAATCTCTCTTTCCCCGGGGGATCCAACTTATATTCCCTGAGCGATGGGTCTTGTTTTCGACCCGCGGGATGAAGAAGTGCCTGAACAGATCCATGTTGGGGGCAACTCCGACGAAGTTCTCGCACAGATGGGCGAAAATTGCCATGCACGCCATTGTGTTTGGCGTGAAATCCAAGAGGTGGAATCCATACACCACCATCATCGCCTCGAAGAAATCTAAGAAACGGGGGCTGAGGCCGTAGAGGAAATATGCGCAGAAAAAGCGGTATGGATTTGGCGGGTCCTTTTTCCCCTCCAGCAAAACCGCGGGTGCACCGTGCCCCTTCAGAACTTCCCTCCCCCACATATATGCATACCTCACGACCAGGGCGTTGCTATCCAAGCTCGACGGGACGAATACCACATCTTCTCGCCGCTTCCTGTCCAACTCTGCCACTTTCTTCTTCTTCCCCTCCGCTGCAGCCTCCTTTGTGGTGGTCGTCCGCTTCCCCCTTTCGACAGCTTTCTTCCCCATCCTTCGGGGCTGTAGGGAGGGTGGAAGACTGGATGGGGTATTGGAGGCGGGTGTGGGCGCAGGAGTGGTCGCCTGGCTTGAGGAGGAAGATGATGGAGGGTGAAACGGATGCGAATGAGCAGTGCCCTTTCGCATTTTTCTCTTTTATGGGGGACGAACATGGGGGGTGGATCTTTGCTGCTTCCTCTTAGGAAGTTACGATTTTACATTAACTGCTACAGTTCCACGACCCCACGACCTGCGATAATTACGCGAAGTGGACGTCGAGTTGACTGGTCATCATAATAAACCACTGCACGCGCAGCACTTCTTCGCCACGTGTCCGCGCACTGTTTGGGGCCTAACCCAACGTGCCCGGCGACACGTATGGCTCAGGCCCGGGGGCTTCTGTCAGGGTACACAAACAGGTGTGTATGTTTCCCCTGACTTGTGCACGGATAGTGGGCCACCAGCACAACAACACCAAGCTCCCGAGACGTAACCAAGCCAGAGAGATAGCTCTTTGAGGGATCACAGGGCGGATCAAGAAGACCAAGACAAGCCAAGGGAACAAGATATCACTAAGGAAAGACCTCCCTTACCGAGCAGGCGAGCTTGGTCAGGTCAAGGCCTCACCAAGAACAAGTCCCAAGATTTCCCCGGTAGGCTTGCCGGGGCCGCCAAGGGCGAATCTCCCCGCCAAGACTCCACCGCTCCACCGCACAGCGACACAAGTCACTTATCAGTGTGGTGTCGAGCCCCCAAGTGATTAAGTGGCTGTCATTTGGCACGTGGCAGCCATTTGGAAGGGAGATTCTCTCTATATGACACCCGTCCAGAGGCGTGTCATGCAGGCAGATGGAAGATGGTTAAGCGGCGTGGCAGGCTTGCCGGGTTGCATCCACAGCGTGCCACCTAGCAGTGCATTTAATGCACTTTGTCCTAACTGCCAGAGTTAGGTATGATAGTACTGTTGGTTATCTAATCAGTAGATAATGACTGTTTTGCCGCTGTGGTAACCCCTTAGCCTATAAAAGGAGGGCCATGGCAACCTAAGAAAGGATTCGGACCCTTGTACACTCATACGCGAGTAGCTGCTCTCCTCAAGGAGACCTTGCTGGGCTGGAGCGTTGCGTGACCACCACGGTCCTCTCTTTAATCCACCAAAGCAGGAGTAGGGTTTTATGCTTCACAGCGGCCCGAACCTGGGTAAAAACCGCCAGCGTCACCTCTGCCATGCTGTCCCATGGCCTCCGCTCTTTGTGCAACATGATCTCCCCTGCCAAACCACAAGGGGCTGATAGCCCCATAGGTGATCGTGTTCCACCGCGACAGCAGCTAACGTGATAATTTGACACATCTAGTTGTCCACTTAATGTAGGGTCTGCGACCACATGTGAGTCATACAAAGTGCGACCTGAACGCGGTGGCGTGGTTATTGATCGAGTTTTATCTACATCTCTTCTCTTCTCTATCTACCTACTACTAGTACGTGGGTACGTGCATAGCACGTGCAAAGTTCAATTTGTTAATAAAATCATGTGATGCCTTGGGACACATGGGAAGCAGTACATGACACGCTCCAAGAGAAGGATAGAGATGGGGTACACTATATAGTACACGCCTCCAAGCTGGGACCCACGTCCAGCCTCCAAGCTGTTCATTGGCTAATTAGGTGTAAATCTCAGATGTTAGGGGGGAGGGCCCCTGCTGCTCCCCCTGTCTCCGCCACTGTAGCTAGCTGCTTCAGCTTGTTGAACACTGGAACACCACCTACATTTTTACTAATAGAGGAAAAAAGGTACTACAGAGACTGGATAACGAACCGATCTCTTGGTTGAAAAGGGAAATAAAGTGGGGTTGGGGCGGGCCTGACCAGGCTCTTGGTCGAAAAAGGAAAGAAAGTGAGGGAGTGTTGGGTTGACAATGCAACTGAGAATAAGCATGTCTAGATTTCCTGTGGTCACATAGGAAAAGTTCACTGACAAGAACAAAAATGGCACAAATCTAGTCATTAATTAATTCTTAACGGACGCCTTAATTACTTAGCCGTTTCTGATTCTTTTGGATAGTGGGGCTATTATTGACTTGGATGTGGGGTTTACTTGCACGACCGACCTGGCAGGCTCTACCCTAGCCGCCGTTGTATCATATGGTTTCACACCGTTCCAGATCACAGCGCTGCCACGCAAGTCTTCTCCATCCCTCCTTCCGGCATGCACCGCGAGAAGGGACAACAGTCCTCCGGAACCCGGCCTTTTGTGATCCTGAACGGGAGAGGGGCGATCAAGTTTTCGGGGAGCACACTCACGCAACTGCTGCCAGTGACGACTTCCTCAATGACAACCTTCTTCCTCGACCTTGGCAACCTCTTCATCAACGACATGAGTGACAACATCAACCACAACGGTTTTGCTCCCGCTGCACAATATGTGATTCTGTCCTCCTGGTTTAGTCCGCATCATTACTTTGATCTTTGCAATTGTCGTCGTGATCTATTCACTGTTTATTCAGATTAAATCTCATAGTAATTTGCTCATATATTCAACAATCCAATCCAAAAACCTGATTATAGGCAATTTACGCCGAGTGATTTTGCTACGCTTTTGAAGCCGCCTACCTTTAAGGGGGTGCAATATAAAAGGTGGCACGCGAGAGCAGTTTACTGGTTTCAGATAATGTGTTGTTGTGATGCAACTAAGGGCAAGCCCGAGGGCGATCTTAATCCTGCATAGCAGGAAGCTTTTGAGAATATGGATACCCTCTTCAAAGGCGCCCTTCTAAGTGTTCTTGACGATTCCATTATGGATTCATATATGTCGTTTGACAGCGGCAAAGACATGTGGGCTGCGCTCGAGGCCATGTTTGGGGCCTCGGACGCTGGCAGCGAGTTGTACGTCATGGAGCAATTCTGTGACTACAAGATAACTAATGAGTGCTCTGTTGTTCAGCAGGCTCATGATATACAGTCACTCGCTAAGGAAGTTGAGTACTTTAAGTGTGTGTTGCTGGACAAATTTTTTGCTGGGACCATCATTGCCAAGCTTCCACCTTCATAGAACAATTTTGCTACTTCTCTGAAACACAAGAGGCAGGAGTTTTCCGTTTCGGGTCTCATTAGCACTCTTGATTTTGAAGAGAAGGCGAGAGAAAAAGACACACGTGCTCGAGTTGCTGAGGGAGCTTCTAGTGCCCACATGGTACACGAGAAGAACTTCCAGCCCAACAAGCCCAAAAACAACAAGAACAAATCTCAGGGGAAAGGCAAGTTTGATGCAAAGAACAAGCCGTCACATTGTACCAACTTCAAGAAGAATTCTCATAAGAAGGGGAAGGGACACAGACCTCAATTTTTGTAGAACCGCACAAAATTATATGGCTGCATCTACCAGCTGTCACCTAACCTCATGGTGCTCCAGGTATTCCTACATTCATAACTAGGTACAATGACCAGTGAAAGATGAAATAAGCTTATTCGTACGTTGACTTGCTGATTGTAGTGTGGAACAAGCCCGTCATGTGTGGAGGAGCAAACAAGCAGCGCAGCTGCAACATCATCGCAAGATAAAAGAGTCACGGGTCAAATACGGCCTGGCCGGCGAGTAGTGGAGGAGCAAACAAGCAGCTAGTTGTGGAGTTGCCAACATGCTCAAAGTGTTCGCAACATTGAGAAGAAACAAGCATGCCCAGGAAATTAATGCGTGCGCAGGGAGACCCTTTGCTTAGAGAAGCATCGATCATTTTTCTTTATTTCTGCACCTTCTCACAGCTTTGTCTTGGTTATAGTATGGTGAATCATTGAGATCCATAAACATGTTGAACTTTTGTGCTTGTGAATGTTAGTATGCATATCGTATCTTCTGAAGCTTAGTTTAATGTGAATGTTGACACCTCATTTTGTCGTGCTACGACTAGTGTGAGTGTCTGCATGCAGTACCGCATCCTCTAATTTGGTGGATGGCAAGCGGGCCCGAGGAAGCAGCCATAATTTTTTTTAAGTTGAAAAAGGTTACCGATGAGGAGCGATAAGCTGGAGGGCGTCTCTTTTTTTCTTTCGAATGGGCAATAAGCTGGGAGAGCTGGAGAGTGTCTCTTATGGGCTGCCTCTAGTGTTAAGACCGTCCAGGATGAGAAACACGACGACAGCTGAACAGGCCGATACAAAAGCCAATCCATCTTAAAGCCCATTAGTTTTTTTTGCGAGGAGAAGCCCATATTTCTTGAATTGGGGCGCTCCCGAAAAAACCCTGCATCCCGCTGGACTCTCTCCCTTCCGTTGCCCCCAATTCCCCGCGCTCCCTTTCTTCCTCACTCGTACAGAAAAGGCATGTTCCCCTTCTTCCTCGCTTGTACAGAAAACGTATGTTCCCCTTCTTCCTCGCTCCTACAGAAAACCACAGCCCTCCTCCTTCCCCACTTGCACTACCACTAGGCTCTTCTCTGGCTACTCTGCTCAAACCCGTGAGCTCGACATGATGCCCGCTAGGAAAATGGAGTCAGTTGGCCCCAGCGCCAAGAAGATGAGGCTCCCACCAGCGGCGACGCCGGTTGTAGATCCCGCACCAGGCAGCGCGGGGAGAAACGGCGAGCCCCCACCCCTCGGATCCGAGGAACCCATAGAATCTCGGGTCGACCGCATCAGCGATCTCCCGGACACCATCCTTGGGGAGATCATCTCGCTTCTCCCCACCAAGGATTGTTGTCGCATGATACGTCTCCGTCATATCTACTTTTCCTAATGCTTTTGCTCTTGTTTTGGACTCTAATTTGCATGATTTGAATGAAACTAACCCGGACTGACGTTGTTTTCAGCAGAACTACCATGGTGTTGTTTTTGTGCAAAAATAGAAGTTCTCGGATTTGGACAAAACTTTTCGGAGAATTATTTCAGAATATATAAAAAATACTAGAACCAAGAACCACCGGAGGGGGTGCCCTGGCTGGGCACGATACACCAGGGCGCGCCCCCTCCCTCTGGCGTGCCCTAGTGGGTTGTGCCCACCTAGTGGCCCCCTGACCCTAATTCCAACTCCATAAATACCTATTTTAGGAAGAAGAAAAAAAGAGAGGAAGTTTCAACGCATTTTACGATACGGAGCCGCCGGCAGCTCCTGTTCTTCATCGGGAGGCCAGATCTAGAGCCCGTTCGGGGCTCCAGAGAGGGAAACTTCGGTCTTCGTCATCACCAAACCTCCTTCATCACCAATTCCATGATGCTCCCCACCGGGAGTGAGTAATTCCTTTGTAGGCTCGCTGGTCGGTGAGGAGTTGGATGAGATTCATCATGTAATCGAGTTAGTTTTGTTAGGGCTTGATCCCTAGTATCCACTATGTTCTGAGATTGATGTTGTTATGACTTTGCTATGCTTAATGCTTGTCACTAGGGCCCGAGTACCATGATTTCAGATCTGAACCGTTTATGTTTTCACCATTATATCTATGTTCTAGATCCGATCTTGCAAGTCATATTCACCTATTACATGTTATGATCCGTAAACCCCAGTGTGACAGTAATTGGGATACTTTCCGGTGATAACCGTAGTTTGAGGAGTTCATGTATTCACTATGTGTTAATGCTTTGTTCTGGTTCTCTATTAAAAGGAGGCCTTAATATCCCTTAGTTTCCTTATGGACCCCGCTGCCACGGGAGGGTAGGACAAAAGATGTCATGCAAGTTCTTTTCCATAAGCATGTATGACTATTTACGGAATACATGCCTACATTATATTCATGAACTGGAGCTAGTTTTGTATCGCCCTAGGTTATGACTGTTATATGATGAATATCATCCAATGAATTCACCGATCCAATGCCTACAAATTTTCCACATATTGTTCTTGCTAAGTTACTACTACTGCTGTTACTGTTACACCTGCTACAAAAACATTGCTATCACTGTTACTGTTACTGTTACTGTTACTGCTACCACTGCTATCAAAACTATCATATTACTGTGCAAATGATCACTTTGCAGCAGATATTTAATCTACAGGTGTGGTTGAATTGACAACTCAACTGCTAATACTTGCAAATATTCTTTGGCTCCCCTTGTGTCGAATCTATAAATTTGGGTTGAATACTCTACTCTCAAAAACTGTTGCGATCCCCTATATTTGTGGGTTATCAAGACCTTTTCTGGCGCCATTGCCGGAGAGCATAGCTATTTTCGATGAGTCACTTGGGATTATTATCTATTTATCACTATGAAGAATCTAAAGGATACAAAAACCAAGATCGTTCCCTCTAGGATGAGGGGAGGTAAGGAACTGCCATCACACTCTGCACTTGATTCACCTTCTGTTTTGAGTAGACTTGCAACACCACCACATGCTATTAATCCTGATATGTCGCAAGTTATGGATGATGCTACTTCTGCTATGAATGATACTCATGATGATACTAGTACCTTGCTTGATGATAATGTGCCACTAGGTGAATTTCTTGATGAACAAATTGCTAGAGCTAAAGATATTGAAAATGTTGAAACTGATGAAATTATTGAAACTGATGAATTACTTGAAACTGGAAATCTTGAAACACCTATTAGACCTAGCTCTCCTAGATATGAAATGCCTAAGATACCTGAAGGATATGTTATGGATGAGGAGGTAGCTAGAGATTTTCTTGCTTGCAATGATAGGGATGATCTTAAGAAATTACTATGCAAACTGAAAGAAAAATCTTTGAATGCTAGAATGAAATGTGATCCCAAGTTTGCTACTTCACCTAACTTTGTTAATGATAAGGATTATGAATTCTCTGTCGACCCAGAGTTAATTACTTTGGTTGAATCTGATCCTTTTCATGGCTATGAAACTGAAACTGTTGTGGCACATCTTACTAAACTAAATGATATAGCCACCCTATTTGCTCATGATGAGAAAATTCGCTACTATTACATTCTCAAGTTATTTCCATTCTCACTAAAGGGTGATGCTAAGATATGGTACAATACTCTTGCTCCTGGTTGTGCGCGTAGTCCCCAGGATATGATTTACTACTTCTCTGAAAAATATTTTCCTTCTCATAAGAAACAAGTTACCTTACAGGAAATATTTAACTTTGTGCAAATTGAACAAGAGAGTCTCCCACAAGCTTGGGCGAGGCTTCTCCAATTGCTTAATGCTTTGCCTGATCATCCTCTTAAGAAAAATGAAATACTTGATATCTTCTATAATGGACTAACCGATGCTTCTAGGGACTTCCTAGATAGTTGTGCTGGTTGTGTTTTCAGGGAACGAACTGTTGAACAAGCTGAGGATTTAATGAACAACATATTAAAAAATTATGGTGATTGGACTCTTCCCGAACCACCGCCTAAACCCACTCCGAAGAAGAGTCGTATCTTATTTCTCAGTCCCGAAGATATGCAAGAGGCAAAGAAATGTATGAAGGAAAAATATATTAAAGCTGAAGATGTTAAGAATTTACCACCTATTGAAGAAATACATGGACTTGACACACCACCACCTCCACAAGTGGTAGAGGTAAATTCTTTCATAAAGTTTGATGAAGGTGACATCTGTTACACTAAACATCCTAGTCAATGTCTATATGAATTTGATAGGTACATCATCAAACAAGATCACTTCAATGCAAATGTTATGAAACAATTAAAATATAATCCTGATATGATTGCTCGCTTGAGTGAGTTGTTATTTAGAATTACCAATGATGTTAGGTGTGTAGGAAAACATACTTCTATGGATCAAACTCAGTTAGAACAAGTTGCTAAATCTCAAAGAGAATTGCTTAATGAAATGAATAATAATATGAATGATTTTGCTATTAGAGTAGCAACTAGATGAGCCAAAATGAATCAGGAACCACTTTATCCTGAGGGACACCCTAAAAGAATTGAACAAGACTCTCAAAGAATTAACATTGATGCACCTAGTCCTTCTAAAAAGAAAAAGAAAAAGAAAAATGATAGGACCTTGCATACCTCTAGTGAACCTGAAAAAGAAAAACCTCCTAAAGATAGCAATAATGTCTCTATCTCTGATGCTGAAACTCAATCTGGTAATGGACATTCATCTGGTGATAATCAAAATGATAATGATTATGTTCATGAAGACACTCAACCAAATAATGATAAAGAACCAGATAATGATGTTGAGATAGAGCCTACTGTTGATCTTGATAACCGACAACCTAAAAATAAAAGATATGATAAAAGAGACTTTGTGGCTAGAAAACGTGGTAAAGAAAGAGAACCATGGGTTCAGAAACCCATGCCCTTTCCACCTAAACCAACTAAGAAAAAGGATGATGAAGAATTTAACGCTTTGCTGAAATGCTTAGGCCAGTCTTTTTGCGCACCCGCTTAACTGATATTTTAAAGATGGTTGCTTATGCAAAATACATGAAAGACATCATCACTAATAAAAGAAAGATACCTGAAGCTGAAATCTCCACCATGCTTGCTAATTACTCTTTTAAGGATGGAGTACCTAAAAAACTTGGAGATCTGGGAATACCAACTATACCTTGCTCCATCAAGAGAAATTATGTCAAAAGTGCTTTATGTGATTTAGGAGCTGGTGTTAGTGTTATGCCATTCTCTTTATATAAAAGACTTGACTTGAATAAACTCACACCTACTAAAATATCTTTGCAAATGGCTGACAAATCAACTGCCATACCTATCGGTATTTGTGAGGATGTGCCTGTTGTTGTTGCAAATGTTACTATCTTAACAGACTTTGTTATACTTGAGATGCCCGAGGACGACAACATGTCGATTATCCTTGGTAGACCCTTTTTGAATATTACAGGGGTTGTTATTGATTGCAATAAAAGCAAGGTCACTTTTCATATCAATGGTAATGAGCATACGGTGCACTTTCCGAAGAAACAATTCCAAGTGAATGGTATTAATGTTATTGAAAAATCTCCGACACTCACTATTGGAAGTTTTCAACTACATCTACCTACGGCCAAAAAGAAATATGACATACTTATTGTTGGGGATATGCGTATCCCAGTTGAGGTAACTTAGTGTTTTATGAATGTTCTTCGGTTTCATACTAATCGAAAGTGGTTGTTAGTAAGACTTGATCAACCTTGTTAATGGATCATTTTTTGAGAGGTATGAAGTCAATGAATTTAGTGAGCACAACTTTCTGTCCCTACCTTTTGTTTTCTGTTTTTCTTAGTTAAATAAAATAAAATGCCATGTTTTGTCTGTTTTCTGGATTTCCCGTGCAATAAAAAATGACCCAAAAATAAAAGTTCTCAGAATGCCCTGAAATTTTAACACGATTTTTTCTGAATTTTTGGTGCAAATAACATCAGAGGGGGGTGCACCTGGTGTCCACAAGACACCAGGGCGCGCCAGCAACCCCAGGCGCGCCTTGATGGGTTGTGGTCCCCACGTGGGTCCCCTCACTTACTTCTTTAGCCCATGTCATCTCCTACCTCCAGAAAAAAATCCCCATAGCTCTCTCTCTCTCGTGTTCTTGCACTCAAACCCACGGATTTTGATCTCTTTGCTCGAAGCTCAATTTTCGAAACTTTTTTGGGGGATTGCTACTTGGTATGTGACTCCTCCATTGCTCCAATTAGTTTTTGCTTTAGTGGTTTATATTTTGAATAATTAGCTACTCTTGGTGCTGCTGTAGATGGGCTTGCATGTTGAATTCTGAGAGTTCTAAGTAGTCTGAATGCTTAATATAGCCTCTATGCATCCTTATGAGTAGTTGCTATCAATCTTATGAAGTTTGGTTGACAAAAATTTTGTGGAATAAAAATTTCAGAATTTTATTTATAGGAATAAGATGAGTTTCTTTAGGAAGTTTTCTTCCAAGAAGAATGCTAAGGGAGTCATTGGGGAATCATCGGACAATGACCTCCGCACTGCGAGAATGGTGGAGGTGCGGCCGTGCGAATGGCCGCTTAATGCCTTTATGGAGGGGTCGGGTTCCATCAAGAGTTCACCCAATTCGTTGCAAATGCTGGGCTGACCGACTTCCTCGTAGCTAAGTGTGACCAACACCACCTCCTTACAAATTCCTTTGTGCAAAATTTTCATTTTCTTAGTAGGAATAATCCTCCTAAGGTGCGGTTTAATTTGTATGCTGAACCCCATCAGATACCGCTCACTGACTTTTGTGATATATGTTTGATCCCTTCTAATGGGGAATTAAGAGAGCCTAGACCTGCAGAGTTTGAGGACTTTTATCGCACTCTGACAGTGGGTGATGAGAGAGGCGTGTCGAATGTCACTGCCACTAGTTTGCAGTTTCCTTCTGTGCATTACTTTGCTTTATTCATCGCGAAGTGTTTAAGTGCTAGAGAGAAGGTCGGTGCACTCAGTGCCCCCGACTTCGCCATTTTACGCCGTGCACTACACGATGATCACACCTTTAGCCTAGGGGATATTATTGCATGTTATCTGCACCTTAATAGGACTAAGGGCAAAATTCATGGTGGTATTTATGCTACTCGCTTAGCGAGTCACTTTAACGTTCAGATACGCCAACATGATTATCCTTTTCCCCGAGTTTATCTAGATCACCAGGCGATGGTAGCTCACCAGTTTACTGATGATGTTGATTCTCTTCATAATATTCATTACAGCCTGGTTTACAGTGTGGATTCCCGTGATGTTATTCCATTGCCTACACCTGCTTTGTTTGATTCTATTGCCAGGGGCGGATACAGGGTCATGCCAGCGAACATTATTGCCTACCGGAACGCCCAGGCAGCGGCAGAACAGGAGCCCCAGGAGTGGGACACTCAGGTGCCGCCGCCACAGCACTTCTACATGGGACCGGAAGTCTACTATGGATGGTGATTACCAAGCTAGGCCAAAAGCCTAAGTTTGGGGGAGTACGTATTTCCACCGACATTACATTTCTGTTCACACATTTGATTCCAGTTGTCGGTGTCCACACTTTTTCATTGTATTATCCATGCTAGATTTATTTTCTTGCTTCTTGTGTGTTTGAAAAAAAAACTTTGAGAAAACCCAAAAAGATTTCTCGCTTCTTTTCGGTTTTTCTTTCTAGCTTAAATTAGTTGTAGTGTTAAAAGAAAACCCAAAAATATTTCCTTATTCTTCTTTTGGTTGTTGGGAGCTTTCCCGTGTAAATAGTTTTTCTCATTTTTGTTTTCCTTTCTTTAATTTGCTTTCTTCAAGAAAAACTAAAAACTCCAAAAATATTTCAGTGTGTTTCTATGATTTTTTTTTCTTTTTAGTGAGTCATAACAAGGAGAAGACCACGATGAAAATGTTGAGTGGCTCTCATATGTATTATTGTTGATCTAACAAAGAGCCCAAACTGCTTTGTCTTCTCCTTTTGAATAAAATGTTTGCAGATTCTAGCTTAGTCCATGGCACTCTTGTACTATTATTATTTTCATATCATTCGGTCGTGCAAGTGAAAGGCAATAATGATGATATTTGATGAATTGACTGTGGCAGAGAGAAGCGGGTATGAACTCAACTTGTTCTATTTTTGTAAATATGTTTAACCTAGTATCCATGATTCAGCATATTATGATCAAACATGTTTGCAATGACAATTAGAGATTATAGTTTCTCATGCCATGCTTAAGTAGCTAGGAGTAGATAATGATTTATCTTAGGTGTCAACATGCATTAAAATGATTGTGATGTAGTATGATGATATGGTATCCTCCTCTAAATGTTTCAAGTGGCTTGACTTGGCACATGTTCATGCATGTAGTTGAATCAAAACCAACATAGCCTCTACGATATTTATGTTCATGGTGTTCATATCCTACTCATGCTAGTATTCAATATTGATTATGCATAACGCATGTTCATGACCGTTTTTGCTCTCTAGCTGGTCGCTTCTCAACCTATTTGCTAGCCTACGCCCGTACTAAGCAGGAATACTGCTTGTGCATCAAAATCCTTAAACCCAAGTTATTCTAGATGAGTCCACCATATCTACCTATATGCGGTATTACCCTGCCGTTCCAAGTAAATTTGCATGTGCCCCCTCTAAAATTTCAAATGAACATCTGTTTTGTGTGCCTGGATCGCTCATGGAGCAACAGGGGGTGGTTAGTATCTTCCATGCTAAGCGGGTTATTCTCATGATGAGTGTTTATTCACTCATCCTTGCATGAGAGGGGTGGTAATAGGGATGCCCAGTCCCGAAATCAAAGATTACAAATAATTAAACAAAACTCCCCCGGGATTGTTGTTAGTATGGACGGTACCCGTGGATTCGGCTAGCCGTGGAGTGTGTTTGTTGGTGGAGGGGGAGTAAACCTTTACTTTTATCGCTTGGGAACCACCGCTAATGTGTTTAGCATGGAAGATATAGATAACTCTTGGTCGTAATGTTGACAGGAAGGGTGCACCTCCCAAAATTATATTTATCTCTGTTTTAAGCTTTGAGCTCTGGCACCTCTGCAAATCTCTGCTTCCCTCTACGAAGGGACTATCTATTTAATTTTATATTGAGTCATCACCTTCTCAAACAAGCGCCAGACCTGAGAGCACTATTGTCATCCTCATGCATTGTGTATAGTTAATGTTGGATGCATCATGACTAAATCTTTTCTACCATGAATTTAAATGTTTAGTCGCTGCTTGAACTTTGGAGGTGCTCTGCATTTATGTTTTGCGATCTCAGAAAGGGCTAGCGAGATACCACTGTTGTCATATTATATCATGGTTGTTTTGACAAAGTGTTGTCATTTGAGATATTTTATTATTGCTCGTAGTTGCTTATGTCATTGATATGAGTTAATATAATTCCTAAGAGTTATTGTTGACATGGTTAGTCATAATCTTTGCTGAAAACCTGGGTGCTACTTAAGCTTATTTATGTAAACAAGAACAAAAGAGTTCGTAAAAGTTTTTCTTTATCACTTTCAGTTTGTCAACTGAATTGCTTGAGGAGAAGCAAAGGTTTAAGCTTGGGGGAGTTGATACGTCTCCATCGTATCTACTTTTCCTAATGCTTTTGCTCTTGTTATGGACTCTAATTTGCATGATTTGAATGAAACTAACCCGGACTGACGCTGTTTTCAGCAGAACTACCATGGTATTGTTTTTGTGCAGAAATAAAAGTTCTCGGATTTGGACGAAACTTTTCAGAGAATTATTTTAGAATATATATAAAATACTGGAACCAAGAACCACGGGAGGGGGTGCCCTGGCTGGGCACGATACACCAGGGCACGCCCCTCCCTCTGGCGCGCTCTGGTGGGTTGTGCCCACCAGGTGGCCCCCTGACCCTAATTCCAACTCCATAAATACCTATTTTCGGAGAAAAAATAAGAGAGGAAGTTTCATCATGTTTTACGATACGGAGCCGCCGCCACCTCCTGTTCTTCATCGGGAAGCCAGATCTGGAGCCCGTTCGGGGCTCCGGAGAGGGCTCAGTCTTCATCATCACCAACCCTCCTTCATCACCAATTCCATGATCCTCCCCACCGGGAGTAAGTAATTCCTTCGTAGGCTCGCTGGTCGGTGAGGAGTTGGATGAGATTCATCATGTAATCGAGTTAGTTTTGTTAGGGCTTGATCCCCAGTATCCACTATGTTCTGAGATTGATGTTGTTATGACTTTGCTATGCTTAATGCTTGTCACTAGGGCCCAAGTGCCATGATTTCATATCTGAACTGTTTATGTTTTCACCATTATATCTATGTTCCAGATCCGATCTTGCAAGTCATATTCACCTATTACGTGTTATGATCCGTAAACCCCAGTGTGACAGTAATTGGGATACTTTCCGGTGATGACCGTAGTTTGAGGAGTTCATGTATTCACTATGTGTTAATGCTTTGTTTCGGTTCTCTATTAAAAGGAGGCCTTAATATCCCTTAGTTTCCTTATGGACCCTGCTGCCACGGGAGGGTAGGACAAAAGATGTCATGCAAGTTCTTTTCCATAAGCACGTATGACTATTTAGGGAATACATGCCTACATTATATTTCTGAACTGGAGCTAGTTTTGTATCGCCCTAGGTTATGACTGTTATATGATGAATATCATCCAACGAATTCACTGATCCAATGCCTACGAATTTTTCACATATTGTTCTTGCTAAGTTACTACTACTGCTGTTACCGTTACACCTGCTACAAAAGCATTGCTATCACTGTTACTGTTACTGTTACTGCTACCACTGCTACCAAAACTATCATATTACTGTGCTACTGATCACTTGGCTGCAGATATTTAATCTACAGGTGTGGTTGAATTGACAACTCAACTGCTAATAATTGCAAATATTTTTTGGCTCCCCTTGTGTCGAATCTATAAATTTGGGTTGAATACTCTACTCTCGAAAACTGTGCAATCCCCTATACTTGTGGGTTATCACCGCGCCCAAGTCCTCTCAACTCGGTGGTGCCCTCTATGGCGCGCCACGCCCCTTAATCTTGACTGTCGTCAGCTATCTGTCGTTCATGATTTTGAACTCCTCAGAGCCATCATCTCCTCCCACCAGGGCTCCGTTCAATGCCTCTGCATCCCAACACGCTACCTGCTGTCCATACCCTGCACGGTGGACGCCTGGCTGACATCCCCTGAATTCGAAAAACTCCAGCAGTTTGAGTTATACCATTACCACGAAAATTACATACCACGAACCGAACGCCAAGAATTTGTGCCCACACCACTGTTGTCCATCTCGTGGTTTTCCTCCTCTCTCTACACCGCCACCTTCGCCCGGTGCCATCTACTAGATGATCTGGTACAAATGCTTTGACTCCCACTATTAAAAAAACTTTCACTTGTGGTGGTTTATCTGTCGGAGGCCTCGCTGCACAGCATCATCCACTCCAGTTGCCCTGCCCTGGAGCGCTTGTTGATTGTTTTGGGAATAGAAATCCGTATCAGTTGTCTCCAAATAAAGTCGCCTCACCTTAAAAGCATTGGAATTTGTTTTGAAGGACAGCAGCTCAGCATCGAAGATGCCCCTTCACTTCAAAGGTTGCTCCTTCATTATTGTTATGTACCTTCACAAATAACTGTCGTCTCTGTGCCTAAACTGGAGACCTTGGGTGTAATTCGTGATCCGTTTAATTATCACAAGTTGGTGTTTGGCTTCACACTTATTCAGGTACTGTATATTATCATCTACGCATTTGTAATCATAAGCTGCATTTTTCATTTGTGCGCATAAGTTTTATATCATCTTGGAGTACACGTTGGGTACTAATATTATGTTATATGCTCAATGAAGAGTTCGTCCATGGATAGCCTATCAATGGTGCTGGATTCTGTCAAGGTCTTTTATATCGGAATGTTTAGTAATGATCTGAATAAAATTATTGGCTTGTTGTGATGCTTTCCATGTCTGGAAAATTTGTACATAAAGGTGATGATTTCATGCACATTCAAAGCCCGTATATATTGTACTAGAATTAATCGTTCAGTTGTCGCTCTTTTGACATACTATTTTTTTAGACCTTAACTATTTTCAATCTTCATGTCTACTTAGGCACTAACACATGGAGAAAAACCTATAACCAATCGGTGGCGTAATAAGCACCGGGATTTTCTCAGTTCTCATGACGGTCATTTGAGGACAATAACGATGGAAGGATATGCATCCAACCAGGCAAACAGAAGCTTTGTCACATTCTTCCTGTTGAATGCGAGGTTACTATTGTCCTCGAGGGTTAAGTTTTTCAACAAGAAATTTCTCATGGATGGATATGTTGAACTGCAAAAAAAGAAGTTTCAAGTGGACAAATGGGCTTCTGAACGTGCTCGGTTTCTATTTACAACAACTTGTGGTCATGTTCCAGTAAATTTTTTGGCACAGGACATTGATTTTATGGATCAGACCAATCCATTTGTTTGTGACTGCCAAAAACAGTGGTTGGGTTAGATGTTATTGCCATGTCCAATCTGGGTTTTGTCTAAATTTGATGAACAATTAATCCTTGGGCTTTTGTACCATTTGTAAGCTTGAGTTAGATGTTGTTGCCCTCGTACTCCCCTCCGCCTGCCACTACACTACCGCATCTTCCATGACTCCTGTTCGTTCCCGTCCGAGGCCTCGCCGTCGTTCTCCGCCTTGGTTCGCTCGCGGTGCGCCCGCCGTCGTCCGGCGTTGTCAACATGGTCAACAACCGAGAGGAATCAGGAGATGACTGTATGTGGAGAGGCTAATAGTAGGGACCCACTAGGGTCATGGCATTACGCAAGCAGGTGCCTCATTATTACAAGCCAAAAAAAATATTTCCTCCTAATGGTTTGACATCTAGGTCCCATGACATTGTCAATGTAGTCAATAAACAAGAAAATTACACAATGAGCGGCTAACACCAGGGACCCAGCAGCTCGCCCAGTTGTTTTTTAGTTTTAGAGACAGAGCAGGGTATCAACTGCGCGTTGTGCGGGGGTTGTGGCCCGTCTAGCCCAGGCTTTTATTTAAGGACATGACGAGCCTAGTTGATATCTTTTTTCTTTCTGAAAATGGCTAGCCCAGTTCTATTTGTTTTTGGAGAATTCCCAACCGAGGCCTACTTACTTTTCTCAGCCCTACTAGGCTGCAAATCTTTCAAGGCGAGGAGGCATGTATTCGGCTTCCCTAGAAAATGGGCTATAAATAGTAAGAAATGGGCTGTAAATTTTAAAACCAAAGCCAACCGGCAATTAGATTCAAAATTTTTTTTTCTGGATTTCAAGATTTTAAATTTCATTGATATTTTTGCAGAGAAAATTTCTTTGTATTGTATTTTGATATAAATTTTTTAAAATTATTTTTAACGTGACTCAAAATTTCGTGATTAAAAGAGTTCGGACCCCACCGAAATATGCAAAATTTCGTTGAATTTTTTAGCAGTGGCCAGAATATGGTCTGTAATGCTAATAAAAAGAATATGGGCTTCAAAATATCCTTAAGAATTACCAAATGGGCTGTAAATTATTAAAAATAGTGGCAAATGGGTTGTATGCTGTTTTCCATAGATTTGGAGGCTGACTTGTGGGCCTACTAGGTTGACGATGATGCTGTCCTAAAAAAAATTGACGCGTACGCAAGGCTTTGTCAACTTAGTCAACACAGAGCAGTGACTGTTGGATGTCCATCCCATGGCCGTCGTGCTTCTTCAATCTCAGATCTTCCTACTCCAGTCGCCCAAACCAGCGCCAGTGGGACTACCTGCTCCCTCCTCCCGTTGCCGGCTAAGCTGCCGCGCAGGCCTCACCAGCCCACCCTACTCCCACCGCTGGTCAGGCCATCCCTCTACCCACCCGCACCTCCTGTTATGTTTCGGCGATGGCAGCCTCACCCCACAGCCGACCAGTCAGCCCTCGTACTCCCCTCAGCGTGGGCATCCACTGCCGAGTCTTCCCCGGCTCCGGGTCATTCCCTTCCTGGGCCTCGCCGTCGTCCACCGCGTTGGTGCTCTCGGCGCGGCGTGGTCAACATGGTCAACAAATGATAGCCATCGGAAGATGGATATAAGTTGAGAGGCTGACAGTAGGGACCCACACAAGCAAGTGCCTCCTTATTATGCGAAAAAAAAATGATTGCTCCTGCTGGTAGCTGGGCCCCACCGGCTATATCTTCGCACGGAAGGAAGTGCCTCCTTATTATGCAAAAAAAACTATTCCTCCCGATGACAGTTGGGACCCAGTAGATTTGGTGGCTGACTTGTGGGCCTACTAAGCTGACACGTACGCAGGGCTTTGTCAACTTAGTCCACAAATGATTCTAGCAGTTGGACCATTGGATGTTAATCCAACAGCCGTGCTGCTTCTTCAACCTCTGATCTTGCTCCTGTCTCCCATGGGCGGTAGTGCTGCCGCGCAGGCCTCACCGCCCCGCCCTACTCCCATCACTGTCCTGGCCATCCCTCTACTCACCCACACCACCTGTTATTCTCCGGCGACGGTAGACGAATCAGTAAACCCTCATACTCCCCTCCGTGTGGGAAACAACTGTTGAGTCTTCCCCGGCTCCGTGTCGTTCCCTTCCTAGGCCTCGCCGTCGTCCACCGCCTTGGTGCTATTGGCGCGTCGTGGTCAACGTGGTCAACGAACGACATCCATCGGAAGAGGACTGTACGTGGAGAGGCTGACAGCTGGGTCCACAGCCGCACGCAAGGAAGTGCCTCCTTATTAAGCGCAAAATAATGATTCCTCCACCTGACAGCGGGGACCCACCGGAAGGGCCTCTATATTTCACAAAAAAATGTTTCCCCTAACAGCTGGGACCCACTAGCTACATCTCCGCATGGAAGGAAGTGCCTCCTTACCCCCTGACAGCTGGGACCCACCATGTCGAAGCGTATGTAGCGTTATCCTGGTCGCGAACGTGTACGTACATAGCGGTCGATTGGTCTCTCTGCAGCGATGAACAGTGGCCGAGTAAGGAGTGGCACGTGTCATAGTAGAACTGCCGTCACTCAGTACGTACATACGGGTGGGGTCTCGAACCCGTATAGCGATGGCATCCTATTCATCGGCAGCCAACTGGCTGGGTCGGAATGGAGAAACTGCGTCGTGTTCATCGGGAGGCAACGGAATGCGTCGTGTTCATCGAGAGCCAATCGGCTTGGACGGAACAGCCGAGACGGGGCCTAGCATACCGCAGAACGGAGGAAACGGCCTTCTGTTCGACTGCATACGGTCGAAACGGGATCATGTTCATCGGGAGGGGTCTGGCGTACCGTAAATCAGAGGAAACGGACTTCTGTTCGAGCTCCTACGGTTGAAACGGGGTCCTGTTTGATCGGGAGGGGTGTGGTGTACCACAAAACGGAGGAAACATACTTCTGTTGGAGCACCTACGGTCAAAACGAGGTCCATTTGATCGGCAGGGGTGTGGCGTACCGCAAGATGGGACTCCACGGGCTACTGTTCATCCACCATCAACTGCCTCTTGATCCAGCCTCCACGGGGGTATTGTTCATCCACCGTCATCCTCTAGCCTCCACCGGCTATGGTTCATGGAGCCTCCATGGGGTCCTGTTCATCCACCCCCAACCGGCTGGGGTGTGGCGGCCTCCTTGGGTCCTGTTCATCCAGCGGCAACGGCCTACTACCACGGGGTCCTATTCATCCAACCCCCACCAGGAACTGTTCATCCACAGCCAACCAACCAGCTCGACTCACCATGTCTCGACTCGTTCTATGTACCGCACGCACGGTAGCAATGGTCACTGTTCATCGAGAGGCAACCCAACACCGGCTGGCTACGTCTCGCACGGGGGCTCGATCGGCTTCAGTAAGCAGCAGCAGTGATCGATTGCTCGGGTATAGTTAGCAGCAGCAGCGAAGGAATCGCTCAGGTTCAGTCATCAGTGAATGAATCGCTCGGGTTTAGTTAACAGCCAAGGGATCGATCGCTCGGGTTTAGTAACGTAGCTAGTGCGATCGCTCGGGTTCAATTAGCCAATGCCTCGCACACACGCGCGTACACGAGAGAAATGTGCAAACCACAGTGCATCGCTCGGCCCCGACCACCCACCGTAACCGGGAACTCCTCGATATTTTCCTCACCATCGCTTGTACCACGATTTTTTCCGTCATGGATGGCCCAAAGAATGTCATGCAGGTGCGTCTCCGGCCCGCCCATGACAAAAAGCCCATTTTCTGTCATGATTTTTTGTCATGGAAGTAGGAGCCCACAACATCTATGATGATACGTGTTTTTGTCACAATTATCGTCATAGAAGTGTCATAAGCATGACAGAAAAAAATCATTCAGGCCAAAATGTCACGGATGTGTCTTTTTTTGTAGTGACCATACCTACCTATTATGGCATTTTCCATAGCCATTCTGAGATATATTGCCATGCAACTTCCACCGCTTCCGTTTTGATGACTTGAGCATTCACTGTCATATTGCTTTGCATGATCGTAAGATAGCTAGCGTGATATTTCCATGGCTTGTCCATTTTTTATGTCCTTGCTACGCTAGATCATTGCACATCCTGGTACACTACCAGAGGCATTCATATAGAGTCATACTTTGTTCTAGGTATTGATGTCGCTTGAACTACGTCGGTATTTCCCCAAAGAGGAAGGGACGATACAGCACAGCTACGGTAGGTATTTCCCTTAGTTATGAAACCAAGGTATCAATCCAGTAGGAGAACCAAGCAACACTATGTAAACGGTACCTGCACACAAATAACAAATACTTGCAACCCGACGATTAGGAGGGGTTGTCAATCCCTCTACGGGTAAAAAGATAGATAAATTTGTGGTAGATTGGATAACTAGCTCTCAATAAAATGCGAAATAAAATAAATAATAAAAAAGTGCAGCAAGGTATTTTTGGGTCTTTGGAATAATAGATCTGAAAACAAAAGCAAATAAAAATAGATCTCAAAGCAAATATGATAAAGAATAGACCCAGGGGTCGCAGATTTCACTAGTGGCTTCTCTCAAGAAAATATCATACGGTGGGTAAACAAATTACTGTTGGGCAATTGATAAAACATCAAATAATTATGATGATATCCAGGCAATGATCATTATATAGGCATCACATTCAAGATTAGTAGACCGACTCCTGCCTGCATCTACTACTATTACTCCACACATCGACCGCTATCCAGCATGCATCTAGTGTATTAAGTTCATGGAGAAATGGAGTAATGCAAGAACGATGACATGATGTAGAAGAGATATATTCATGTAGGAATAGCCCCATCTTGTTATCCTTAATAGCCATGATACATGCGTGTCTTGCTGCCCCTTCTGTCACTGGGAAAGAACACCGCACAATCAAACCCATCACAAAGCACCTCTTCCCATGGCAAGAAAAATCGATCTAGTTGGCTTAACTAAACCAAAGATTCAAAGAAGAAATACGAGGCTATAAGTAATCATGCATAAAAGAGATCAAAGAACTCAAATAAATTTCATGGATATAGATCTGATCATAACTCAAAGTTCATCGGATCCCAACAAATACACCGCAAAAAGAGTTACATCAAATAGGTCTCCAAGAGACCATTGTATTGAGAATCAAAAAGAGAGAATAAGCCATCTAGCTACTGCCTATGGACCCATAGGTCTACAATGAACTACTCACGCATCATCGGAGAGGCACAGATGAGGATGATGAACCCCTCCGTGATGGTGTCTAGATTGGATCTGGTGGTTCTGGAACTTGCGGCGGCTGTAATTGTGTTTCATCGACTCCCCTAGGGTTTTTGGATTTTGGGGGTATTTATAGAGCAAAGAGGCAGTGCGGGAGGCGGCCGAGGTGGGCACAACTGACCAGGGCGCGCCTGGGCCCCCAGGCGTGCCCAGGTGGGTTGTGCTCCCCTCAGAGCCCCCCTCTGGTACTTCTTTGGCCCAACAAGTGTCTTTTGGTCAAGAAAAAATCTCCAAAAAGTTTCGCTGCATTTGGACTCCGTTTGGTATTGATTTTCTGCGAAGTAAAAAACAAGCAAAAAACAGCAACTGGCACTGGGCACTATGTCAATAGGTTAGTCCCAAAAAATGATATGAAGTTGTTATAAAATGATTGTAAAACATCCAAGAATGATAATATAACAGCATGGAACAAGCAAAAATTATATATACGTTGGAGACGTATCAGCATCCCGAAGCTTAATTCCTACTCGTCCTCGAGTAGGTAAATGATAAAAACAGAATTTTTGATGTGGAATGCTGCCTAACATGTTCATCAGATATTATTTTCTTTTGTAGCATGGACATTTGGGCTTTTCTATGGTTCAAAGCAATAGTTTAGTTTTGACATGAAGATTTCAATACTAAAGCATATCAACAAGCAACCAAGTCTTTCAAAATACCAACACTAAAGCAAGTTATCCCTAGCCCATCATGCTTAATCATTGATCCATTCATGAAACACACTCGCATATTAGCTACACCCAATGCTCAAGTATGATCATAGTGCCCCTTAGTTGGTGCTTTATAAGAGAAGATGGAGACTCAAATAAAAAAATTGCATAAAGTAAATACAAAGGCCCTTCGCAGAGGGAAGTAGGGATTTGTAGAGGTGCCAGAGCTCAAAGCGAAAAAGATAGAGATAAAACATTTTGTGTGGCATGCTTTTCCTGTCAACGAAAACGATCGAGTAGTTCCCAATACTTTCCATGCTAGATATATCATAGGCGGTTCCCAAACAGAAAATAAAGTTTATTCCTTTTTCCACCATACTTTCACATTCCACGGCTAGCCGTATCCACGGGTGCCGTCCATACCAACACTTTCCAAGGAATTTATTATTTGACAACATAAAGTAAATTCATTTTTCATTTTGGGACTGGGCATCCCTAATACCTTTGCCATACTCTCGTGCAATGACAAGTGAATAAACACTCATCTTGACAATAACACATCTAGCATGGAAAATATTGGCCACCCCCTGCCGCTTCATGAGCGGTACGAGCACACAAAAAGGAAATTTATTTTGAAAATTAGAGATGGCACATACAAATTTGCTTAGAATGGCACGAGAATACCGCATATAGGTAGGTATGGTGGACTCATATGGCAAAACTGGGTTTAAGGATTTTGGATGCACAAGTAGTATTTCTACTTAGTACAAGTGAAGGCTAGCAAATAGATTGAGAAGCAACCAACCAAGAAATGAAAAATCACATAAGCGAGCATTAAGCATAACTAACACCGAATAATGCACCACAAGTAGGATGTAATTTCATTGCATAACTATTGACTTTCGTGCTTGCATAGGGAATCACAAACCTTAACACCAATATTCTTACTAAAGCACAATTACTCACCAACATGACTCACATATCACTATCATCATATCACAAAACAATTACAAAGAATCAAGTTTATTTTGTCCAATGATCTTCATGAAAGTTTTTATTATATCCCTCTTGAATATCTATCACTTTGGGACTAGTTTCATATGTTGCTTTTGATAGCTCAAATAAATTTAAGTGAAGAACATGAGCATTAAAATTTCCATCTCTCAAAATAATATAAGTGAAGCATGAGAGAGTTTCTTTAAAATTACTAACTCTCAAATAAATCTAAGTGAATCATGAGAGCATTTCTTCAAAAAAAATAAAGCACACCGTGCTCAAAAAGATATAAGTGAAGCACTAGAGCAATTCCATAGCTCGAAAAATTTAAGTGAAGCATAAAGAGCAATTCTAATAAATCATAGCATAATTTTGGCTCTCTCAAATAGGTGTGTCCAGCAAGGATACTTGTGACAAACTAAAAATCAAAACAAGCAAAGACTCATATAATACAAGACGCTCCAAGCAAAACTCATGATATGTGACGAATAAAAATATAGTTTCAAGTAAAATACCGATGGTCGTTAGAAGAAAGAGGGGATGCCACTCGGGGCATCCCCAAGATTAGTTGCTTATTTCTCCTTGAATATTACCTTGGGGTGCCGTGGGCATCCCCAAGCTTAGGCTCTTCTTACTCCTTATTCCTTCATTCATCGTGGTCTCACCCAAAACTTGAAAACTTCAATCACACAAAACGTAACAAAACCTTCGTGAGATCCGTTAGTATAAGAAAACCAATCTTTACTATAAGTACTATATAAAACCCATTCAAATTTTTTTATTGCATTATATCTACTGTATTCTAAGTTTTCCATGGCTTATAACCCACGATACAATCCATAGAATCATCAAAATAAGCACACAATGCAAAGAAAACAGAATCTGTTAAAAACAGAATAGTCTGTAAAGATGCGAATTGTTATTATACTTATGTAACTCCAAAAATTATGAAAACTTAGGACAACAGATAAAATTTGTATATAAATATTGTGTAAAACATTCAGAATTTTTTGTCTCATCTGTAAATCTAGACAATTATTTTACTGGACGCAAAAGTTTCTGTTTTTCAACAGGATCAAATCAACTATCACCAAAGCTATCCCAAAGGCTTTACTTAGCACAAAAACTAATTAAAACATAAAAAAAGGACAAAATCATAACAGAGGCATAATTGTGCAAACACTCAAGAATAGAAAGAAAAAGGCAAAAATAAATTTTATTCATTGGGTTGCCTCCCAACAAGCGCTATCGTTTTATGCCCCTAGCCAGGCATAAAGATTTTATTGATGCTCACATGAAATATAATAATTGAAACACAAAGAGAGCATCATGTGAAAAATACTTTTAAGTCTAACATACTTCCTATGCATAGGAATTTATAAGCAAACAAATTATCAAGACAAGAAATATCTAGCATATGCAAAGAAGAAGAAAGAAACAATAGCAATCTCAACATGAAGAGAGGTAATTTAGTAACATGAAAATTTGTACAACCATATTTTCCTCTCTCATAATAATTACATGTAAGATCATAATCAAATTCAACAATATATCTATCATATAAAATTTTCACATCATGATCCACATGCATAAAAGTCTTATAATCTTCCAAGATAGTGGGATTAACATCAACTAAAGTCATGACCTCTCCGAACCCACTTTTATCAATAATTTCATAAGATTGAACACTCTCCAAATATGTGGGATTCTTTTTACCTAAAGTTGACACTCTTCCAAACCCACTTTCAATATTATTACAAACATTATTATCAATAACATATTCATCATGAGGCATAAATAAATTTTCAAAATCACAAGAAACATTATCACCCCAATCATGATCATGCAATAAGTAGTAGACATAACAAAATCATCATCCCCAAGCTTGTAGATTTGCATATCATTAGCACAATCAACATTCATATAATTTATAATAACATCATTGCAATCATGCTTTTGATTCAAGGAACTATCAAGTATGGGTGCAATAGCAATAATTTCATGTTTATCATAAGGAACCATAGCAAGTTCATCTCCATAGGCATCATTAATATTGGCATCATGGCCATAAGAATAGCAAGAAACATGTTCATCAAGGGGGGACATTTCAATCAAATCAACGAAATCACAATTATCTATAGATTCATGCATATCATTATTTTCTTCCAAAGCAGCAGACATTCTCTCAATAAATTCTTTAACATAGGCATTATGAGCATAGTTTTCATAGCAATATTTAAGAATGTCAAAATTTTCAGATTTGTAGAGAGTAATATCATACTTTTCAATCAAAGAAGCAACTTCATAAGCACCCTTAAAAACAACAAATTCTTCAATTTGTTCGATATCATAGTAACTATAAACACCCTTTTCATAAGAAGATAAGATTTCATTATCATTAAACTCACATAGATAGGGAAGGTGTTTTTTAGGGTTCTTATAGCAACAAGTAAAATCGCAAATTTCACAAAGATTCCAAGCATAACAAAGCAAACAATTTATTTGATTCCATAAGAGTCTCCTTTTTTGAGACAAACGGTGATGAACAAAATGAGCATGCTCATCTAATGATTTTCCCTCAACTAAACTAGTTGGGGTTTCAGCACGAGCACATATGGATCGAATATGATCCAAGTAGAGAACTTTAAGTGGATCCATATCAATAAATTTTTAGCAAGCAAAGATGCAAGCAAATAGAAGACACATGGCATCACAAGCAAATAAAAGATCGATCGAGAAAAAGGCGAACGAAAAAGAAAAGGTGAATAAAACGAGAAATTTGTGTGAAGTTGGGGAGAAGAAAACGAGAGGCAAATGGCAAATAATGTAAATTGCAAGGAGATGAGATTTGTGATTAGGAACCTGATAGATGTTGATGATGTCTCCCTGGCAACGGCGCCAGAAATTCCTTTTGATGTCGCTTGAACTACGTCGGTATTTCCCCAAAGAGGAAGGGATGATGCAGCACAGCTACGGTAGGTATTTCTCTCAGTTATGAAACCAAGGTATCAATCCAGTAGGAGAACCAAGCAACACTATGTAAACAGTACCTGCACACAAATAACAAATACTTGCAACCCGACGATTAGGAGGGGTTGTCAATCCCTCTACGGGTAAAAAGATAGATAAATTTGTGGTAGATTGGATAAATAGCTCTCGATAAAACGCGAAATAAAATAAATAATAAAAAAAGTGCAGCAAGGTATTTTTGGATTTTTGGAATAATAAATCTGAAAACAAAAGCAAATAAAAATAGATCTCGAAGCAAATATGATAAAGAATAGACCCGGGGGCCGTAGATTTCACTAGTGGCTTCTCTCAAGAAAATATCATACGGTGGGTAAACAAATTACTGTTGGGCAATTGATAGAACATCAAATAATTATGACGATATCCAGGCAATGATCATTATATAGGCATCACGTCAAAGATTAGTAGACCGACTCCTGCTTGCATCTACTACTATTAATCCACACATCGACCGCTATCCAGCATGCATCTAGTGTATTATGTTCATGGAGAAACGGAGTAATGCAATAAGAACGATGACATGATGTAGATGATATCATTCATGTAGGAATAGCCCCCATCTTGTTATCCTTAATAGCAACGATACACGCGTGTCTTGCTGCCCCTTCTATCACTGGGAAAGAACACCGCACAACCGAACCCATCACAAAGCACATCTTCCCATGGCAAGAAAAATCGATCTAGTTGGCCTAACTAAACCAAATATTTGAAGAAGAAATACGAGGCTATAAGTAATCGTGCATAAAAGAGATCAAAGAACTCAAATAACTTTCATGGATATAGATCTGATCATAAACTCAAAGTTCATCGGATCCCAACAAACACACCGCAAAAAGAGTTACATCAAATAGATCTCCAAGAGACCATTGTATTGAGAATCAAAAAGAGAGAAGAATCCATCTAGCTACTGCCTACGGACCCATAGGTATACAATGAACTACTCACGCATCATCGGAGAGTCACCAATGAGGATGATGAACCCCTCCGTGATGGTGTCTAGATTGGATCTCGTGGTTCTGGAACTTGCGGCGGCTGGAATTGTGTTTCATCGACTCCCCTAGGGTTTTTGGATTTTCGGGGTATTTATAGAGCAAAGAGGTGGTGCGGGGCGCGGCCGAGGTGGGCACAACCGACCAGGGCGCGCCCAGGTGGGTTGTGCTCCCCTCGGAGCCCCCCTCTGGTAATTCTTTGGCCCAACAGGTGTCTTCTGGTCCAGAAAAAATCTCCAAAAAGTTTCGCTGCGTTTGGACTCCGTTGGTATTGATTTTCTGTGAAGTAAAAAACAAGCAAAAAACAGCAACTGGCACTGGGCACTATGTCAATAGGTTAGTCCCAAAAAATGATATAAAGTTGCTATAAAATGATTGTAAAACATCCAAGAATGATAATATAATAGCATCGAGTTGTAATATTGAGTTGTAAGTAAATAGAAGTGTGATGATCATCATTATTCATTATTAGAGCATGTCCCAGTGAGGAAAGGATGATGGAAACTATGATTCCCCCATAAGTCAGGATGAGGCTCCGGACAAATATAAAAAAAAGAAAAAAGTCAGGCCAAAAAGAGCCCAAGAAAAAAGAAAAAAAGAAAAAAAATGAGAGAAAAGAGAGAAGGGGCATGCTAATTCCACGCATGTGCTTCAAAGTAGCGCTATGTTTTTCATATAGAGAGTCTCCTGTGTTGTCACTTTCATACACTAGTGGGAACTTTTTAGATGCACACCCACTTAGTTTTCAGTTTGAGCTTTCATACACTTATAGCTCTTAGTGCATCCGTTGCATGGCAATCCCTATTCCTCGCATCGATATCAATTGATGGGCATCTCCATAGCCCGTTGATTAGCCGCGTTGATGTGAGACTTTCTTACCTTTTTGTCTTCCCTATGTTTACTCCTATCATCATACTCTATTCCACCCATAGTGCTATGTCTATGGCTTGCGCTCATGTATTGCGTGAGGGTTGAAAAAGCTGAAGCACGTTAAAAAGTATGAACCAATTGCTCGGCTTGTCATCGGGGTTGTGCATGATAAATACTTTGTGTCAAGAAGACGGAGCATGACAAGACTATATGATTTTGTAGGGATAGCGTTCTTTAGCATTGATATTTTGAAAGACATGATTGTTTGTTGGGATGCCTGAGTATTAACGTCTTTATGTCAAATTATAGACTTTTGCTTTGAATCACACGTGTCTTAATATTCATGCCATGATTAGATATATGATCAAGATTGTGCTAGGTAGCATTCCACATCAAAATTATCTTTTTTACCATTTACCTGCTCGAGGACGAGCAGGAATTAAGCTTGGGGATCCTGATACATCTCCATCGTATCTATAATTTTTTATTGTTCCATGCCAATATTATACAACTTTCACATATTTTTTGCAACATTTTATATGATTTATTGGACTAACATATTAATCCAGTGCCCAATGCCAGTTCCTGTTTGTTGCATGTTTTTGTTTCGCAGAATATCCATATCAAACGAAGTCCAAACACAATAAAAATTTAAGGAGAATTATTTTGGAATATATGTGATTTTTGGGAGGTGGAATCAACACAAACGGAGGCCCACGGCCTCCACAAGACACCAGGGCGTGGCCAGCCCCCAAGCGTGTGGTGGTGGGTAGTGGCCACCTCCTAAGGCGGTTGTTGCCCTTCTTTTGCCGCAAGAAAGATAATATTCGAAAAAAAATTGTGTTAAAATCTCAGCGCAATTGGAGTTATGGATCTCCGGGAATATAAGAAACGGTTTTCGGCCAGAAAACAGGAACGCAGAACAGAAGAAAATAGAGAGACAGATCCAATCTCGGAGTGGCTCTCGCCCCTCCGCCGCCATGGAGGCCATGGACCAGAGGGGGAACTCTCCTCACATCTAGGGGGGAGGCCAAGGAAGAAGAAGAAGGAGGGGGGCTCTCTCCCTCTCTCTCCCGGTGGCACCAGAACGCCGTCGGGGCAATCATCGTGTGACGGCGATCTACCCCAACAACTCCGTCATCTTCACCAACATCTTCATCACCTTCCCCCATCTATCTACAACGGTCCACTCTACCGCAACCCGCTGTACCCTCTACTTGAACATGGTGCTTTATGCTTCATATTTGTTGGAGATATGCCCTAGAGGCAATCATGTATGATGATATTTCCTATGTGTTTATGAATAAAGATAGTCCTTGGACATTATCAATGATGTGTATCAACAAGTACGTGACTTGTTTGTGGGACTATGCATTGTATGATGATTGTCCTAAAAGGTCCCTAGTCGAAAGGGTTGTGTGGACGCGCAGCCGACTAGACTAGCATATGACACGGTCGATGGCTTGGTCTCACTAGCCATGGAGCATTGGATGCTAACCGAATAATATGGACTCGGAAGGATTGATACGTCTCCAACGTATCTATAATTTTTGCTTGCTCCATGCTGTTATATTATCATTCTTGGATGTTTTACAATCATTTTATAGCAACTTTATATCATTTTTTGGGACTAACCTATTGACATAGTGCCCAGTGCCAGTTCCTATTTTTTCCTCGTTTTTTACTTCGTAGAAAATCAATACCAAACGGAGTCCAAACGCAACGAAACTTTTTGGAGATTTTGTATGGACCAGAAGGAACAACTTGGGCCAAATAAGTACTAGAGGGGTGCCCCGAGGGGGGCACAACCCACCTGGGTGCCCCTGGGGGCCCAGGCGCGCCCTGGTGGGTTGTGCCCACCTCAGTGGCCTCCCGCACCGCCACTTTGCTCTATAAATACCCCGAAAATCCAAAAACCCTAGGGGAGTCGATGAAACACAATTCCAGCCGCCGCAAGTTCCAGAACCACCAGATCCAATCTAGACACCATCACGGAGGGGTTCGTCATCCTCATTGGTGCCTCTCCGATGATGCGTGAGTAGTTATTGTAGACCTACGGGTTCGTAGTTAGTAGCTAGATGGCTTCCTCTCTCTCTTTTGATTCTCAATACAATGGTCGCTTGGAGATCTATTTGATGTAACTCTTTTTGCGGTGTGTTTGTTGGGATCCGATGAACTTTGAGTTTATGATCAGATCTATTTTATCCATGAAAGTTATTTGAGTTTTGATCTCTTATATGCATGATTGCTTATAGCCTCATATTTCTTCTTCGAATCTTTGGTTTAGTTAGGCCGACTAGATCGATTTTTCTTGCCATGGGAAGAGGTGCTTTGTGATGGGTTCGATCTTACGATGCTCAATCCCAGTGACAGAAGGGGACATGACATGTATGTATCGTTGCTATTAAGGATAAAAAGATAGGGTCTATTCCTACATGAATAGATCTTGTCTACATCATGTCATCGTTCTTATTGCATTACTCCATTTCTCCATGAACTTAATACACTAGATGCATGCTGGATAGCGGTCGATGTGTGGAGTAATAGTAGTAGATGCAGGCAGGAGTCGGTCTACTAATCTTGGATGTGATGCCTATATAATGATCATTGCCTGGATATCGTCATAATTATTTGAAGTTCTATCAATTGCCCAACAGTAATTTGTTTACCCGTCGTATGCTATTTTTCTCGAGAGAAGCCACTAGTGAAATCTACGGCCCCCGGGTCTATTCTTTATCATATTTGTTTTGAGATCTATTATTTACCACTTTTATTTTCAGATCTATTATTCCAAAAACCCAAAAATACCTTGCTGCAATTTTTTGTTATTTATTTTATCTCGCGTTTCCGCGAGATCTATTTATCCAATCTACTACAAATTTATCTATCTTTTACCCGGGAGGGATTGACAACCCCTCTTACGTGTCGGGTTGCAACTATTTGTTCTTTGTGTGCAGGTACCATTTACATAGTGTTGTGTGGTTCTCCTACTGGTTCGATAACCTTGGTCTAATCACTGAGGGAAATACCTACCGTAGCTGTGCTGCATCATCCCTTCCTCTTCGGGCAAAATACTGACGCGGACACGAGCCATCAAGAAAGGATTTCTGGCGCCGTTGCCGGGGAGACATCATCAACATCTATCAGGTTCCTAATCACAAATCTCATCTCCTTGCAATTTACATTATTTGCCATTTTCCTCTCGTTTTCATCTCCCCCACTTCACAAAAATTTGTCGTTTTATTCGCCCTCTTTTTCATTCACCGTTTTCTCGTCAGATCTGTTTTTTGTTTGCGTTCTTGTTTGCGTAGTTGTGATGTCTCAAGAAAATACCAAGTTGTGTGATTTTTCCAATACCAATAATAATGATTTTATTAGCACTCCGATTGCTCCTCCCACCACTAGTGCGGAGTCTTGTGATGTCAATGCTACTTTGTTGAATCTTGTTATGAAAGATCAGTTTTCTGGAACTCCTAATGAGGATGTCGCGTCCCATCTTAACACATTCGTAGAATTATGCGATATGCAAAAGAAAAAAGATGTGGACAATGATATTGTGAAGTTGAAATTATTTCTGTTTTCATTGCGAGATCGTGCAAAATTTTGGTTTTCTTCTTTGCCTCGCAGTAGTTTCGATTCTTGGGAAAAATGCAAAGATGCTTTCATTACTAAGTATTTTCCGCCCGCGAAAATTATATCCCTTAGAACTCAAATCATGAATTTTAAGCAACTTGAGCATGAACATGTTGCACAATCTTGGGAAAGAATGAAATTGATGCTAAGAAATTGTCCTACACATGGTTTAAATCTTTGGATGATCATACAAAATTTTTATGCGGGATTGAATTTTGTTTCTAGAAATCTTTTAGATTCTGCCACGGGTGCTACTTTTATGGAAATTACTTTGGGTGAAGCTACTAAATTACTTGATAATATTATGGGTAATTATTCACAATGGCATACCGAAAGAGCTCCTACTAGTAAAAAAGTCAATTCAGTTGAAGAAATAAATTCTTTGAGTGAAAAAGTTGATGCTCTTATGAAGTTGGTTTCTAGTAAAAAATGCTCCTATTGATCTTAATGATGTGCCTTTATCTACTTTGATTGAGCAAAATAGTGATGCCATAGATGTGAATTTTGTCTCGGGAAATAATTTTAATAATAATGCTTATAGAGGTAATTTTAATCCTAGGCCTTTTCAGGGAAATTCCTCTAATAATTATGGTAATTCCTATGGTAATCCTTCTTATAATAATAATAGGAACACCTCTGATCTTGAGAATAATATTAAAGAATTTATCATTTCGCAGAAAGTTTTCAACAACAGATAAGAAAATAAGATTGATGATATGTCTAGAAGCATTGATAGAATTTCTCATGATGTAGAAAATCTCAAGTTGAAAATTTTTGTGCCTAAGGTTGAAGAATCAATTAAAGCTTTATATGTTTCTATGGATGAAAGCAATAAAAGAACCGCTATGCTTAGAGCTAAAAGATAATTTTTAGAAAAATCGTTTTCTAGCGATTGCTTTAATGATGAAGATCTTAAAGTGATTGGTGTTTCTTCTATTGATTCTTTGTTTAGAAAAATTAAAATTGATGATAAAGGGACTGAAGAAGAGTTAACTATAGTTAGATGGCGTCCCGATAATTTGGAGGGTGAAAATCTTGTTGAAAAAATTGATAAAAGTGGGTTTGGAGAGGTCATAACTTTAACTAGTGATGTGCCCACTCTTTTGGATTACAAAGACTTTAATTATGACAGTTGCTCTTTGATTGATTTGTATTTCTTTGTTGCAATCCATGATTAATTCGCCCCATGCTTATGAACAAAATAAAGCTTTTACTAAACATATTGTTGATGCTATGATGAAAGCTTTGGAAGAAAAGTTGGAATTAGAGATCTTAATTCCTAGAAAATTACATGATGAATGGGAACCCACCATTAAAGTCAAGATTAAAAATTATGAGTGCTTTGCTTTATGTGACTTGGGTGCTAGTGTTTCCAGAATTCCAAAGTCTTTGTGTGATGTGCTTGGTCTTACCAATATTGAAGAGTGTTCTTTAAACTTGCACTTGGCGGATTCTACTATTAAAAAGCCTTTGGGAAGAATTAATGATGTTCTTATTCTTGCAAATAGGAATTATGTGCCCATAGAATTTATTGTTCTTGATATTGATTGCAATCCGTCTTGTCCAATTATACTTGGTAGACCATTTTTACGAACTGTTGGTGCCGTGATTGATATGAAAGAGGGCAATATTAAACTTCAATTTCCACTAAGGAAGGGTATGGAACACTTCCCTAGAACAAGAATTAGGCCCCCATATGAATCAATCATGAGGGCGTCCTATGGATCTAGATACAAAGATGACAATACTTAGATCTATGCTTTATGCCTAGCTAGGGGCGTAAAATGATAGCGCTTGCTGGGAGGCAACCCAATGAATAAATTTTATTTTTGCCTTTTTTTTGTTCTTGAGTGTTTGCACAATTATGCCTCTGTTATGATTTTTTTTATGTTTTAATTAGTGTTTGTGCCAAGAAAGCCTTTGGGATAGCTTTGGTGATAGTTGATTTGATCCTGTTGAAAAACAGAAACTTTTGCATCCAGTAAAATAATTGTTTAGATTTACAGAAGCGACGACAAATTCTGAGTTTTTTACAAAAGATTGATATACAAATTGCCTCTGTTTTCCAAATGTTTAAGAATTTTTTGTGTTACATAAGTATGAGAACAATTCACATCTTTACATACTATTCTATTTTTGACAGATTCTGTTTTCTTTGCATTGTGTGCTTATTTTGATGAATCTATGGTTTGTATCGGGGGGTATAAGCCATGGTAAATTTAGAATACAGTAGATATAATGCAATAACAAAATTTGAATGGGTTTTCTACAGTACTTAAAGTAAAGATTGGTTTTCTTATACTAACGGATCTCACGAAGGTTTTGTTAAGTTTTGTGTGATTGAAGTTTTCAAGTTTTGGGTGAGATCATGATGGATGAAGGAATAAGGAGTAAGAAGAGCCTAAGCTTGGGGATGCCCCATGGTACCCCAAGCTATTATCCAAAGAGAAACAAGAAACTAAGCTTGGGGGTGCCCCCGGGTGGCATCCCCTCTTTCTTCTAACGACATCGGTATTTTACTTGGAGCTATATTTTTATTCGTCACGTATCATGAGTTTTGCTTGGAGCGTCTTGTGTTATATGAGTCTTTGCTTGTTTTGCTTTTTATTTTGTGTCATGTATCCTTGCTGAACACACCTATTTGAGAGAGCCAAAATTATACTATGATTTGTTAGAATTGCTCTTTATGCTTCACTTAAAATTTTTGAGCTATGGAATTGCTCTAGTGCTTCACTTATATCTTTTTGAGCATGGTGTGCTTTAATATTTTTGAAGAAATTCTCTCATGCTTCACTTAGATTTATTTGAGAGTTATTAAATTTTTGTTGAAGAAATTCTCTCATGCTTCACTTATATTGAGAGAAGAAAATTTTATGCTCATGTTCTTCACTTAGATTTGTTTGAGCTACCAAAAACAACATATGAAAGTAGTCCCAAAGTGATAGATATTCAAGAGGGATATAATAAAAACTTTCATGAAGATCATTGGACAAAATAAACTTGATTCTTTGTAATAGTTTTGCGATATGATGATATAATATGTGAGTCATGTTGAAGAGTAATTATGCTTTAGTAAGAATATTGGTGTTAAGGTTTGTGATTCCCTATGCAAGCACAAAAGTCAATAGTTATGCAATGAAATTACATCCTACTTGTGGTGCATTATTCGGTGTTAGTTATGCTTAATGCTCGCTTATGTGATTTTTCATTTCTTGGTTGGATGCTTCTCAATCTTTTTGCTAGCCTTCACTTGTACTAAGTAGGAATACTACTTGTGCATTCAAAACCCTTAAACCCAGTTTTGCCATATGAGTCCACTATACCTACCTATATGCGGTATTTCTGTGCCGTTCTAAGCAAATTTTTATGTGCCATCTCTAATTTTCAAAATAATTTTCCTTTTTGTGTGCTCGTACCGCTCATGAAACGGTAGGGGGTGGCTGGTATTTTTCCATGCTAGATGTGTTATTCTCAAGATGAGTGTTTATTCGCTTGTCACTGCATGAGAGTACGGCAAAGGTATTAGGGATGCCCAGTCCCGAAATGAAAAATGAATTTACTTTATGTTGTCAAATAATAAATTCCTTGGAAAGTGTTGGTATGGACGGCACCCGTGGATACGGCTAGCCGTGGAATGTGAAAGTGTGGTGGAAAAAGGAATAAACTTTATTTTCTGTTTGGGAACCACCTATGATATATATTGCATGGAAAGTATTGGGAACTACTCGATAGTTTTCATTGACAGGAAAAGCATGCCACCCAAAATGTTTTATCTCTATCTTTTTCGCTTTGAGCTCTGGCACCTCTACAAATCCCTAC
The DNA here is from genome assembly GCA_011799875.1 of Thinopyrum elongatum. Taxonomy (NCBI): domain Eukaryota; kingdom Viridiplantae; phylum Streptophyta; class Magnoliopsida; order Poales; family Poaceae; genus Thinopyrum; species Thinopyrum elongatum. The sequence goes on from CM022298.1 coordinate 501,150,404, forward strand.
TTCCCTCTGCGAAGGGCCTTTCTATTTACTTTATGCAATTTTTTTTATTTGAGTCTTCATTTTCTCTTATAAAGCACCAAGTAAGGGGCACTATGATCGTACTTGAGCATTCGGTATAGCTAATATGCGAGTGTGTTTTCATGAATGGATCAATGATTGAGCATAATGGGCTAGGGATAACTTGCTTTAGTGTTGATATTTCGAAAGACATGGTTGCTTGTTGATATGCTTGAGTATTGAAATCTTCATGTCAAAACTAGACTATTGCTTTGAATCATATAAAATTCCAAATGTCCATGCTACAAAAGAAAAGAATATGTGATGAACATGTTAGGCAGCATTCCACATCAAAAATTCTATTTTTATCATTTACCTACTCGAGGACGAGTAGGAATTAAGCTTGGGGATGCTGATACATCTCCAATGTATCTATAATTTTTTATTATTCCATGCTGTTATATTATCATTCTTGGATGTTTTGCAATCTTTTTATAGGAACTTTATATCATTTTTTGGGACTAACCTATTGACATAGTGCCCAGTGCTAGTTCCTATTTTTTACTTCGTAGAAAATCAATACCAAACGGAGTCCAAACGCAGCAAAACTTTTTGGAGATTTTTTATGGACCAGAAGGAACAACTTGGGCCAAAGAAGTGCCAGAGGGGTGCCTCGAGGGGCCACAACCAACCTGGGCACGCCTGGGGGCCCAGGCACGCTCTGGTGGGTTGTGCCCACCTCGGTGGCCTCCCGCACCGCCTCTTTGCTCTATAAATACCCTGAAAATCCAAAAGCCCTAGGGGAATCGACGAAACACAATTCCAGCCGCCGCAAGTTCTAGACCACCAGATCCAATCTAGGCACCATCATGGAGGGGTTCATCATCCTCATTGGTGCCTCTTCGATGATGCGTGAGTAGTTCATTGTAGACCTACGGGTCCGTAGTTAGTAGCTAGATGGCTTCCTCTCTCTCTTTTGATTCTCAATACAATGGTCTCTTGGAGATCTATTTGATGTAACTCTTTTTGCGGTGTGTTTATTGGGATCCGATGAACTTTGAGTTTATGATCAGATCTATTTTATCCATGAAAGTTATTTGAGTTTTGATCTCTTATATGCATGATTGCTTGTAGCCACGTATTTCTTCTTCGAATCTTTGGTTTAGTTAGACCGACTAGATCGATTTTTCTTGCCATGGAAAGAGGTGCTTTGTGATGGGTTCGATCTTACGGTGCTCAATCCCAGTGACAGAAGGGGACATGACACGTATGTATCATTGCTATTAAGGATAACAAGATGGGGTCTATTCCTACATGAATAGATCTTGTCTACATCATGTCATCGTTCTTATTGCATTACTCCGTTTCTCCATGAACTTAATACACTAGATGCATGCTGGATAGCGGTCGATGTGTGGAGTAATAGTAGTAGATGCAAGCAGGAGTCGGTCTACTAATCTTGGATGTGATGCCTATATAATGATCATTGCCTGGACATCGTCATAATTATTTGAAGTTCTATCAATTTCCCAATAGTTATTTGTTTACCAGTCGTATGCTATTTTTCTCGAGAGAAGCCACTAGTGAAATCTACGGCCCCCGGGTCTATTCTTTATCATATTTGCTTTGAGATCTATTATTTGCCACTTTTATTTTCAGATCTATTATTCCAAAAACCCAAAAATACCTTGCTGCAATTTTTTTGTTATTTATTTTATCTCGTGTTTCCGCGAGATCTATTTATCCAATCTACTACAAATTTATCTATCTTTTACCCGGGAGGGATTGACAACCCCTCTTACGCGTCGGGTTGCAAGTATTTGTTCTTTGTGTACAGGTACCGTTTACATAGTATTACGTGGTTCTCCTACTGGTTCGATCACCTTGGTCTCATCACTGAGGGAATTACCTACCGTAGTTGTGCTGCATCATCCCTTCCTCTTCAGGGAAAATACCGACACGGACACGGGCCATCAAGGATCTGGTCGGATCCGACGTAGTCAGATCCAAGTTGAGATAAGGTCCTAGTCGGACATACCCAACTATGAGACGCAGCGATATGTCATCTGTGAGTCTCTAGTGCAACATGTGTTCTATGTCCTAAGACCTGAGCTGGCGCAAGTACTCGAGATGGTGACAGACTTACTTTGGGCCAACCAAACGCTACTCCGTAACTGGGTAGTTACAAAGGTAGGTTTCGGGCTTGTCCAGACCCATGCTGTGAGACATGGTCGAGCAAGATGGGATTTGCCCCTCTGATCTGGAGAGATATACTCTACGCCCCTCATGTGATCCGACCAAGATAAGCATGGCCATGTGACATGGATTATGAGATAATCCGGTTTGTGGTCGGCATCACTGGAACGAGAAAGAGGTCGGGCTAGCACAAGGATGACAGACTCGCCTTGAGTCCGACAACATATATCGTGTGGCAAAGGGAACAGAATTGTGACACATTGTATAGGTTCGCCTAACCAGCTTCATCGGACACTTGGAGTCGGCACGCTTTGCTAGAGGCCGCTACCGACTAGACGAGCCGGATGTGATCTGACTCACGACCAAGTGAACAAGAACCTAAGGGTCGTGCGCTTAAGGGAAGGAACCTGTGAGGCCCGATCCGACTCCACGAGTCAGATGTAATCCTACTCGGACTCAGATCCAGGCCGAACAGACTTTGGGCTTTAGGATCCGTGCGAGGCCCAAGTGTTGAGCCTGCGACGGATGCCTATATATAGTGGGGGTGCGTCACACTCATTTGGTTGATCGCTTCGGCGCCGTCACTAGGGCTTTGCATGTGTTGTGAATAGCCACCTCCACTCGCTGCCGGTTGTGTGATCGGACCTAGCAGTCCACCGCATGACGTTCCTCCTGCACGCGCAGATACCGTTAGAGGTGGTGCACCTGCGCCGCTCCGGCAAACCTATTCGCGGGATCCGATCGGCTACATGGGAGATCAACGAGGAGGAGACGACTCCGGAGATGCGCTGCCCCAACTCTACTTCCGCTGCACGGCACTGCGCGTCTAGTGGTAACGATCTATGATCCATCTCCCGTAGCATGTTCTTGGTTGTTCTGCATGTAGGAAAATTTTAATTTGCAGTCAATGCACCCTACCGTAGAACCCAACTGTGGTATCAGAGCCTCTGCTATAGGATTAGGATTCGGATCGTATGCATATTAGATATGTGGAGGCGAAAGATGAGATTTGTTGTCGTTTATGAGATCGGCTATGTGCACGGTTGATGAGATCAACTGCACATGGGGATCGATGAGGCTATGTTTTCTGTCTATCGGGATCGATGAGGTCGTGACACAACCTACCCCTACTGGTCGGCATCCCCCATCAGGGTTAACAGTGAAACATAAATCCGAATCGGATTCATGATGATCGATAAGATCGGTCAGATTAGAAAATTCGGCGTGATCGGAGTACAGATGGGATCTGTGATTTCCGAAAATGTCGGGCGCTGCCCGCACCCACGAGGGGCACTGCCCCTTCAATCCCCACCCGCTAACCGGCTAGCAGGGCCGCCGTGTGCGTAGCGCCTTGTATTTCGTATACGATCACTCAAACCGGTAGAATGCAATTCTATGCGTAACTTTGTTTTGCAGGTTTGATGTGAATAGTATGGCTCATGTGTATGTGATGCATGTGTGTAAATTATACATGGCCTGCGTGTCATGTTTGTCGGCTGGCAGGAGCCACAGAGCTGTCATTATAATGTATAACGACCTACGTGTCGACTTGTGACTCTATGTAAAATTCATTACTAGTTGTAGTAGTTGGATAATAGAGATCAGGTTGGTGGCTTGGCGTCCCGGCGTGACAAACAAGATGGAGATCCTACATGGTCATCGGAGTCGGAGCCGACCTGGAAGAACATCCATGAAGGAGCCATACTATTTCACAATATATGTTTATTTGTGATTGTTGTGCTTCTTAGTTTCTATGCATGTTTAAAATGGTAGAAAGATCCCTTGTTAATATCAAGCGAATTGCCATTCCCGATGTTTCACCTTCGCACGTCAAGTACATCTAGTAGTGGGTTCATAAAATTGGGGTGCTACTAGGTGTCCTTGAACTGAAGGGTTCGTGTCGGACATGGACATGCACTGCATCAGGTTAACTTGACAAGGCTATCAAAACGGTTTTGGGCCTTATGGCAAAGAAGGTTGGGGGCCGGGGTATGAGATACCTTCCCGACCGACAGGAGTCGTATAGAGATATGATTAGCAAGGAGTTGCTTACCAGATAGGCATGTTGTCTAGCATTGATGCCAAAGCTCACTAGTCGCATGTGCTAGTCGGATCCTGAATCACTAAGAGTTTGCGGAGGGATGCCGACTTCAGTGGGAGTATTTATATTTAAGGCTTCAATTACTCTACATAAACACATTGCTTAATGATTGCATATTTTCTGTTGTAGATCAATGGCACCACCTGCTCAACCCAACTTTGCATTGAAATCAATTCTGGAAAAGGATAAACTGAATGGAACAAACTTTACCACCTGGTATAGAAATCTGAGAATTGTTCTCAAGCACGATAAAAAGGAACATGTTCTAGAGGATCCACTTCCAGAGGAACCTGCCGATAATGCTAATGCCACAACCAAGAATGCCTACCAGAAACTCAGTGATGAATCAACGGAGATCAGCTGTCTGATGCTGGCTTGTATGGAGCCCGATTTGCAACAGCATTTTGAAAATGTTGAGGCTTACGATATGATTGAGAGTCTCAAGAGCATGTTTCAGACACAGGCTAGGACCGAAAGGTTCAACGTCTAGCGATCCTTGATGGATTACAAGCTGAAGGAAGGTGATCCACTGAGCCCACATGTGATCAAGATGATCGAATACGTGCAAGCTTTGGATCGGTTGGGCTTCCCGCTCTTGGATGAGCTAGCTACTGATGCAGTTATGGGTTCTCTTCCGCCCAGCTATGGGATGTTCATCTCAAACTATCATATGCATGGCATGGATAAGAAGCTCACTAAATTGCATGGGATGCTCAAAGTGGCAGAGCAGGATATTAAGAAAGGCACACATCAAGTGTTGATGGTGCAGAAATCGGCTAAGTTCAAGAAGAGTTGGTCCAAGAAAAAAGGCTAAGGCAAAGGGCACGGAGAAGGTAACCTCCGTTGCTGAGCCGAAGTCGGGACCGGACTCGAAGACCATTTGCTATCATTGCAAGGAGACCGGTCACTGGAAGAGGAACTGTAGCAAGTGGCTTGCAGAGGTACACTTGTTGCATATGTTATAGACATTTACCTTGCTGACATACCTAGTCGTTCTTGGGTATTTGATACCGGATCGGTTGTTCACATTTGCAACTCGATGAAGGGGCTGGTAAGAACTAGGCATGTGGCACAAGGGGAGATTGACATCAGGGTCGGCAACAAAGCAAGAGTTGCTGCGTTGGAGGTCGGCACGATGCAGCTCCAGCTTCCTTCTAGATTTATTTTGGAATTGAATAATTGTATTACATTCCTGCACTTAGTCGGAACATTATTTATTCCTCATATTTGATGAGTCAGGGTTATGAATTCAATTTAAAGGACAATGGTTGTTCGTTTTATTTGAATGGAATGTTCCACGGCTATGCACCCATTGTTGATGGGCTTTTTATATTGAATCTGGAACAGGAACCAGTCTATAACGTGAATGTCAAGAGGCATAAGCCTAATGAGATAAATCCGATGTACTTCTGGCATTGCCGGCTTGGACACATTAGTCTGGAACACATGAAGAGGCTCCATGATGATGGGCTCCTAACTTCGTCCGACTTTGGGTCGTTCGAGACATGCGAATCATGCTTGCTCGGCAAGATGACTAAGTCTCCTTTTGCAAAGAGTTGCGAGTGAGCGTCCGAGCTATTGGAGCTTATACACAGTGATGTCTGTGGTCCAATGATCACAACTGCCAGAGGTGGCTATCAGTACTTCGTGACTTTTACCGACGACTTGAGTAGATATGGGTATATCTATTTGATGAGGCACAAGTCAAAAACTTTTGAAAAGTTTAAAGAGTTTCAGAATGAGGTTGAGAATCAGCTCGGCAAGACTATAAAACTTCTACGATCAGATCGTGGAGGTGAGTACATGAGCTAGGAATTTGATGATCGTCTGAAAAGCCGAGGTATAGTACCTCAGCTCACACCTCCGGGTACGCCACAAAGAAACGGCGTGTTGGAATGGAGGAATAGGACCTTATTGGACATGGTTCGGTCAATGATGATCAAATCGGATTTACCCTTGTCATTCTGGGGATACGCTCTAGACAATGCAGCTTTCACACTTAACAGGGTACCATCAAAATCCATAGACAAGACACCACATGAGATGTGGACCGGGAAGAGTCCCAGTTTGTCTTTTCTAAAGATTTGGGGTTGTGAAGCATTTGTCAAGCGACTTATGTTAGACAAGCTTACACCCAAGTCAGATAAATGCATATTCATGGGATATCCGAGGGAAACCTTGGGATATAGCTTCTACAACTGGGAAGAGAACAAAGTGTTTGTTGCTCGGAACGGGGTTTTCCTTGAGAAAGAGTTTATCAGTCGGGAGGCCAGTGGGAGGACGGTCCGACTCGAAGAAATTCTAGGACCACTCGGGGACGGCTCGGCTCATGATGAGATCATACCGGAGTCAGTCAGGGAACCCGTAGTGGAAGCGGCACTGGAACCACGGAGGTCGGAAAGATTGCGCAGAGTGTGCGATGTCTTGTTGCTAGAGAGTGATGAGCCGGCTACATATGCGGAGGTGATGGTGAGCCCAGATTCTGAGGCATGGCTGGAGGCCATGAGATCCGAGTTAAAGTCCATGGATGAGAATCAAGTCCGGGACTTGGTTGATCCGCCGCCTGGCGTAAAAGCCATTGGTTGCAAATGGGTCTTTAAGAAGAAAACCGATGTGGATGGAAATGTTCAGATCCACAAAGCTCGGCTTGTCGCTAAGGGTTATGGACAAGTTCAAGGAATTGACTACGACGAGACTTACTCGCCGGTAGCGATGCTGAAGTCGGTGAGGATCATACTAGCTATAGCTGCATATTTCAATTACGAGATATGCAGATGGATGTCAAAATGGCTTTCCTTCATGGAAATTTAACCGAGGACGTGTATATGATACAGCCTGAGGGTTTTGTCGATCCAACTAGCGCTGGTAAGGTATGCAAGCTCAAGAGATCCATTTATGGGTTGAGGCAAGCATCTCGGAGTTGGAACATTTGTTTTGATGAGGTCGTCACAGGTCTCGGTTTCATCAAAAGCGAAGAGGACGCTTGTTTATACAAGCAGTTAAGTGGGAGCTCGATAGTGTTTTTGATCTTGTATGTGGATGACATACTACTGATCGAAAATGATGTTTCTATGCTGAACTCGGTCAAGGAATCATTGAATGGCAAGTTTTCAATGAAGGACCTCGGTGAGGCAGTTTACATTTTGGGCATTAAGATCTATAGAGATAGATCAAGAAGGCTGCTCGACTTAAGCCAGAGCACGTACATAGATAAAGTGTTGAAGCGGTTCAACATGAGTGAGGGAAAGAAAGGGTTCTTGCCACTCTCACATGGTAAAAGGCTAAGCGACACTTAGAGTCCTTCAGCATCTGATGAGCGAAGCAGGATGAGTAGGATTCCATATGCCTTGGCAATAGGATCCATCATGTATGCCATGATATGTACACGGCCTGATGTTGCTTTTGCAATAAGCCTAATAAGCAGATACCAGGCCAACCCAGGTGAGAGTCACTGGGCAGCGGTAAAGACTATTTTGAAGTACCTGAAAAGGACTAAAGAAATGTTCCTAGTTTATGGAGGTGAGGAAGAGCTCATCGTAAGGGGTTACGCCGATTCTAATTTCTAAACCGATAGAGATGATTGTCAATCACAGTCTGGATTCGTGTATGTCATGAACGGAGGAGCAGTGAGCTAGATGAGTTCCAAGCAAGATACGATGGCCGATTCTACCATAGAAGCTGAATACATTGCGGCTTGTGAAGCTGCAAAGGAAGGTGTTTGGATCCGGAACTTTCTGGATGATCTTGGTATTTTCCCAGCCTCGGTAAAACCGTTGGACCTTTATTGTGATAATTCTGGTACCATCGCACAAGCCAAGGAGCCGAGGAATCACCACAAGACCAGACACATAGATCGGAAATATCACCTGATACGAAAGATCGTAAAGAATGGTGATGTTGAGTTATGCAAAATTCACACGGATGCAAATGTTGCAGATCCGTTGACTAAGCCGCTTCCACAACCCAAGCATGAGGGGCACGTTAGAGCTATGGGCATTCGATGTCTATTTGATTGGCTCTAGTGCAAGTGGGAGACTGTTGGAGATATGCCCTAGAGGCAATCATGTATGATGATATTTCCTATGTGTTTATGAATAAAGATAGTCCTTGGATATTATCAATGATGTGTATCAACAAGTACATGACTTGTTTGTGGGACTATGCATTGTATGATGACTATCCTAAAAGGTCCCTAGTCGAAAGGGCTGTGTGGACGTGCAGCCGACTAGACTAGCATATGACACGGTCGATGGCTTGGTCTCACTAGCCATGGAGCATTGGATGCTAACTGGATAATATGGACTCGGAAGGATCTGGTCGGATCCGACGTAGTCGGATCCGAGTCGAGATAAGGTCTGAGTCGGATAGACCCAACTATGAGACGCAGCGATATGTCATCTGTGAGTCTCTAGTACGTTCTATGTCCTAAGACCTGAGCTGGCGCATGTACTCAGGATGGTGACAGACTTGCTTTGGGCCAACCAAACGCTACTCCGTGACTGGGTAGTTACAAAGGTAGGTTTCGGGCTTGTCCAGACCCATGCCGCGAGACATGGTCGAGCAAGATGGGATTTACCCCTCCGATCTGGAGAAATATACTTTGGGCCCCTCGTGTGATCTGACCAAGATAAGCATGGCCATGCGACATGGATTATGAGATAATCCGATTTGTGGTCGGCATCACTGGAATGAGAAAGAGGTCGGGCTAGCACAAGGATGACAGACTCGCCTTGAGTCCGATAACATATATCGTGTGGCAAAGGGAACAGAAGTGTGACACGTTGTATAGGTTCACCTAACCAGCTTCATCGGACACTTGGAGTCAGCACACTTTTGCTAGAGGCTGCTACAGACTAGAAGAGCCGGATGTGATCTGACTCGCGACCAAATGAATGAGAACCTAAGGGGTCGCGCGCTTAAGGGAAGGAACCTGTGAGGCCCGATCCGACTCCACGAGTCAGATGTAATCCTACTCGGACTCGGATCCAGGCCGAACAGACTTTGGGCTTTAGGATATGTGTGAGGCCCAAGTGTTGAGCCTGCGACGGATGCCTATATATAGTGGGGGTGCGGCACACTCATTCAGTTGATCGCTTTGGCGCCGTCACTAGGGCTTTGCATGTGTTGCGAATAGCCACCTCCACTCGCCGCCGGTTGTGTGATCGGGCCTAGCAGTCCGCCGCATGACATTCCTCCTGCACGCGCAGATACCGTTAGAGGCGGTGCATGTGCGCCGCTCCGGCGAAACTGTTCGCGGGATCCGACCAGCTACGTGGGAGATCGACGAGGAGGAGGCGACTCCGGAGATGCACTGCCCCAACTCTACTTCCACTGCACGGCACTGCGCGTCTAGTGCTAACGATTTGTGATCCATCTCCCGTAGAATGTTCTTGGTTGTTCTGCGTGTAGGAAAATTTTAATTTGCAGTCGACGCACCCTGCCGTAGAACCCAACAATATTATCATCCAATGATATGTTGCCATCCTATGATGCTTGAGTAGATCTTTGTTGTCCTATCATTAATTGGTGAATTGCTATGATTTGTTTAGTTTTCTTGTGGTTATGTTGTTGTCCTTTGGTGCCCATCATATGAGCGCGCGCATGGATCACACCATAGGGTTAGTTGTATGTTGATAGGACTATGCATTGGAGGGCAAGAGTGACGGAAGCTTCTTCCTAACATAGAAATTGATGCATATAGGATTGAAGGGGGACCAATATATATCTTAATGCTATGGTTGGGTTTTACCTTAATGAACGTTTGTAGTTGTGGATGCTTGCTAATAGTTCCAATCATAAGTGCATAGAATTCCAAGTAAGGGATGACATGCTAGCAGTGGCCTCTCCCACATCAAACCTTTGCTACCGGTCTAGTAACGTAATCAATTGCTTAGGGACAATTCTGCAAATCCTACCACTACTAATCCATCCTCACTATACTAATTTAATTGTACTTTAATTAGAACAACACCTACTTTTTAATTTTTACGTTCTTTATTATCTTGCAAACTTATCCCTTCGTACCTACAAAGCACTTCTAGTTTTATTATTGTTCTAGGTAAAGCAAATGTTAAGTGTGCGTAGAGTTGTATCGATGGTCGATAGAACTTGAGGGAATATTTGTTCTACCATTAGCTCCTCGTTGGGTTCGAAACTCATATTTATCGAAAAATGCTATAAATGATCCCCTATACTTGTGGGTTATCATACCTGTGTCGGGGTATTAAGACCATGTATTTCTTCAATAGGTGGTAAATTCTTGACATCTTCATCTTTAATACCTTTTTCTTTCACAGATTTCTTTGCCTCTTGCATATCTTCAGGACTGAGAAATAGAAAACCCCTCTTCTTCGGAGTTGGATTTGGCGGTGGTTCGGGAAGAGTCCAATCATTATCATTACTCAATCTATTATTCAATAGTTCTTTAGCTTGTTCAACCGTTCGTTCCTAAAAACACAACCAGCACAACTATCTAGGTGGTCCCTATAAGCATCGGTTAGTCCATTATAAAAGATATCAAGTATTTCATTTTTCTTGAGAGGATGATCAGGCAAAGCATTAATTAATTGGAGAAGCCTCCCCCAAGCTTGTGGGAGACTCTCTTCTTCAATTTGCACAAAGTTAAATATTTCCTATAAAGCAGCTTGTTTCTTATGAGCAGGAAAATATTTTTTAGAGAAGTAATATATCATATCCTGGGGACTAGGTACACAACCAGGAGCAAGAGAATTATACCATGTCTTAGCATCACCCTTTAATGAGAAAGGAAACAACTTAAGAATATAGTAGTAGTGAATTTTTTCCTCATGAGCAAATAGGGTGGCTATATCATTCAGTTTAGTAAGATGTGCAACAACAGTTCCAGATTCATAACCATTGAAAGGATCAGATTCAACCAAAGTAATTAACTCAGGATCGACAGAGAATTCATAATCCTTATCAGTAACAAAGATAGGTGAAGTAGTAAACTTAGGATCATATTTCATTCTAGCATTCAAAGATTTTTCTTTCAACTTGACTCGTAATTTCTTAAGATCATCTCTATCCTTATAAGCAAGAAAATCCCTAGCTACCTCTCCATCCATAACATAACCCTCAGGTATATCAGGTAATTCATATCTAGGATAGCTAGCTCCAATAGGTATTTCAAAGTGTTCGGTTTTAGTAATTTCATCAGTTTCAGCAATCTCATTTTCTTTAGCTCTAGCAAGTTGTTCATCAAGAAATCCACCCAGTGGCACAGTCTTATCAAGCAAAGTACTAGCATCATCATAAGCATCATTCATAGCAGAAGTGGCATCATCAATTACTTGCAACATATCAGGATTAATAGCAGGTGGTGGTGTCGCAAGCTTACTCAAAACAGAAGGTGAATCAAGTGCAGAGTGTGATGGCAGTTCCTTACCCCCCCCCCCCCTCTCATCCTAGAGGGAACGATCTTGGTTCTGGTATTTTTTAGATTCTTCATAGTGATCAACAGATATAAATCCCAAGTGACTCAGTAAATAGAGCTATGCTCCCCGGCAACGGCGCCAGAAAAAGGTCTTGATAACCCACAAGTATAGGAGATCGCAACAGTTTTCGAGGGTAGAGTATTCAACCCAAATTTACTGATTCTACACAAGGGGAGCCAAAGAATATTCACAAGTATTAGCAGTTGAGTTGTCAATTCAACCATACCTGAAAGACTTAATATTTGTAGCAAGGTGATCAGTAGCAAAGTAGTATGATAGTAAGGGTAGCAGTGGCAATAGTAACAGTAGCAGCAACGAAAGTAACTTAGCAAAGATCAATATGTGAAACTCGTAGGCATTGGATTAGCGATGGATAATTGTGTTGGATAATATTCATCATGTAGCAGTAATAACCTAGGGCGACATAGAACTAGCTCCAATTCATCAATGTAATGTAGGCATGTATTCCGTATATAGTCATACGTGCTTATGGAAAATAACTTGCATGACATATTTTGTCCTACCCTCCCGTGGCAGCGGGGTCCATAAGGAAACTAAGGGATATTAAGGCCTCCTTTTAATAGAGAACCGGAACAAAGCATTAGCACTTAGTGAATACATGAACTCCTCAAACTACGGTAATCACCGGAAAGAATCCCAATTATTGTCACCTTGGGGTATGCAGATCATAACTCATAATAGGTGCGTATAACTTGCAAGATAGGATCAAGAACACAAATATATTCATGAAAACATAATAGGTTCAGATCTGAAATCATGGCACTCGGGCCCTAGTGACAAGCATTAAGCATAGCAAAGTCATAGCAACATCAATCTCAGAACATAGTGTATACTAGGGATCAAACCCTAACAAAACTAACTCGATTACATGATCCAACACATCACCGTCCAGCAAGCCTACGAAGGAATTACTCACTCCCGATGGTGAGCATCTTGAAATTAGCAGCGAAGGAAGGTTGATGATGACGACGGCGACAGATTCCACCCTCCGGAGCCCCGAACGGACTCCAGATCAGCCCTCCCGATGAAGAACAGGAGATAGCGGCGGCTCCGTATCATAAAACGCGATGAATCCTTCTCTCTGATTATTTTCTTGGTGAATAGGTATATAAGGAGTTAGAGTTAGGGTTGCCGGAGGTACAGGGGCCCCACAAGCCTGGGAGGCGCGCCCCGTGAGCTTGTGGCTCCTGGGTGGCCCCCCTCTGGTATCTTTTTCCGCCAGTATTTTTTATATATTCCACAAAAATTCTTCGTAAATTTTTAGGTCAATCCAAGAACTTTGATTTCTGCACAAAAACAACACCATGGCAATTCTGCTGAAAACAGCGTCAGTCCGAGTTAGTTCCATTCAAATCATGCAAATTAGAGTCCAAAACAAGGGCAAAAGAGTTTGGAAAAGTAGATACGATGGAGACGTATCAGGAAGGCACCCGTGGATATGGCTAGCCATGGATTGTGAAAGAATGGTGGAAAAAGGAATAAACTTCATTTTATGTTTGGGAACAGCCTATGATGTATCTAGCATGGAAAGTATTGGGAATTCTCGGTCGTTTTCGTTGACGAGAAAAGCATGCCTCTCAAAACAATTTTATCTCTCAATTTAAGCTTTGAGCTCTGGCACTTCTACAAATCTCTACTTCCCTCTGCGAAGGGCCTATCTATTTAATTTTATGCAATTTTTATTTTTTGAGTCTCCATCTTCTCTTATAAAGCACCAACTAGGGAGCACTATTATCATACTTGTGAATTGGATCTAGCTAATATTTGAGTGTGTTTCATGAATGGATCAATGATTGAGCATAATGGGCTAGGGATAGCTTTCTTTAGTGTTGATATTTTGAAAGACATGGTTGCTTGTTGATATGCTTGAGTATTGATGTCCTCATGTCAATTATAGACTATTGCTTTGAATCATCTAAAATCCAAATGTCCATGCTACAAAAGAAAAGAATATGTGATGAACATGTTAAGCAGCATTCCACATCAAAAATTCTGTTTTTATCATTTACCTACTCGAGGACGAGCAGGAATTAAGCTTGGGGATGCTGATACGTCTCCAATGTATCTATAATTTTTTATTGTTCCATGTTGTTATATTATCAACCTTGGATGTTTTACATTCATTTACTAGCAACTTTATATCATTTTTTGGGACTAACCTATTGACATAGTGCCCAGTGCGAGTTGCTGTTTTTTGCTTGTTTTTTACTTTGCAGAATATCCATATCAAACGAAGTCCAAATGCAACGAAACTTTTTGGAGATTTTTTTGTCCAGAAGACACCCGGGAGGCCCAAGAAGTGCACCAGAGGGGGCATGTGGGGCCCACTAGACACCAGGGCGCGCCAGAGGCCCAGGCGCGCCCTTGTGGGTAGTGGAGCCCACAGGCACCCCCTCCACCGCTTATCAGCTCTATAAATACTCTAAAATCCCAAAAACCCTAGGGGAGTCGATGAAACACAATTCCAGCCGCCGCAAATTCCAGAACCACGAGATCCAATCTAGAGGCCTTTTTCGGCACTCTGCCGGAGGGGGAAACGATCACGGAGGGGTTCATCATCCTCATTGGTGCTCCTTCGATGATGCGTGAGCAGTTTACCATAGACCTACAGGTCCGTAGGCAGTAGCTAGATGGCTTCTTCTCTCTTTTTGATCTTCAATACAATGTTCTCCTTGATGTTCTTGGAGCTCTAATTGATGTAATGACTTTTTGCGGTGTGTTTGTTGTGATCGGATGAATTGTGAGTTTATGATCAGATCTATCTATGAATATTATTTGAGCCTTTGCTGAACTCTTTTATGCGTGATTGTTATAGCCTCATATTTCTTCTCCAAAACTTTGGTTTGGTTTGGCCAACTAGATTGATTTTTCTTGCCATGGGAAGAGGTGCTTTGTGATGGGTTCGATCTTGCGGTGCTCAATCTCAGTGACAGAAGGAGACATGACACACATGTATCGTTGCCATTAAGGATAAAAAGATGGGGTCTATTCCTACATGAATAGATCTTGTCTGCATCATGTCATTGTTCTTATTGCATTACTCCGTTTTTCCATGAACTTAATACACTAGATGCATGCTGGATAGCGGTCGATGTGTGGAGTAATAGTAGTAGATGCAGGAAGGAGTCGTTCTACTAATCTTGGACGTGATGCCTATATACATGATCATTGCCTTGGATATCGTCATGATTATTCGCTTTTCTATCAATTGCCCAACAGTAATTTGTTTACCCACCATATGCTATTTTCTCGAGAGAAGCCTCTAGTGAAATCTATGACCCCCGGGTCTATTTCCTATCATATCAAACCCCAAAAATCCCTTTCTACAATTTTTCTTTATTTAGTTTATTTTGTGTTTTTGCCAAATCTATTTATCAAATCTCAGACAATTTAATCTATCTCAATACCGAGGAGGGGTTGACAACCCCTCTTACGTGTTGGGTTGCAAGTTTTTTTGTGTGTGCAGGTGTTGTTTACATAGTGTTGCTTGGTTCTCCTACTGGATTGATAACCTTGGTTTCATAACTGAGGGAAATGCTTACCTTTGTTGTACTGCATCATCCTCTCCTCTTCGAGGAAATACCAACGCAGATACAAGCAATCACTAAGTTGGTTTATGGCCCCTGGTAGCCTGGATAATACCCATAATCATGGTTAGGGTTATACCGTCGTGCAGCTGCCACTGCTTGGCATGCTGCATCATCAAGGCAGGCGGTCTCCACCGCCCTCTCATACTGCTCGGCCTCCTCCTCGTGTATGAAATGTCTATGTTTCTCCTGGAAATTAAAGAAGGAAGAAGCAGGCAAAGTAATATGGAAGACACGATGCCTGTTAAAGATTAGTCTATATGTGAACGGAGGGTCGTTCCTCTCAAGGAACTCGTGGTGTTCCATAGCATCCTAATTAAGAAAACAAGGTGGCAACATGACATCATTCTCTTTAATGGGTATCTCTAGATGAGCGGCTAAGTGAGTAGCATAAATTCCACTAAAGAAATCTCCAACTAAAGCATTACTTTGTAAACGACGTGCAACAATGGCCCCCATATTAAATTGTCTATCTATCAACACCGCACTCTTAAGAATGCTCAAATCAGGGGCACAAAGATGGATATGATCATGTTTACCATTAATGCATCTACCAATGAAGAGAGCAAGATAATGTATAGCAGGAAAATGAATGCTCCCCATAGTGGCTTGTGTTATGCCTCTAGTCTCACCCCGAGTAATATTAAGCAGGAAATCATTGCAATAAGATTTGTGAGGCTCGGTGCATATTCCCCAGTAAGGAATTTTACATGCCGCACTAAATTCTTCAAGGCTCATGCGAACTGAGTTTTCATCCAAGTTAAAGATAACATCATACGAGTTGTGATGGGGCACGTACTTAAATTTCCGCACAAAAGAATCTGTGAGATTGTAGTACTGTGTGCACTTATCTGATACGAAGTCCGTCAGCCCGACATTGTGCGCATACATATCAAACTCTTCCTTAATACCGGCATGAATCATGAAGGAATCCGAAGGCCATTCACATGGGCGCACAAGGGCTTCCCGCGGTGGCTCGAGGTCCGGCTCACGTATTGCAAGCCTTGGAGAGCTCTTGCTCGAGGAACCACCTTGGAAGATTTTCCTAAGCATCTTATTCCTATGAAATAATATTTCTGAAATTTTTAGTAACTCAAAATAAAAGTGAACCAAACTCAACAAAATTGATAGCAACTACTCCCATAAGCATTTAGAGGCTTTATCATGCATCAAAACTACTTTGGACCATATAAATTTGACATGCAAGCTCAAGAACATGGTCACCACAACAGCAAAAATTTGCAATATATAAAGCACTAGAATAAAAATTAATTGGACCATTGGAGGAGTCACATACCGAAGAACGATCTCCCAAAACAGTTTCGGAAACGGAGTCCTGAGCAAGGAGATCAAAAATTGCAGGCAAAGGAGCAAGAACACGGGTTTGAGCAAGCAAGTGATTTTTTCTGGAGGAAGAAGAAGGGTGTGGGCGGCTGGGATAAGTGAGTGGGTCCCTGTGGGACCCACAAGCCCACATGGAGCACCCTGGGGGGTGGCGCACCCTGTGAGCTTGTGGCTCATAGGTGCACCTCCCCTGTGTGTGTTCAGTGCCAAAATTCTTATACATTACACAAAAAATCATACTAAAATTTCAGGGCTTTCCGAGAACTTTCATTTTTGGGCTATTTTTTATTGCATGGAAAATTCAGAAAATAGGATAATCATGGCATTTTATTGCATTTAACTAAGAACAAGAGAGAACAAAAAGTAGGAACAGAAGGTTGTGCTTACTAAATTCATCGACCACATGTCCCTTAAAAAGAATCCATTAATAAGGTTGATCAAGTCTTATTAACAAACTATTTCCGAGTAACATGAAACTAGAATCTTCGTATAACACTAAGTTACCTCCATGGGGATAAGCATATCCCCAATAATAAGAGTTTCATATTTCTTTTTGACTATAGGAAGAGCTAGTTCAAAACTTCCAATAGTAATTGCCGAAGTCTTTTCGATAACATGATTACCATTTACTTGAAATTGTTTCTTTGGAAAGTGCATTGTATGTTCATTACCATTGATATGAAAAGTTACCTTGCTTTTGTTGCAATCAATAACAGCCCCTGCAGTATTCAAAAAGGGTCTACCAAGGATAATCGACATATTGTCGTCCTCGGGCATATCAAGTATAACAAAGTCTGTCAAGATAGCAACATTTGCAACTACAATGGGCACATCCTCACAAACACCGATAGGTACGGCAGTTGACTTGTTAGCCATTTGCAAAGATATTTCAGTGGGAATGAATTTATTCAAATCAAATCTTTTATATAAAGAGAAAGGCATAACACTAACACCGGCTCCTAAATCACATAAAGCAGTTTCGACATAATTTCTTTTAATGGAGCATGGTATAGTTGGTATTCCTGGATCTCCTAGTTTCTTAGGTACTCCATGCTTAAAAGAATAATTAGCAAGCATGGCGGAGATTTCAGCTTCAGGTATTTTTCTTTTATTAGTGACAATATCTTTCATATATTCAGCATAAGGAGCCATCTTCAAAATATCAGTCAAACGAGTATGCAAAAAGACTGGCCTAAGCATTTCAGCAAAGCGTTCAAATTATTCCTCATCCTTATTCTTAGATGGTTTAGGAGGAAAGGGCATGGGTTTCTGAACCCATGGTTCTCGTTCTTTACCATGTTTTCTAGCAACAAAATCTCTTTTATCATAACGTTTATTTTTAGGAGGTGGGTTATCAAGATCAACATCAGGTTCTATTTCAACTTCATTATCAGGTTCTTTATCCTTGTCTGGTTGAGCATCTTCATGAGCATCATCATTATCATTATCACTAGGTGAATGTTCATTACGAGATTGTGTTTCAGCATCAGAAATAGAAACAACATTACTATTCTTAGGAGGTTTTTCTACCTCGGGTTCACTAGAAGCATGCAAAGTCCTATCATTTTTCTTTTTCTTTTTCTTTTTCGAAGGACTAGGTGTATCAACATTAATTCTTTGAGAGCCTTGTTCGGTTCTTTTAGGATGACCTTCAGGATAAAGTGGCTCCTAGGTCATTCTACCTCCTCTAGTCATTACTCTAACAGCATGATCTTTGATATTGTTATTCATCTCATTAAGCAAAACACTTTGGGATTTTGCAACTTGTTCTAACTAGGTTTGGACCATGGAAGCATGTTTACATACACCTTTAATATCATTAGTTATTCTAAACAACAAGTCACTCAAATGGTCTATCATGTAGGCATTACTTTTCAATTGTTTCATAACATAAGCATTGAAATGATCTTGCTTAATAATGTAATTGTCAAATTCATACAAGCATTGACTAGGAGATTTATTATAAGGAATATCACCTTCATCAAACTTTATAAGAGAATTCACCTCTACTACCTGTGTCGGTATGTCAAGACCATGAATTTCTTCAATAGGTGGTAAATTCTTAACATCTTCGGCTTTAATACCTTTTTCTTTCATATACTTCTTTGCCTCTTGCATATCTTCAGGACTGAGAAATAGAATGCCTCTCTTCTTCGAGGTAGGTTTAGGTGGTGGTTCAGGAAGTGTCCGATCATTATCATTCTTTAATATATATTCAATAATTCTTCAGCCTGTTCCAATAGTTCGTTCCCTGAAAACACAACCAGCATAACTATCTAGGTAATCCCTAGAAGCATCGGTTAGTCCATTATAAAAGATATCAAGTATTTCATTTTTCTTAAGAGGATGATCAAGCAAAGCATTAAGTAATTGAAGAAGCCTCCCCCAAGATTGTGGGAGACTCTCTTCTTCAATTTGCACAAAGTTAAATATTTCTTGTACGGCAGCTTGTTTTTATGAGCAGGAAAACATTTTTCAAAGAAGTAGTAAATCATATATCCTGGGGACTACGCACACACCAGGGGCAATAGTATTAAACCATGTCTTAGCATCACCCTTTAACGAGAAAGGAAACAACTTAAGAATATAGTAATAACAAATTTTTTTCCTCATGAGCAAATAGGGTGGCTATATCATTCAACTTAGTAAGATGTGCCACAACAGTTTCAGATTCATAACCATGGAAAGTATTAGATTCAACCAAAGTGATTAACTCAGGATCGACAGCGAATTCATAATCCTTATCAGTAACAAAGATAGGTGAAGTAGAAAACTTGGGATCATATTTCATTCTAGCATTCAGAGATTTTTCTTTCAGCTTGACTAGAAATTTCTTAAGATCATCTCTATCATTACAAGCAAGAAAATCCCTAGCTATCTCCCCTTCCATCACATAACCCTCGGGTATCTTAGGCAATTCATATCTAGGAGAGCTAGATCGAATGGGTGTTTCATAATTTTTAGTTTCAATAATTTCATCAGTTTAAGTATTTTCATCTGTTTCAGCATTCTCAAATTCTTTAGCTTTAGCAAGTTGTTCATCAAGAAATTCACCTAGTGGCACAGTTTCATCAAGCAAAGTACTAGCATCATTCATAGCAGAAGTAGCATCATCAATTACTTGCGAAATATCAGAATTAATAGCAGGTGGTGGTGTTGCAAGCTTACTTAAAATAGAAGGTGAATCAAGTGCAGAGCTATATGGCAGTTCCTTACGTCCCCTCATCTTAGAGGGAACGAGCTTGGTTCTATCATCCTTAAGATTCTTCATAGTGATCAACAGATATAAATTCCAAGTGACTCAGCAAATAAATCTATGCTCCCTGGCAACAGCGCTAGAAAAAGGTCTTGATAACCCACAAGTATAAGGGATCGCAACAGTTTTTGAGGGTAGAGTATTCAACCCAAATTTATCAATTTGACACAAGGGGAGCCAAAGAATATTTGCAAGTATTAGCAGTTGAGTTGTTAATTCAACCACATGTGAAGAATTAAATATCTGCGGCAGAGTGATCAGTAGCAAAGTAATATGATAGTTTGATAATAATGGTAACGATAGCAACAGTAACGGTAATAGTAGCAGTAGCAGTTTTGTAGCAATTGTGATAGTAGCAGCAATGGTAGTAACTTAGCAAAAGCAATATGTGAAAAGCTCATAGGCATTGGCTCGGTGACTATGTTGGATAACATTCATCATGTAACAGTTATAACCTAGGGCGACACAGAACTAGCTCCAATTCATCAATGTAATGTTGGCATGTATTCCCTATATAGTCATACGTGCTTATGATAAGAACTTGCATGACATCTTTTGTCCTACCCTCCCGTGGCAACGGGGTCCATAAGAAAACTAAGGGATATTAAGGCCTCCTTATAATAGAGAACTCGAACAAACCATTAACACATAGTGAATACATGAACTCCTCAAACTATGGTAATCACCCAAAATAATCCCAATTATTGTCACCTTGGGGTATGCAGATCATAACACGTAATAGGTGCATATAACTTTCATGGTAGAATCAAGAACACAAATATATTCGCGAAAACATAAAGGGTTCAGATCTGAAATCATGGCACTCGAGCCCTAGTGACAAGCATTAAGCATAGTAAAGTCATAGTAACATCAATCTCAGAACATAGTGGATACTAGGGATCAAGCCCTAACAAAACTAACTCGATTACATGATAAATCGCATCCAACCCATCACCGTCTAGCAAGCCTACGAAGGAATTACTCACACCCGGTGGTGAGCATCATAAAATTGGTGATGCAGAAGGGTTGGTGACGACGATGGCGACGAATCCCCCTCTCTAGAGTCCAGAACGGACTCCACATTTGTCCTCCCGATGAAGAACAGGAGGTGGCGGTGCTTCGTATCGTAAAACGCGATGATTCCTTCTCCTTAATTTTTTTGGATGAATAGGTACTTATAAAGTTGGAGATAGGGTTGCGGGGGCTGCCAGGGGCCCACAAGCTTGCACGGCGCACCCTGGGGGTGGCGTGCCCCTGGGCTTGTGGCGCCCTGGTGTCCCCCTCTGGTATTTCTCTTCACTAGTATTTTTACTAATTCTGAAATAATTCTCCGTAAATTTTTAGCTCCATCCGAGAATTTTTATTTCTGCACAAAAACAACACCATGGCAATTCTGCTGAAAACAACGTCAGTCCGGGTTAGTTCCATTCAAATCATGCAAATTAGAGTCCAAAACAAGAGCAAAAGTGTTTGGAAAAGTAGATACAACGGAGGCATATCAGAAACCTCTATGAAAGAAGAACCGGCATAAGCTCCAACATCGATAACATCATAGAAGGTGCATATGAACTCCGTTTTCGATGAACTCGAGCTTGTCATGAAGATGACCATAAGCTCTAAAACTCACAAAGAGAAACACCAAACAAGAACCAAGAGAGATGATGCAAGAATGCAATGGTTTGAGCTCTCTATGAACGATACGATCAATCTACTCACTTGAGAGCCCCCATTGATAGTACGACAATCGATCCTATAACCCGGTCTACCAACTGCCACCACGGGATCAATAAAATAGAAAACCTATCAAGGGAAAACCTTTGCCTTGCACATAGTCCACTTGAAGATGATGGCGATCTTGACTTCCTCAAGTTCGACCACCTTTCTTGTTTGTGTTGGCTCAATGAAGACTAGTTGATTGCTCCCCCATACTCCACTATGGGTGAGCCACTCTTCGCCACATCTTCACAAGTCCATTGTCACCACAATGGATGGCAAGAATCAAGCATGATCTCTTCGTGATGCTCCACTTGAACTTGCACACCGCAATCATGATGACGATCACCACTTGATGTCATCCTCCATGGTTGTATGAGATCTTCCTCTTGACGCAAGCCCATGGAAACATACCTATCCCCACATAGAACTCTCACATAGACCATGGGTTAGTACACAAAGTGTAATGGACAATACTTACCATACCATGGGATCTCTTGATCCTTCACGGTACATCTTCTACGCTTTGCGTGTTGATCAACTTGATTCACTCTTTGACTTATGTGACACCCCGGCTTTATAATGCACTAATCATACACGCAAATGCACACGATCAAGCCTAAGGACTCACTTGAAGGAATCACAACACAACTCTAAAACATAAATAAAGGCATACAAGCATTATATTACAAGCCAGGGCCTCGAGGGCTCGAATATATAAGCTTGATGTCAACAAGCATCAGCGGAAGTGTTAGATATCTGAGTACAGATATAAAAGAGAAACAGATAAGCCTTTAAGAAGGCGGTGCAGAACAAAAGCTACGATCGAAAAGGCACAGGCCTCCTGCCTAGGACCCTCCGAACCTACTCCTGGTCATCGGCGGGGCAGCTGTCTCAGGGGCTCCGTCATCTGGTTGCATCAAACGGATATGGGGAAAAAGAGGAAGCAAAGCAACCGTGAGTACTCATCCGAAGTACTCAGCAAGCAAGGATCTACACTACATATGCAACATTATCAAAGAAAGGCTGTATATGTGGACTGGGCTGCAGAAATGCCAGAATAGAGAGAAGGACTAGTCCTATCGAAGACTAGCATCTTCAGCGGTCTTGCAGCATTAGAAGAGTGTAGATTAGTACAGTATAAAGTAGTAGCAGTATTAAGTATCAACCTCGCCCAGAGATCCTTCCTCGACTCCCTGCGAGAAAGCGATCCCAGAGCCCTAATATCCATTTCTCATCACAAGTATCCAATTCTAGTTGTATCGATCGGGATACAACTCCGAGCGTCCATTACCGAGGATCCGGCTATGCATAGATGTTTTCTTCCCTGCAGGGGTGCACCAACTTACCCACCATGCTCGATTAACTCCGGCCGGACACACTTTTCTGGGTCATGCCCGGCCTCGGCCAAACGATACGCCGCAACCCGACCTAGGCTTAACAGAGAGGTCAGCACGCCGGACTAACCTATGCGCCCAGGGGTCTTGGGCCATCGCCTCGAGAACTCCTGCATGTTGCGAACGCGGCCGGTGAGCAGACCTAGCCCCCCTTATACAAGTGCAGGGCGTTACCAGTCCAACCCAGCGCGCGTCGCTCAGTCACTAACATCTATTAAGCTTCGGCTGATGCATACGACGCAGAATGCCCATAACTTATCCCACGTGATGGATAGTGCTATTGGGCCAGAGGCCCACTCGGATCAAATATCCAAATCGTTAGTGTATTGGGGTTTTGCGGTAACGAGCAGAGACTCACGATCGATGTGACCCCGTCGCCCCGTCTCGAGGACTTGCGGCAAGGGCTAAAAATGCCCGGCCACGCCTCGTAATTATCTCACGGGCACCCTCCAGGTCAACCCGTCCCCACATCACTCGTATCTTATGCTCGCTCAGGTACCCCTCAGGGTCGACCCGACTTTCCAAGTAACAGTTGTAAAGTCCAAGTATCCGTGTGTCCATAACATCAGTGGAATCTGAGGTATCACCCTCGTTGGATTCCTACTCGATGTATCCATCAAGGTGAACTCGGAGGAATCACCCTCGGCTGGGTTCACACTTGAGGTGTTTGCACGACAGCGTCGTTAACGGGAGTGGTGAAGGAGGAATCACCCTCGATGACCATGACCGAATAGCTACTCTACAGAGTTAACATCAAAAGTGCTAAACGAGGTATCACCCTCGGCACTCGATAGTAACACTGCAGTGTCGTACAACTAAGGGGGATGATGTGCGGTGCCGGGGCCTGGTTGTCGATCACGTTGATCGAGTCATCTGATAATCCAGCAGGGCAACTGGGACAAAGTGGGGTCTCTGGTGGAGCACTAACCAGCCTATTCTAAGCAGTTTAGGATAAGCAGGTAGGTATCAACAGCAGTAACAAAAATAGGCTATGCATCAGAAATAGGATAAATAGCAGCAGCAGCAATTTCTAATGCAAGCATAAGAGAGAAAGAATGGGTGATATCGGTATGTTCAAAGGGGGGGTGCTTGCCTGGAAGCTCTGCTGCAAAAGTCTGGTCGTCAGGGGTGTAGTCGATCTCCGGAGCTGCGTCAATCTCGGGAACTGCATCGGTACCGGGGTCTACTGAGAGAGAAGGGGGGGAGGAAACAGATAAATACACAGCAAACATATGCAACACAAAGCATGCCATGATATGGTGCAGTGCAGGGTTGCCTAAAGACATGTCTAAATCGTTTTAGTTATTTTAGGATTAAAGTTGGAATTATTAACCGGTATATATGCACTATTCAACTACCGGAAACAGGCTAAAAGTTGTGGGTTCACCTCCGTATAGGGTCCCGATGCGGAAACAGATGGCACGGTTGGATTCGTGGGATTTTTCTGAGCAACTTCCATGTATAAAGTTTTTCCATCCGAACTACGGATTATTTTCTATGATTTTTCAAAGATTTTAGTAATTTCTGGATTTATTTAAATTAACAGGAATTTCCAGAAATGGAATATGATGTCAGCATGATGTCAGGGTGATGTAAGCAGTCAACTGACCCGCTGACTGGTCAAACTGACCAGTGGGGCCCACCTGTCATAGACAGTGGCCTAATAGAATTCATTTAAAACTAATCAGAGGTTAATTAGTAGCAGGGCCCCACATGTCAGTGGCTAATTAGGTTAACTAATTATTTTTTTATTTAGGAAAATGTTTTAATTAGGTTAATTATGCGGTGGGCCCGCAAGTCATTGGCACTGGCTGCCCAGTCAGCAGTTAACTGGGTCAAACCAGTCAACAGGACCCACCGGGCCCACACATCAGCCTCACAGGGGAGGCCACGCGGCGCCACGTCAGACGCCGGCGCCGGAGTTACTCCGGCGACCATTTCGCGCGGCGGGGGTGGTCGGAAATCGCCGTCCGGCGACCATTTGGCGCGCGGTTGGGCTTGTCCGATCGAGCGGAGCAAGCCGCATCGAACGGTGCAAGTCTAGCGAGCTGGGGTGGTCGGGTTCGTCGGCGGCGAGCTCGCGGGCGGCGCCGGAGTTCGGTCGCACTCGGGATCGTCACTAGGGGGCACGGGGAAACGCGCACGGGGACTCGCTGGACTCCTTGGAGCTCCAGGAGCTCGGTAGCGAGCTCGGACTCGAGTTGCGGCAGCAGTGGCGATGGCGGCGAGCACGGCTATGGCGGCGGGTACGGTCTCGACCAAAACGACGGCTACGAGCGAGGAAAGGAGCAGGGAAAAGAGGGGATCGACGCGGGAGCTCACCGAGGAGCTCAAGAAAGGCTCGGCGAGGGCTTAGTAGCAGCAGAACGGCGACGTTCGTCGGAGAAGCGCCGGCGACCGAAGCAAAGGGGGCGGCTCGATTCGCCCTCTACAGCGGCTCCCAGCTCGCGTTCGTGGACGGAGACGAAGTGGACAACGACGGCGGAGACGAGGGACACGGCGATGAGGCGAGGCGGTGGCTGTGGCCGCGAGAGCTACGGCGGCGGCGCCATGGCAGCGTACTGGAGAGGGGGAGAGGGACCGAGCGAGCGATGGAGAGGAGAGGAGAAGTGACGAGGGAGTCCAGGGGGAGTGGATGAGGCTCGGCCTTATCCTCTCGGCGTCGGTGGACGTCGTCGTGTCGACCAGCGGCCGAAGCAGCGCGCGGCGGCCACGGAGCGGCCGACACGGTGAGGGAGAGAGAAGGAGCAAGGTCTGCGCTGTGGGCTGGGCCGCACTGTGCACTTAGGCCCAGTCCACAATAGCATTTTTCTTTTTCTCGTTGTGTTTTTCTGTTATACTTTTTCAGAAATGGTTTTGAATTAAAAAGAGCTACCAAATGATTTTGTATAAATGTGAAACTTGGTCACATAAATACAATGGATTATTCCCCATTGCCTCAAAAAGTTTGGGCAATTTAGGAATCCTTTTGAATTTTTCAAAAATGAATATGGCATTTAAAGTGTTGTTTTGGCACTGTTTCAAATGCTTTGGCCCACTTTGACTTGATGGTGATGTTGTTTTCCTTACCAACAAATTGTTTTGGAATATTTGCTAAATGATGAACATTTTTGCAGCAATGTTTGAGCAACGTTAAATTGCACTTTGAATTTGAATTGAATTCAGAGAAGGAATTTGAAATGAGATATTTAACCACTGTGATTAATCAATGCAAATGATGATGACTTGGCATGATCATAAGGTATTACTGTGGTGTGATACTGGGGATGTTACAAATCTCCTCCACTACAAGAAATCTCGTCTCGAGATTTTAGCGGTGGAGTAAGAGGTGACTTCGGGAGAACGGACCTTTGCAAGGTCGATTATCTGGCAGATAATTTAGGGAAGGTGGCAGAAGTACCTCTTGAGTTGAAACCTAGGAAAACATCGAGAGCAAAGTATGAAGGTACAATAGGAAGTTTCAAGCGAATGGACAAACGATCGATATCTGATCAGAGTGTGTAAAGGGGTTCAAAGCATCGGGAAGAGATCATCTCTCGGAGGGTGGCTCATGATAACACACAAAGCCAAGAGCATATGATACTTTGGAATCAAGGATATACAGGAGAGTCAGGTTCCGATCCTATGGAACTGTGGGGGGTGTCGATCGAGAGTAGGGAGAACGGTGACATCTTACCGGTCACGACAACAATGTATGTCAGAGAATAGTCTGTTTGTTATGTCGGTGACAACATCGGTACCAAGGGCGAGGGACGCAGAGAACCATTTTCCTGCTCGTTAGAACGAGGCAGACCAATAGGCAAAGTTCTCGTCCATCGGTGGTTACCGGAATGTCAACAACAATAGCAACAGGGTCTTTTTGACCGAATTGTACTTCGAGGTGTTTACAAAAGCAGGGAATTGTTACTGCTTAGATCATACCAATCACAAGAAAGATTAATTAGATGAATGGAAGGAAAATGTGATTATCAGATTAAACAGACCAATGGAAAGGAAATGTGATTATACACAAGTATTAGGTGTATATCCTTCCCAAGGAAAAGTAGAGCATGATATACATGTCAGAACAACAAGTACATCACCATTTGGATAAAGGGGCAAGGGAATTCATGATGTTATCCATACAACGGTGTTTGGATAATAGAGCAAGAAACATTTGGTAATGCACTTCCAATGTTCTTGTTGTTGTTCGGCGTACCACAGTCATGCTTCGGGGTAGCATTAACATGGTGTTTCAAGTAAAAGGTTGGATCTGAAGAGCACAAGAGTTACAAAGGAACAATTACAAGAATAGCAGGGAACTCAATGTCAGAGCAAAACATGACCAAGTCTGTGTTGGTAGGAAGTCAAGGATGGTGTCGATGACAACACAAATCATCAAGGGGCAAGGATGGTATTACGCATCATGAATTCGATTGATATTTTAGAACAGGGCAGTATATTGATGGTGATCACAACAAATTTTGTCAAGAGGCTCTATGAAGATGCCATCGAGCAGCAACGACATCAAGCAAAAGGAATGATAAAGTGAAGGCTATTGGAACCACGGATACGACACAAGCTCGAAATCAAGCTTGTTGTTCAGGGTGGAATGATAAGATGAGAAAGATCGACGTAAGCTTCGCTTAGCGTCGAAAAGTTGTGCTCTGGGAATAAGAACCAGGTAGCACGGTTAAAATTAGCATAATAATGATATAGCCGATCAGGCTAGGAATGATGTGATGGAGTATTAAACTTCCCAGTAACAAGTACTAGGGATAATACCCGAAGGTAAATCAGAGTAGAGGTTGGACGGGTGAAATGATCTGCAGAGGACAAGTATTTTATCTTGTTCGGGAAATGGAATCAAGGAGAAAATATGGTCAGAACCACGATTGCAAAGGATAAATTCACAGATACAAGATGAACTTATACCAAGGGAACAATTATTTTTACGAGCAGCTTCCATGATGAGTTCTACATCGAGTCCATGGGCATGAACACAAAGGTTCAAGGTCGACTCCCACTTCTTCAATGCATAAACTTTCATTCACTCCTCATTTTCGAAGAAATTGTAGTGCGGAAGATTTATCTGGTGAAGCACCAGAAGAGTATGACTCGCATAACTTTCGAGTTCACACAGATTAGGGAAAGCATAGGTTCAACCCGTAGGGGTATCTTAGAAACATATACCATGAACTTCAGGAGTAATTAACACAAGCTCGACAGCAGAGCATGGTTGACAAAAGGAGAGGATACAATTTACCAAAGGCATTATGTATCAGGGAAAAACTCGCAAGATTTCAGATGTTAAGGACACTGTCGAATAACAACCCAATAATGGATCTGGCGATTCACGACGGAGTTGATGTGAGTATCGGTAATCAGTCAGAGGGAGAAGGGATGCAAAGGCATCGGCTTATCAAAACATCTGAATAATTTGATGCTTTAAATACAAAGAAACTTGATTTCTAGATCGGTGTATCAGAATTAGATGCTCTGATCGAAGATGGATAGGTTGAACAGACTTAGAGGCACACCGATCAAACCATGATTGGGCAAGAACCAGCTCATATCCAGAACGATGTCTGAGCCGAAAAGAAATTTTTTTAAGGATTAATTGATGATTGCGAGTATTCGCACACATGTTGACTCAATAGGATCAGAATGTCAATCATAAAGGATTATAGTAAATACTGCTAGACATGTGGAATTAACCATAATGCAAGCAGGCATGGAGATTCAAGATAAATAGGCTGCAGAGGATTTTCGGAAGATCAAATTGCATTCGAAGAATTCTGTGAGACATATGAACAATTGGGGATGAACGAATCCCCGATAAGTGTGAGGAATTATTTGTAGGGGAATTTAGGCGGAAAAGAGATGCAAGGCAGACGGAAAAAGGATTCTCGAAAGTCGGAGAATACTTTCGGGTATCTTGTAATAACAAGAACAACTAGGGATGGAAGTATGAACGGCGAGGGTACGCAGTTATCCATAAGGATTCAACATGTTAAGGGATTGCAAAAGGAATGAACACAAGTTCTCGGAAGAAGATCGAAGAGTATCGTCGAAGTCTTCTGGTGAAGCAGGCAACCATCCGGAATGAAGGGGCTCTCCGGGGAAAGCCGTTACGAGAACCTAATGTAGTTAATAAATTCATTTAACCCGAATAGAAGAGAGATCAGAGTCCCAGAGTATAGACGAGGAATAAAAGATCCTAATACCTCCTAGTTAGCGACGTGGGCCCGTAAGCCACACAGCCAAGTTAGTAAAACAATTCTGACAACTAGACTCAACTTCGGCCAAGGAGTTGGAAAGGGGGTTTCTACAGGCAGTCGGCTCTGATACCAACTTGTGACGCCCCGGCTTAATCGTGCACTAATCATACACGCAAATGCACACGATCAAGCCTAAGGACTCACTTGAAGGAATCACAACACAACTCTAAAACATAAATAAAGGCATACAAGCATTATATTACAAGCCAGGGCCTCGAGGGCTCGAATACATAAGCTTGATGTCAACAAGCATCAGCGGAAGTGTTAGATATCTGAGTATAGATATAAAAGAGAAACAGATAATCCTTTAAGAAGGTGGTACAAAACAAAAGCTACAATCGAAAAGGCGCAGGCCTCCTGCCTGGGACCCTCCGAACCTACTCCTGGTCGTCAGCGGGGGCAGCTGTCTCAGGGGCTCCGTCATCTGGTTGCATCAAATGGATATGGGGAAAAAGAGGAAGCAAAGCAACCGTGAGTACTCTTCCGAAGTACTCAGCAAGCAAGGAGCTACACTACATATGCTACATTATCAAAGAAAGGTTGTATATGTGGACTGGGCTGCAGAAATGCCAGAATAGAGAGAAGGACTAGTCCTATCGAAGACTAGCATCTTCAGCGGTCTTGCAGCATTAGAAGAGTGTAGATTAGTACAGTATAAAGTAGTAGCAGTATTAAGTATCAACCTCGCCCAGAGATCCTTCCTCGACTCCCTGCGAGAAAGCGATCCCAGAGCCCTAATATCCATTTCTCCTCACAAGTATCCTGTTCTAGTTGTATCGATCGGGATACAACTCCAAGCATCCATTACCGAGGATCCGGGTATGCATAGATGTTTTCTTCCCTGCAGGGGTGCACCAACTTACCCACCACGCTCGATTAACTCTGGCCGGACACACTTTTCTGGGTCATGCCCGGCCTCGACCAAACGATACGTCGCAACCCGACCTAGGCTTAACGGAGAGGTCAGCACACCGGACTAACCTATGCGCCCAGGGGTCTTGGGCCATCGCCTTGGGAACTCCTGCATGTTGCGAACGCGGCCGGTGAGCAGACCTAGCCCCCCTTATACAAGTGCAGGGCATTACCAGTCCAACCCAGCGCGCGCCGCTCAGTCGTTGACGTCTATTAAGCTTTGGCTGATGCATACCACGCAGAGTGCCCATAACTTATCCCACGTGATGGTTATTGCTATCGGGCCAGAGGCCCACTCGGATCAAATATCCAAATCATTAGTGTATTGGGGGTTTGCGGTAACGAGCAGAGACTCACGATCGATGTGACCCCGTCGCCCTGTCTCGAGGACTTGCGGCAAGGGCTAAAAATGCCCGGCCACGCCTCGTAATTATCTCACGGGCACCCTCCAGGTCAACCCGTCTCCACATCACTCGCATCTTATGCTTGCTCGGGTACCCCTCAGGGTCGACCCGACTTTCCAAGTAACAGTTGTAAAGTCCAAGTATCCGTGTGTACATAACATCAGTGGAATCTGAGGTATCACCCTCGTTGGATTCCTACTCGATGTATCCGTCAAGGTGGTATCGGAGGAATCACCCTCGGCTGGGTTCACACTTGAAGTGTTTGCACGACAGCGTCGTTAACGGGAGCGGTGAAGGAGGAATCACCCTCGATGACCACGACCGAATAGCTACTCTACAGAGTTAACATCAAAAGTGCTAAACGAGGTATCACCCTCGTTACTCGATAGTAACGCTGCAGTGTCGTACAACTAAGGGGGTGATGTGCGGTGCCGGGGCCTTGTTGTCGATCACGTTGATCGAGTCATCTAATAATCCAGCGGGGCAACTAGGACAAAGTGGGGTCTCTGGTGAAGCACTAACCAGCCTATTCTAAGCAGTTTAGGATAAGCAGGTAGGTATCAACAGCAGTAACAAAAACAGGCTATGCATCAGAAATAGGATAAACAGCAGCAGCAGCAATTTCTAATGCAAGCATAAGAGAGAAAGAATAGGCGATATCGGTATGTTCAAAGGGGGGGTGCTTGCCTAGAAGCTCTGCTGCAAAAGTCTGGTCGTCAGGGGTGTAGTCGATCTCTGGAGCTGCGTCGGTCTCGGGAACTGCGTCGGTACCGAGGTCTACCGAGAGAGAAGAGGGGGGAGGAAACAGATAAATACACAGCAAACATATGCAACACAGAGCATGCCATGCTATGGTGCAGTGCAGGGTTGCCTAAAGACATGTCTAAATCGTTTTAGTTATTTTAGGATTAAAGTTGGAATTATTAACCGGTATATATGCACTATTCAACTACCGGAAATAGGCTAAAAGTTGCGGGTTCACCTCCATAGAGGGTCCCGACGCGGAAACAGATGGCACGGTTGGATTCGTGGGATTTTTCTGAGCAACTTCCATGTATAAAGTTTTTCCATCCAAGCTACGGATTATTTTCTATGATTTTTCAAAGATTTTAGTAATTTCTGGATTTATTTAAATTAACAGGAATTTCTAGAAATGGAATATGACGTCAGCATGATGTCAGGGTGATGTAAGCAGTCAACTGACCCGCTGACTGGTCAAACTGACCAATGGGGCCCACCTGTCATAGACAGTGGCCTAACAGAATTCATTTAAAACTAATTAGAGATTAATTAGTAGCAGGGCCCCACATGTCAGTGGCTAATTAGGTTAACTAATTATTTTTTTATTTAGGAAAATGTTTTAATTAGGTTAATTATGTGGTAGGGCCCGCATGTCATTGGCACTGGCTGCCTAGTCAGCAGTTAACTGGGTCAAACCAGTCAACAGGACCCACCGGGCCCACACATCAGCCTCACAGGGGAGGCCGCGCGGCGCCACGTCGGACGCCGGCGCCGGAATTACTCCGGCGACCATTTCGCGCGGCGGGGGTGGTCGGAAATCGCCGTCCGGCGACCATTTGGTGCGCGGTTGGGCTTGTCCGATCGAGCGGAGCGAGCCGCATCGAACGGTGCAAGTCTAGCGAGCTGGGGTGGTCGGGTTCGTCGGCGGTGAGCTCGCGGGCGGTGCCAGAGTTCGGTCACGCTCGGGATCGTCACTAGGGGGCACGGGGAAACGCGCGCGGGGGCTCGCTGGACTCCTTGGAGCTCCAGGAGCTCGGTAGCGAGCTCGGACTCGAGCTGCGGCAGCAGTGGCGATGGCGGCGAGCACGGCTACGGCGGTGGGTACGGTCTCGATGAAAACGACGGCTACGAGCAAGGAAAGGAGCAGGGAAAAGAGGGCATCGACGCGGGTGCTCACCGAGGAGCTCAAGAACGGCTCGGCGAGGGCTTAGTAGCAGCAGAACGGTGACGTTCGTCGGAGAAGCACCGGCGACCGAAGCAAAGGGGGCGGCTCGATTCGCCCTCTACAGCGGCTCCCAGCTCGCGTTTGTGGACGGAGACGAAGTGGACAACGACGGCGGAGACGAGGGACACGACGGTGAGGTGAGGCGATGGCTGTGGCCGCGAGAGCTACAGCGGCGGCGCCATGGCAGCGTACTGGAGAGAGGGGGAGGGAGCGAGCGAGCGAGCGATGGAGAGGAGAGGAGAAGTGACGAGGGAGTCCAGGGGGAGTGGATGAGGCTCGACCTTATCCTCTCGGCGTCGGTGGGCGTCGTCGTGTCGACCAGTGGCCAGAGCAGCGCGCGGCGGCCACGGAGCAGCCGACACGGCGAGGGAGAGAGAAGGAGCGAGGCATGCGCTGTGGGCTGGGCCGCACTGTGCACTTAGGCCCAGTCCACAGTAGCATTTTTCTTTTTCTCGTTGTGTTTTTCTGTTATACTTTTTTAGAAATGGTTTTGAATTAAAAAGAGCTGCCAAATGATTTTGTATAAATGTGCAACTTGGTCACATAAATACAATGGATTATTCCCCATTGCCTCAAAAAGTTTGGGCAATTTAGGAATCCTTTTGAATTTTTCAAAAATGAATATGGTATTTAAAGTGCTGTTTTGGCACTGTTTCAAATGCTTTGGCCCACTTTGACTTGATGGTGATGTTGTTTTCCTTAACAACAAATTATTTTGGAATATTTGCTAAATGATGAACATTTTTGCAGCAATATTTGAGCAACGTCAAATTGCACTTTGAATTTGAGTTGAATTCAGAGAAGGAATTTGAAATGAGATATTTAACCACTGTGATTAATCAATGCAAATGATGATGACTTGGCATGATCATAAGGTATTACTGTGGTGTGATACTGGGGATGTTACAACTTTGTCTTGATCAACCTTGTATCTTTCCAACTCTCTTCATTAGAATGATGTCTTGAAGGTAAACATGAATGTTCACACAATCTTCTTCTTCAAGACATGCTTGCACGAAAGCTCAACTCTCACATGACCAATCTTTGGATAAATCCTTAAATACCACCTTGGTCATCACATAATCTCCTTGAAACCAACAAATGGACTTCAAGAAATGCCTATGGACAAACCCTTCAAATATAACTCAAGGCAACCATTAGTCCATAGAGATTGTCATCAATTACCACAACCACACATGGGGGCACCATGCTCTTTCATCAGGTCACAAGGTTTAGTTTTTAAGATCGATTATGAAAAAGCTTATGACAAAGCTAACTCATATTTGCTTTATGAGGTGCTTCCTCTTAAAGGGTTTGGGCCTAGATGGTTGGGTTGGATTAAGTTTAACCCAAGATGGCTCTATTGGAGTCAAGTTGAATGAAGAGGAGAGTGATTTTTTCCTTACTGGAAAAGGTTTGAGACAAGGGGATCCCGGATGTTTTCTCTAGGATGTTGGTCAAAGGTTCTCAAGCACGATTCATTAGGGGGTAATGTCGTAATCTAGTTAGTGGTGCGGTCATGTGTCTCCAATATGCAGATGATCCCCTGCTTTTCCTGGAGAATGATAGTAGGGTAGCACTTAACCTTAAATGGATTTCGACTTGTTTTGAACAAGTTTCAGGGATGAGGATTAACTATCATAAAGAGTTCTTTAGTTCCCATTAACATGGAGGCTAATTAGTTGAATGCCTTTGTACACATTTTTTCAATGTGTAGTAGATAAATTCCCTATCAAGTATCTAGGGATCCCTTTACATTTTGATAAGCTTAGTAGAGAATATATTTGGTCTTTAATTGATAAGTTTTAGCTAGAATTGCATGTTGGAGAGGAAAAGCTCCCCCTTACTTAGAAAAAAAATACTTTAATTAGATCTTGCTTAGCTAGTATTCCTTTGTATTTGTTAACTATTTTAAGTTCCCTAAATGGGATCTGAGTTAATTTAACTCTCACATGACTAACGCATATGGAGTTATAGTGAAGGTGCTCATAAGATTCACCTTGCCAACTGG
Organism: Thinopyrum elongatum; assembly: GCA_011799875.1. NCBI lineage: Eukaryota > Viridiplantae > Streptophyta > Magnoliopsida > Poales > Poaceae > Thinopyrum > Thinopyrum elongatum. Next base: position 501,185,023 of record CM022298.1, read on the forward strand.
CTTTCTATCTATATGAAGAAGCAATAGGGTGGCATGGGTATACCTAATTTGCAGGACATGAATATCTGTTTAGTGGATTCTTGGGTGAAAAGATACATGGATGGGGAGGGGTCCCTTTGGAGGAAGATAGTAGATAGTAAATATAACACTAGGAATCTTAATATTGTGTGCTCTCATGATAATCACCCTTCTCAATTTTGGAAGAGCTTTATGTGGGTTCTTCAGGTTGTTAGAGTGGGTTAAAGATGGTTTGTTGATAATGGTAGATTGATTAGATTCTAGGAAGATATTAGGTATGGCAATGCCGCTCTTGCCACTGAATTCTAGGACGTATACTACTTAGTTATGAGAAGAACAAAACAATTACTGATCTTTGGGATGGTTGGGAACTTACTTATGCTTCAATGGCTTGATCTATTGAATATCCTAAAACTCACTTCCTTTAGTGATTGTGAAGATTCTTTAATCTGGCAATATGACTCTAAAGGGTTTTACTCATTGTATTTAATTTTAGAGGAATGCAACATGTGTTCTTGCCGGCAGTCTGAAGTATCAAGGTGCCACCTAGGATCCGGGGTTTCCTCTGGTCGTTTTCACAAAATAATATCATGACTTATGACAACCTTAAGAAATGTGGAATAGCTAAACCGCTCGAGTGTGTCCGCTGTACTGAGTTTGCGTCAAGTGTACCACCTTTTCTTTGAATGTTTTGTAGCTACAATGATTTGGATCGAAGTAGAAAATATGTTTGATATTTCTATCTATAACTTTGAGTCTGTTGCCAAGCTATTGCTTTGTGAAAAAAGATTCCTGCATTTATATGTGATTACACCTGCAGTTTTATGGGGGGTCTGGAACTTTAGGAATTCAGTGGTCTTTAATAGATGTACCTGGATTTTTTCAAAATAGGTGTTAGGCTTAATCTCTCGTTATCTGAGGATTGAATAAAACAATTCAAGGATCTCCATGGGTCAATTGCTGAATTTTTAGAACCTACTGTGGAAGAGACTGAAAGAACCTTTTGCCATGGAACCAGACTGATTAAATGCAAGAGTTGGTTTGACTCTGTTTCCTGGAGAGCTGCAGTTAGGAATGGTGTACATGGAGGGAGAAGTACAGTTTTTTCATTGTTTTTGAGATAGCTCACCATCCATGCCAAATGGTAGGGAGGAGTGCAGTTGAGTATCTAAAGCAGACCCCGCAAGAAGATGATGTTATCCATGTTGTGTTTTTTGGCCGGTGAGCTCAGGCATGCATGCCCTGATGGTTGCTATATAGTGTGATATTGTTGTTTTCTTGGTTTTGAGTCTGAACCTGTATGCGTTGGGATCTTGCAACGCTGGGTTTGGTTTCTTTTGTTAATGAAAATGGAACCGGGGTTGACCCCTGATTATCGTTTTTATGTCCGAAATTTAAAAAAAGATTGAAGTGGATGCTCCTATGAAATGGAGTACCATGATTCTCAGGAAAAAATCCTATAAGATTTAATTTAAGGGCATCTTCAACGCCGACTCTCACAACAAATACAGTATTTGTCCGTGGATACAGATACGAAAGCCAGTCATTCAACATTATACCTTAAATATTCGCCCCTATTAACTTAAAAAAAAATCCTAGCCGGACTACTGCTAACGAGGGTTTCTAGCACTAACACACGTCATGCAAGCAAACTCTAATGTGTACTACTACACCACGTAGAGCTAGCTTCCGCCAAATTAACACCAGCATGTTTAGTAACTGCAGTCAAATGCTAGCATGTTTTAACTAGTGCTTCACTGGTTGCTAGCACATGAAGTAAATGGCTTCCGCCAAAGATGAATCACGCTGATTAATGGTTGTGGCTTCCGCCAACATGAAGCATGTGATTAGTGGTTTTCGCCAAACATGGTAGCAGCCTCAAACGCTTGCATGCTAATCACCTTCCTTCCATCACCAGCGGCCTTTCGCCATTGAGACAGAGAGGAGAGGGGGAAAACGGACAAGCGGACGCGTCCCTGAACAAATGTGGATATGTTAGATGGCAAAGTGCACCGGAATAGCTCGATTCAAATATTTGCGGGCTTTTTGAGGAATCCGGTGCCCTAACACTCCAAAATCCTATGAAATACGTTTGAATCAAAGTAGCCCTAAAGTTGCTATGGTAGTCATTTGAATCAAGATGCTCTAGAATTTGCACCCTCCATGTTCGAGCAGCCTATTAATGCTGTGTGTGTACTGTACGTGCGTGGCATATTTACGTTTTGCCGGAGCTCCGGCACTGAAGACCAGCCAGCCGGGGCGACGGAGCACGCGCGCCTCCCGAGACCGGTCCCGCAGTGACGGTGTGACTATTCTGTATAACTGGTGTTACACCGAAGCAGACAATGAGTACAACCCGCACAAGATGACGAAAACGGAGTCCCGCAGCATGCATGCACGCGCAGACGGAGTTAAATGCGGAGAGAGGGGCCGCTCCCGGCCGGGAAAGCTCGGTAGGTGGAGCTCATCTACGCCCATTCCTCCGGCTTAACGCCGGGCATTCATGGAGCCCCCACCCCCACCGCTTCCTCCCTCGCTGGATTTAAAGTTGCCATCGCCGAGTTGGTGCAATACGTCCGCGTGCACCCGACGAGTGCAAAGCCCAGGACGCCGATGAGGCCAGAGGACGGTTCCCCGATCTCGCTCGCCTCGCCATCATCGCCGTGACCCCATGCCGTCACATGCACCACAGCGACCGGTCGCTAGCCTAGCCGCGCGCGTGTGTACATCAGTGCATGTACCTCCATCTCTCTCTGTGTGCATGCCAGTGAGTATGCATGCATATCTAGTCCGTGCCGTGAGCGTCGTACGAAGAGATCTTATGCCGGTGGTGGCGCATCGCATTCGCGTGCCATGGTGATGCACGGTGGTGAGCTGCGGCATGCACGGTCTCTGATGAAGCCCTGTGCCCTCTGATGCATGGCCGGTGCACGTATTGATTGATTGACGAGCGAGCGAGCAAACATACATGCGCAGCAATGGAGACGCAGCAGGTGCATGCCCGGCCGGCCGGCACATGCAACGCAGCAAATTAACCTCTCGGCTGCAGCGTCCATAAAGGCCATGTTTCATCGTTTCGGGGGTCGGCTCGGACCACACGGCCGCGCCGTGCTCTACCACCCTTTTGCACCCCCGCAGCCCATTTATGTCGACCGTACCATCTCCCCCTCTCCACTCTCCACGCCACGATCCTCCGGTCCTCTCTAGCCATCCTTCCTTCCGCTACATAAAGCCCGGGCAGCTAGCTAGCAGCCTCCTCCTTCCCAGCAACGCACCACTCTCAGCAGTAGTCGCCATGCAAACCGCAGCAGCTCTTCCCTCTGGGCTCCTCGCCACGGTGCCCAACCCCATGTCGGCACAGAGCCTCCGCGGCCCTCTCCATGCCAGCCCAGGCTTCGTCCTGGTGCTCTCCTCCGTGACCAGGCTCAAGCTTCCAAGATCCAAGGAGGGACCGTCGGAGAGCTGGGCATGCCGCGCGCCCCGCTGATCGACCACCGGCTCTATCCTCCCTGAGCTCTTCTGCGCCCCACCACTTCGCCTTTCCTCTCTTCTGTGTCACCGATCCTTGGTGTGGTCTTCCGGGGAGTTCTTGCTATCGTTCCTATGACAGCTGTTCTTGACCTTGCAAGACTTTGCCCTGCCAAACACTCTTCTACCAGTATTCAATCCCATACTCATCCATACCAACCCTCTCATCTCCCGTCATCCCGTCTATCCCTCTTGAGCTCTTGTGAGTGGAACATCTAGCAGTAGAGTTTGCGTGTGACGCTGCTATATATCTTTGCCCAATAAGATCGTGTGTTTAAGTTATCTGTGGCATCTTGTGTCACCGCTTCAGCCATCTTGGCTAGACAGTATTGTATTGCTCTTCATCTTTCCGGTGAGTTGATGTTTAGTTAGGTTTTTGTCTTGCTCGGGTTGCTGTTTGTTGTGTCCGCGAGATAAAGCTAGCCAAGATTTTACTTGTAAGCCTAACGTTGTAATGCGTGTCCAGTTTAATTTCTGTCCCATCTTATGTCACCACTTCAGTCATCTTGGCTAGTATATTGTATATTGTTCTTGTTTCCGATCAGATGAGTTGCTGTTTAGTTGTTGTCTTCCTCCGTTGCTGTTTGTTGTCTCGGCAAGATAAGCTAGCTCAGATTCTACCTGTAACCAAGCTTAATGTTGTAATGCATGTGGAAGTGGAATGAACTAGTACTAAGATATATTGTCCAGTTGCAGCTTGAAACGTGCAGGTTAATTATCACAAGTTAAGTGCAACATAACATGTGCGTCCAGCGTCCACGTGAAAGTCAGAGCAGTCTTAATTTGCCGGGCATATTCGCACGCTTGTACGTGCAGTAGATAGCGCCGTTTATGTATGGTCTGCACCGTATGACTGGGCCCTGTAGGCAGCAAAAAAAAAAGACTGGGCCCTGTAATGTAATGAAGGGCATGCGCAGCAGCGTTGTTGATATGTTGTGCACCAGCTGACCGGCTCTTGATAGTACGGGCACAACCATGCATACAGAACGAACGCTAGCATATGCCCCGGGCCATTCAGACATCAGAACTCACATTAACTAGCAAACGTTTTACTGAACCCTGGGAGGAAGATAGTACTCCCTCTGTGAACTTTAGTGCCCTAAAACGTCTTATAAAAGGAGTGGTATCTGCGTAGCTATGATTGATCGTACGACACAAACCAGTATGCTTTATAAACAGAGAACCAAGTCCTGCCTTAAATCACAAGCATGTACACTGCGTATTGATACGACTTGACAATCCATTCGTCAAACATAAGTGCTCCCTCCGTGTCATAATATAAGAGTGTTTTTGATACTTGCGTAGTGTCAAAAACGCTCTTATATTATGAGACGGAGGGAGTAGTTTTCTTACATGCTTTATAAGGATTTTTTATTTTTTTTTGGTTTCCTTATGCTTTTTTCTCTTGCAGCACATGTCGCCGTTTACGTGTGTTGTGCACCGTATGACTGGGCCTGCAATGATGAGCATGTGCAGTAGCGTTCTTAATACTGTAGTATGTTCTGCACCAGCTGACCGGGTCTTGATAGTACGGGCACACCCATGCATACAGAACGAACGCTACTCCAGCCATTCAGAGGTCAGAACTCACATTAACTAGCAAACAGTTCTACAGTACTTCTCAGGCTCGCATCAACCACTGTTTGCTCAACTCTGGGAGGAAAAATAGCACTCCACCCGCCTGAGTTCGATCCCCAGCGGGGTCGAATTCTGGGTGTCTCACCGGGCACTGTTCTCAGGAACAGTGTTTAGCGGTACTGTTCATAGGAACAGTATTCCTGATAGATGCTACCACTTGTATCCGAGGCAGCACAAAAAAAAAAAAGATTATACGACACAGACTGATTGTCCAATATGAGCAGTTTATGCTCTGTAAACAGAAAACCAAGTCCTTATATCAGCAGGTCAAATGCAGTGCAATTGCAAGGCATCTTTTCCGGAGCATCCATATGATGCACATTCACAGCTTACTGATAATAGCCCCCATTCGGTTCCCCATATAGCCAGCCATTCTAAATCCCAGGACAGGCATGCTTAGAGTTAAGCAATGGGCAATGAAATTTTCCTCATTTCAGAATGTAATTCATTTAATAAATGTGAAAAGGCATGTCCTCAATGACAGAATACATAAGCATGCTGAATTATTGTGCAACATAGAGAAAAGCATCACTTGCTGTTCTGCAGCGATTGCTGGGAGAGAGTACATGACAGGAGCATAAATTCCAACCACAAGACAGCAGTAGCGCTGACACGAAAGCAACTGAGGAGACTCTCAAACAGACAATTTAGAGGGGCCCTGCAAATGTCCCGTTCTCCCTCTGCTCGTTCCACTTCTCCACCTGATTCAGCGAGACCAAAAAAAGCTGATGATACTCAAGAAAACAAGGTAATGTTGCTACTGTTAACAATAGAAGTTCCATGAATTTGCTTGCTTTTGAACCAAAGAGAGGTGATACATATGGTCTAGCACGCCAGCATCACTGAAGCATTGAGGCATAGAGGAACTGCTCGGCGAAGTGTAAAATTCAACATTGATTTTTCAACCCTCAAAAGGTTAGTATATGAAATGGTCGGCTGAGGACAAAAAGAATAACTCAAGCAGGCATAGTGAATATATGTGTATCAGAAAACAAGGTTCGGCATTGTTGTAGCTGTATGATAAATCAAGCCATTGTCAGTTTCCCAAATGGAAGCAATACAAGGCTTCTGATGCGCCTTTTGATTTTTATTTTCCAGATTCACAAACTATATTCATTCATCAGGTCAATTCATTTGCAAGAGAAGTGACAGGTTTGTGCTTGTCGAATCCTAATTATTCTACATTAGCAGTTTTTTTTTTTGTTCACTGTGACCGCAGATGCAGTCTGCAAATTGCTGCTACAGATATTATTACTGCTAGAGTATCCAAATAACTTTAGAAGGTTAATAGTAAAGTCAAATAAAGAGAAACTCATGTGCTACTTCCTACCACTACAGAGTCATACACATATACTGGCACAAATAACTAACTTGATTCAGATAGATTTGAAAATTGAGAAGCAATAGTCTGGACTTAGATGTAGTAATTCATTTAATATATTTCTTACCTTCTAGCAAGTTCACGCATTATGCATTGACTATTGAAGTGGAAACAAGGAGCATTTAATTCAACTTCTAAAATCTACTGAAAATTAAGACTGCTGTTTAAAATCAAACATCAACATGTAGTGCCTTTGCAGTTGAAGGTAATGATAATGGTGGCAGTTATACACTATACAGTATAGCCACAGGGAGCAAAGCCACTCACCCATTCAGCTGGGCAAAGAGAACGGTAGTACTTGGCAAATTTCTCACATTCAGCAGCTTCATCCCCCTTGGCACTCACACACCTAGTTTCATGAAAGTTCAAATAGTTAAGAAATGTTGAACATATTTAGCGCATGTAAGTTGTGAAGTTATTGCACCATATATACCTGTGGAACTCAACATAGCGAGTAAAACAGTGCCTAGTTTGGTTGGTTGTAGGAAAGCGGAAGTCAGCAGGTGCTGTTTTAATCTCAATCTGGTAAACAAGCAAAATAATATCGGTAAGCTCAGGACAGCGTATGGAGAACAGAAATAAAAGTAACCAGTGATAGTCGATGAGATAACATTTATGAAGATGGTTACAAGGTTCAAAACGACAGAAACTTAGAAAAAGGTTATCGGTCAAACTTCCCAACAAACAGTAACCATGGCGGTGAAGTTCTCTAGAGTGAAACATGGATAAAGTTTCCAGCAAACTATCTTGCAGTTCAGTCAGATGGTGGCATGTATAAGTGAACGGTACATCTGAATCCAGTACATGCGGTGGCGGTAGAATCTTTTTCTAAACACCACTCTCGTTTTACCGCAGATAACAGGAGAACGAGAACAGGACCAATCCAGCGAATCTCCTAAAAATTAAGCATCCAATGCCCATCACATATAACACTCATCCGCTGTCTTTAAAACAGGATAACACTGAAATACAGCCCAAACAGGTAGGTTCTGAGTCTATTGTTCCTAATACACCCGACAAACAGTAACCCTTGTGTGGCGGTAGAGTTTCCTAGAGTAAAACATGGATAAAGTTTCCAGCAAACATATCTTGCAGTTCAGTCTGATGGTGGCATGTATAAGTAAAATGGCACATCCGGATTCGGTACATGTGGTGGTGGTAGAATGTTTTATCTACATACTACTCTCGTTGTACCGCAGATAGCACGAGAACAATAAGCAGACCAATCCAACGAATCTCCTAAACATTAAGCATCCAATGGCCATCACATTCACATATAACACACATCCGCTATCTTTAAAACAGGCTAACACTGAAAAACACCGCCGGAGCAGGTGTGTTCTGACTTCTGAGTCTATCGTCCCTAATTCAACACTGATGACGCACACCTATCACATTACAGAACCAGACAATCCTGAGAGTTCACCTTAAGTTCAAAAAAAAGATCTTGGGAATTCAACGTTCTCACTTTCGATCTAGTACGATCTACCAAGAAAATTCCGTAAATTCCCCAATACAGCAAGACGCTAATCGCACGAAATGGAACGAAGCCAGCCCCACCAATCACCCAGAACGAATAGGATGCGAAATAGAAGGACCTAGGGTTCAGGATGAACACAGCTATCGCAACGCACATCACGCGCGGATAGGCGCCCCACGGCGCAGGTCCACGCGACAAAGAGCCAACTCTAACCGCGGCGCGATCGACGAACCGATGAATGCACCCTACGCTATGTTCCGGGGTGAGACTGCAGAAGATTAGTCCGGGAGGGAGAAGGGGATCCTGGAAGGTTCTCTCACCTCGGCCATCTCGTCGGAGGCTGGAGATCGGAGGCGAGGAATGAATCGCGGCGTCGCGGACCGGACAGACGGGGGCTCGACGGGGAATGGGAAGGAGGAGGAGTGACGGTGGCCTGGTCAAGGTGGAGCTTAATATTCGGAGCTGGCCCGTGATAGTTGTGGGCTGTATGGGCCCAGGCAGGCTCTAATGTCCATCGACTATCAGACCTTTCCTTTTATTTTTCGCTCAAAAAAATCAGACCCTTTCCCCCTCTAAAACCAGATCTAGGTGGTTCTCCTGATCCGCCTCGCACGTTATAAAGGTCACTTCCATCTTCGCACAAAAAAAGAAGAGATCAAGATGCTCCTCAGGTTACGTGGGTTAGTCGTTCTGCGATTTTTGCCGCTCATAGGTTAGCAAAGATTTGTGTCCGGGAAGAGACTTGTAATATGTGGCTTATGGTGCCACCAGACTCCATTTTAGATGTGATCTTGAATGAGATCTGTCGGGGTACACAAACAGGGGTGTATGTTTTTTCCTTACTTGTGCATGGACAGTGAGCCACGGGCCTAAGATCAAGATTGCAACATCCAAGACAAGGCCAAGATGAAGAGATAAGCTCTTTGAGAAATCGAAAGGCAGGTTAAGAAGACCAAGTCAAGCCAAAAAGCAAGACACCGCTAAGGGAAAACCTCCCTTGCCGGGCAGGAGAGCCTGGCGAGGTTAAGGTTGCCCCGGAAGCAAGCCTCAAGACCGCCTCGGCAGGCCTGCCGGGGCATACGAAGGCAAAACACCCCGCGAAGGCTTCATCGCCCCACCTCACAGCGACGCAAGTCATCGATCGGTGCGGTGTCAAGCCCCCAAGATGACTAAGTGGCTACCTTTCGCCACATGGCAGCCATTTCCTACAGGAATCACCTCCAAATGACACCCGTCCTGCGACGTGTCATGCAGACAGGAGAGAAGGTGGCCAAACAGCCCGGCAAGGCGTGCCGGGCAGGCCATGCTGTGACACTGAGCGGCGCATTTAATGCGTATTGCTCCGTCTGCAGAGTAGATATGATAGCACTGTTCGCTATCTAATCAGTACACAATGATCGATTTGCCACTATGGTGACCCCTTAATCTATAAAAGGAGGCACATGGCAACCATAGAAAGGATTCGGACCCCTGTACACTCACACGCACGTAGCTGCTCTCGCCCCGGGGCAACCCTACCGGGCAAGAGCATTGCGTTTCCACCACCATCCACCATCAATCCAACAAAGCAGGAGTAGGGTTTTACGCCTCGCGGCGGCCTGAACCTGGGTAAAACTGCCCGTGTGATCTCTGTCGCGCTACGCTGCGCTCCTCCGCTCTTTGTGCAACGTGCTCAGTCCCCCTGCCGAACCAAAAAGGGCCCTTGGCCCCATAGGTGGTCGTGGTTTCCCACGACATCTTTGGCGCGCCAGGTAGGGGGTTGCGCTTGCGCGAACCCGAGAAGTGTACATAGCGCGTCATCTTCATCAACGTTATCTTCATCAACGGCGTCACCACTCACGGCGCCTGAGGGAATGGCGGGGATGGAGCGGGAGAGCGGCGTTGCTCAGCCGCCGACCTCGTCCAACCTCCGCCGCCTCCGTACGCCGTGGTCACAGCGGCGGCGGAAGCTAGCGACAAGGGCGACAGTACTACCCCGAACGGATCAGACAGCAGGAACGCCCTGCGAGCCCTGTTCGGGAAAAGGAGCGATGTGCAAGGGTATCGGATTCCTCTCCCTGCCACTCTCGCTTATTGGCAATCGAGCTACTCTGGGTTTTAGCATCATCAACGTCGATGAGCCCGCGCGATGCTCGGTCCAGCATTTACCCCGCTGGGGGAAATCCTGAGTAGAACGCCGGTGCAAATCCGTTGGTTGACGCCCCGGCAAGTACGCTCCGGCAAGGCCGTCCGCGCTGGCGTGACTTTCGTGCCAACTGCCGTTGGATGATCAAAAAGTGTGAAGAGGAGGAGAGAGGAACCGGCCATGCCTAACGTCGCGTCCTGCCGCCCACAAGATGCATATACTTCTAGCCGACCCTTGCCGGGAGCTGGAAGTCGATATACGTGCGGCACCACCCTTCCCGGAGCATGCGAGCCCAGCAAGCGGCCGCGGCCGGGAGGAGTAGATGGAAGCATGGATAGGAGCTAAGTCTACTTAATCTTTGCTTTACTTTGAAATCTAGAATTTGCGTTTGTTTATCCCTTGAATGCCGGAGTGTTCGTGTGAAGAAATCTTTCACAAGATGGTACCTTTGCTAGGTTCCTGTTCGCACCCTCATTCCATTCAGAGCCAGCTCGCGGAATGAGTGGCTGCGTCGGAAACTACTAAGGAAAAACCTGCCAGGATGCATCCACGCCAAGATAAATGTTAAGGGCCAGACCCTTACGACCTTCGCGGCAATATAATACCGGCAGGCAACCAGAGCGTGCATAAAGATTAATCATGCGAACACCGATGGGGTAACATTCAAAAGGGATAAAACACGCAATTTCAGATTTAACAAAGACATCAAGTTTCACGTAAGCATAAATAGTATGATGTCTAAACACAGAGCATGCATCATGTTTTGATTACAGAGCAACACAGCAGGGGGCATGATTCAAGACCGGTCCTTGCGACCTCGGGGAGCAACAGGAACGCCAAGAACCCTGTCGGCGAAAGGGGTGGCCTTCTCCTCGGCAGCAGAAACGTCTGTGCCGCACGGCGGCTTCCTGAAGCCGTTGGCAAGTTCGAGGTCCGAGTGGCGGCAGGCGATGTTGTTCAGAACCATCTAGAGGGAATTACGGGCAAGCTTCCGGGATTCAGCCTCGAAGCGACCAGCTCTTCCCTCCTCATGCACCTTCAGCTTGTCGATCAGCTCGTTGAAGAAGGCCCCCAGCTTAACACTGGGGGCCTCCTGCTTGCTGGCCAAGTAGATTGGCCCCTCCATGCCCATCGCCGCGGTCTAGGCAGTGAGGCGCTCAGCAACATCAATCAAGCTCTTGATCCAGAGGTCAACCTGCTTAGACTGGTTCGCCAGTTTGTCCTCTGCATCCTTCCGGAGGTGCTTCGCGGTGTCCAGGTCTTTCGTCAGCTGCTGCTCACGGGCCCCGCTGGATTCTGCCGAGCTCTCCAAGGTGCCGATCCTGGCCTTCAGATCTTCGATGGTGCCGTTGGCGCTCTCGAGGCCTTGGCTCTTAGAGGAGAGCTGCGATTGCACATCCTTTAGGAGGATCTCTGCTTTCCGCGTCTCCTCCCTGAAAGTCTCGACCTCCTTGGCGCTCCTGGTGAGCTTTTTCGTCAGCTCAGCCACTTGTTGGTCGAGGTCCACCTTGGCGGAGGAGGCAGCGGCAAGGTCATCGGCAAGCTTCTTCAGCTGAGCGGCAGAGTCGACAGTAAGGGCATCCAGGGCGGCCTTGTGCTTGTCTTCCAGCTGTTTGGTGCGCTGCTGCACGAGGACCTCCAGATCATCGTCCTTGGAGCAGAGAGCAGCTTCGAGCCTCTCTTCCCGGAGAGAAATGTCCCGCTCCCTGGCGTCCAGAAGCACTTTGCGGTCCGCCAAGCGCGCCTCCCGAGCGATGACATCCTCCCTCGCCATCGAGACCGTCTCCTACTGCCTCAAGAGGACCTGGAACTGCTTGTCGTGCCAATCGCGCAGCTCGGCGCCTTTGTCCTTCAGCTTCTGGCCCTACCTCATTGGCGGACTTGCGCTGCTCCTTGAGCTCCTGCCATTTCCGGTTGTGCCGATCCCGCATCTCCTTGATGCCCATCGCCACGGACTCCATGAAAGACAAATCCAAAGCAACGGCGACGGAGTCATCCACCTCTTCGACCCCTTGGTACAGCGACGCCAGAATGCGCTGAAGCTCTTCATCAAGTTCCGTGCTCATCGCCATTGACGAGCCGGGGGCTCCAAGCCCAGGCTGTGCGAGCACCAGCGCGAGATGGCTCGAAGATGGTGGCGGGGCCCCCGCCGAGGTGCCAAACAGGGGAAGGGGACCCATGGTTTGGAGAGGTATCTTCTCTTCAATCACCACCCCTGACCCAGACGTGCTACCAGGGGATTTCTCGGACTCCTTCAGGGGCCCCAGGGCACCCCCAGGAGCATGTTCCTGCCCTTCCATGGCAGCAATCTTGGCGGCCTCCTCCGCGGCGTCCTTCCCTATGCTGGCCACCTCATCCAGCAAATCTGGCTCCTCACTTAAAGGGGTTGCAAGCGGATCCAGTAATCAATGATGAAGGTACAAGATTGTTAACAAGTCAGGAGTACAAAGCAAGATGATAAGAGGGAATGGGGAAGAAAGAGCGAATAAGTTACCCGGAGAGGTCTGCCGGGCGGAAGCTTCAGTTTCTCCGGCAACATTAGTTGCCGGGCCAAGGCCGGACTCTTCCGTGGAGACCCTTGGCGGGGATCCCTCAACCCGATCGAGGGGCAGAGTGGGCCCCTCCTGGAAAGGCTCGTCCAGGGTGGTTCCTTCTCCTCCTTCAGCTTCAGTAGCAGGGAGCTCTCCTCCGTCGCTCCCAGCGGGAGGAACCACCCCTGCACGTTCTAGCTGGGGGCTGGACTGAGGGCTTGGTGCCGGGGGACTCGCCCCATCCCCTGCCGGGCCCGTCCCTTCCACCATCCTCAGTGGCTCCGTGCGCCTGAGCCGCTTGGTCCGGTGAATGAGGGGCCATTCCTCTTCTTCTTCCTCCCTGACAAAGACGGCAAGCAAAGATTCGTCAACAAGCAAGGAAACATGCGGAAATAACAGCAAGAAAGGGAGAGAGTTCTTTCTTACTCCTCGTCGATGAGCATATAGCTCAGCACAAAGTTGACAGACGGAGAAGGTGCCCTGCTTCTCTTCTGAGGCGGAGGAGCTGAGCTCTCCGGCAACTTTGAACCCTGCTGGGATGCAGGGGGCTCCGACGAAGATGAGCTCTGCGAAGAGCTCGAATCCAACTGGAAGAAGGAGTCGTCTTCTGTGGCTATTGGCTGCTTGGCGGGAGGGGCCCTGGCCCGGGAAAGCCGAGGAGAATGGCGGCGCGCAGCTTCGGGGACGCTGCTCCTGGAGGTAGTCTCCTTCACCTTCTTGGTGGCGGGCGCAGGATCGGAGACTGCCGCTCCCCGGCTGGCTGCCCGCCTACGAGGGTGTTGATCCAAGACAGGCTCGGGGGCTTGAGGGCCTTCCGCGAGCCACTCCTCTCCAGGTTGCTCCGCCTCCTCAACCTCTTCTTCCTCTAGAGCCTTTGCCACCATGGTATATAGGGCCTCGATCCCGGAAGGCTCGCCCCCGGCAGGCTCGTCCCCGGCAACCTCTTCCGAGACTTGCGCCTCATCCCTGCCGCGGGAAGAACTTTTGTCTCTGGCCTTTTCCTTTCCTCTTGCTGCCTTCCCGGCCTTCGCCGCTGCTGCAGCTTGGGATGCCCTGTCCTCCTCAAGCCGCTTCTTGATGTACGCTCCTCCACCCTAGAGGTGCGCTTGTACATATTGGCCTCCACCCTGGTAGCTCTTTCCACTAGGGTGGAGGACCACGCCAGCTCTTCGTCGAGCGAGGGTAACTGCCAGTCACTTGCAACTCCTTGAGCATCGCAATGCGGCATCCATTTCAAGATCTGGTTCCTGGCGGAGTTGATGTTCAGAGGGATGATGTTGGCGGGCAACTTGAAAAGTTCGAAGCTGCCAAACAGCTGGTCGCACAACCAGGCATGGCCGTAGACTGACAAGTTGTTAGCCAGGCCAAGAAGTAACCTCATCCTGTCTGCGGCATCCCCATAGAGCCAGGCAAACCTGTCCCTCTTCTGCAACGGCGCGATACGGCGAAGAAGGAAGTCGGCCCCCACATGCTCAATGGTTAGCCCGGCAGCCTTCAGACGGGTGATCCTGTTTATTGCCGGGCGGAGCCTATCATTAGTGAGGCCAAGCTCCCTCCAGTCATTGCTGCGCTCAATGCATTTCGTCCACGCCTGGCAGAACTCTGGGGTCTCCTTGTCCTGGATCCAACACCAATCTCCTCTCCACTCCTCCCATCTGCTGCGCTGTTGGCCAGAGATGTAATCCCAGTTCTCCCTTGGCACTACCCGTGGCATCCAACTTATGTTCCTGGAGTGATGGTTTTTGTTCTCCACTCGTGGAACGAAATAGTGCCTGAACAGATCAACATTGGGGGCGACTCCAACAAAATTCTCGCACAAGTGAGCAAAGATTGCCATGCACGCCATTGCATTTGGTGTGAAATCCAAGAGATGGAAGCCATAAATCACCATCATTGCTTCCAAGAAATCCGAGAAAGGGGAACAGAGGCCGCAGATGAAGTACGCGCAAAAGAATCGGTACAAATCTGGCGGGTCCTGTTTCCCCTCCGCTAGAACTTTGGGCGCGTCGTGCCCTTTCGGGACTTCCCTCCCCCACAGATAACCATACCTTGCCTCAAGCACTTCACCGTCCAAATTCGACGGAAAGAAGATGACATCTGCCCTCCGCTTCCGGTCCAGCTCCGACGCCCTCTTGCTCCCCTCAGCGGCCGCCTCCTTCACAGCGGTCGCCCGCTTCCCCTTGGCGGCGATTTTCTTCCCCATGTCTCCAAGATGCTGCGAGGACGTGGGAAGGGAATGGAGAGGGGATTGGCGGTGAGTGCGGGCGAGGAAGGAGAGCAGTTGTTTGGCTTGCGGAGGAAGATGGTGGGGAGGCGAGGCAGACAATGAATGAGCAGTACCCTTCCGCGTTTTCCTCTCTTAAGGGAAAGGACATGGGGAAGGGCGCGACTCTTCAGAAAGTTACCGTTTTACATTAACTGCAGCAAGTCCCACGCCCCCACGACCTGCGGTAATTGCGTGAAGTGGACGTTGGATTTACTGGTCATCATAACAGACCGCCATGCGCACGGCCTTCTTTCGCCACGTGTCCGTGCACTGTTTGGGGCCTAACCCAACGTGCCCAGCGACACGTATGGCTCAGGCCCGGGGGCTTCTGTCGGGGTACACAAACAGGGGTGTATGTTTTCCCCTGACTTGTACACGGACAGTGAGCCACGGGCCCAAGATCAAGATTGCAACATCCAAGAAAAGGCCAAGATGAAGAGATAGGCTCTTTGAGGAATCGAAGGGCAGGTTGAGAAGACCAAGTCAAGCCAAGAAGCAAGACACCGCTAAGGGAAAACCTCCCTTGCCGGGAAGGAGAGCCTGGAGAGGTCAAGGTTGCCCCGGAAGCAAGCCTCAAGACCGCCCCGGCAGGCCTGTCGGGGCATACGAAGGCAAAACACCCCGCCAAGGCTTCACCACCCCACCTCACAGCGATGCAAGTCATCGATTGGTGCGGTGTCAAGCCCCCAAGATGAGTAAGTGGCTGCCTTTTGCCACATGGCAGCCATTTCCTACAGGAATCACCTCCAAAGGACACCCGTCCTGCGACGTGTCATGCAGACAGGAGAGAAGGTGGCCAAACAGCCTGGCAAGGCGTGCCGGGCAGGCCATGATGTGACACTGAGTGGTGCATTTAATGCGTACTGTTCTGTCTGCAGAGTAGATATGATAGCACTGTTCGCTATCTAATCAGTACACAATGACCGATTTGCCACTGTGGTGACCCCTTAATCTATAAAAGGAGGCCCATGGCAACCATAGAAAGGATTCGGACACCTGTACACTCACACGCGCGTAGCTGCTCTCGCCCCGGGGCAACCCTACCGGGCAAGAGCATTGCGTTTCCACCACCATCCACCATCAATCCAACAAAGCAGGAGTAGGGTTTTACGCCTCGCGGCGGCCCGAACTTGGGTAAAACTGCCCGTGTGATCTCTGCCGCGCTACGCTGCGCTCCTCCGCTCTTTGTGCAACGTGCTCAGTCCCCCTGTCGAACCAAAAGGGGCCCTTGGCCCCATAGGTGGCCGTGGTTTCCCACGACAAGATCCTAGAGTTTACATAATGAATAAATAAGCGGCAGTTTGATACTAAAAAAAAGGTCACTTCCTTCTTCGCACACTATGGGTTGTTTGGTTTGTGACTAAGATTACGAAAGGTTGCCACACCTAAGGTTAGGAGTTACTAAAAAACTAAGGTTAGATAAGTTTGACCAACTTAGATGAGTGTTTGGTTTAAGCCACACCTTAGGCAACCCACACTAGGGCCCACCTGATATACACACAAAAAGTGTGGCAAGATTCCCTTAGTCTTGCCAACTTGTGGCTCTCATTTTGAAGAACTAACCTTAGGCAAATTTGGCAACATTGTATGGCAAAGTGTGGCATTGCTAGGCCTAAAACCAAACAGCCCCTACACGTGCAACACTTGTTGCAAACAGATTTTTTTTCACACACGGAAGACACGGGGTTGTTTTGTTTGTGTCTTTCATAGATTTATTTTTTCAAAAAGTTTATCTTTTGATCTGTGCGTTCAAATCATGACCCATTTTTTCCTTTGCATTTTTCACATTGAGATATTCGTAACTAGATCCTATGTTTATATGTTTTGACATTTTCTTCCAAGAAAATATGTGCTTTCAACTGATAGTAACTTGTGCTTTCAAACTTATACTAAATCATACTTTCAACTTCAAGTAATGTAATTTATGCTTCCATGGGGTGAAGTACAATTTTGCTTCACTTTTATGAAACACGGTTATGCTTTCACCAAAAAGGGAAAAATAAATGAAAAGAAAACTGAACTAAAAACGGAAAAAACAGAAACCTAGAGAAAAAAACTCGGAAAAAGAAAACAAAAAAAGCCCAAAGAAAAACCTTTCAATGGGAGAAGTGCCAGTGCACGCCACTTGGTAACGCTAGAACGCTTCTGCGTCGTGGAGACAGCCCCGACGGGAAGCCCCTCCAAAGGGCACTCATGGGTTAGTTACACTCCTGTATACGGATAAACATTACCCTAAAAGGCCTATCCGATAATAAATGTGTCTAGAAAATGATAATATATCATCGATTTAGTCCCCAAGATCTTAGTTGAACTCACACAAATCTTTTGTGCACATATCAAGGGGAGGCTTTTTATCGTATTTTCACGATGTTTTGCGGGTATACAAAGAAAGTGCACACATTTTTATACACACAAGCAACTAAAACCTAATAACTCTAAATGCACACATATTAGTGGAAGTACAGAGCACCCCAACATAAATAAAGATTACATCAAGGTCTGTGGACCACCTAGCGACCACTACCGGCGCCAGAATGCACTACTAGGGAAAAGCCTAGCAGTAGCGCGGGTTTTAGGTGTATCAGTAGCGCGGGACCCGCGCTACTGATACGGCGCTACAGCTAACTTGTAGCAGTAGCGCGTGTCCACCCGCGCTACTGCTATACATGGGTAGCAGTAGCGAGCTTTACCGGAACGCGCTGCTGATAATAGCTGTAGCGCTCTACAGTAAGCCGCGCTACTGCTAAGTGCGCGCTGTTGCTAACTTTACTCCCCTCGCTACTGCTAGTTTTATTAGTTTCTGATTTTTTTTCTGCATATTTGTTTTGTATTTGTATAGGCTTTATACAATAATCTCTAGCATATCATACACATACAAATGTAATCATAGCATACACATACAAATAGTCTCATCAAATCATGTCATCATCATAATCATCATCCAACACAAAGTGGTCTCTCGTCATCATCTCGAAAATAGCGATACAAGTCTCGAATACTTGCAACTACATCGTCATCCATCTAAATAATGATATACACGAGAAGAGCTGTCACTATGAGTGAGAGCGAAACTATGCAGTACATGAGGCGGCAGTTATGAGTCCTCTCTCACGCTAGCGTGAACCTCAAGTAATTAGCTTCTGCTTCTTGTCTGCTTTTGAAGCCTTTATGGCTGGCGCCCGAGACCCCCTCCACTTGCGTCTGACACTCGGGCCACTCGTCGTACACTCCCGGAACCTTCCCTTTGTACACGACATAGCACTGCTTCTTCGCCATCAAGAATCTAGGTACCTGTTAGAGATGCATCTTCGTAAAGAGAATGTACAATCATATGCAACAAAATATACTTGAGCAACACGAAAAAGAAAGGGTTAGTAACTAGATGTAACATATAGTAAACATAAATAATCAATGCAGTTTCATCGTACGCAAACTAATTAACTAGAGGTACGCAGGTCATTGTACCCAAACTAACAAAGTAGCGTTACGCAAGTTCGGCAAGGACCGTGGACATCACAAAGTTTCATCGCTACAGAAAGTATACAAGTTCAACCGACACATATCATCATCATCGACATCGTAAATCACTAGAACTTCCATCCTTCCGTATCATCGAGGATACACCCTAACTTCTTGAACGGCGTGAGGTCCTGACGTTGCATGCCTATGCGAGTTCGGACGTCAGCTCGCGATATAGGGCCGTGGTGGAACATCCCCTTCTCTTCGACGACTTCTTTCATGATGATCGTCGCAATGTCCCTCTGGATGCGAAAGAAGTCATCTCTAAGTTTATAATCCGCTTCTCCTTGAGATTCTACCCACTTGTGGATATGATCATCGTTTCTGGTTGCCATGCGAAGCTTTTGGTGATCCCTTCTGAACTTCATCATGAGATGGAGGAGGTAGAATCCATCGTTCCTGCTTGGTCGGGACATGGATGCAGCAGAAATTAGTTTTATGCGAGAAACTCGTCTTCTTGTTCCTTTGTTTCCTGATCTACAAGTAGCCACCCCTCAAGCTGAATCCTTGGAGAGCATCATCTAGAATATTCATCACGTGGGTGTCACTACAAAAAAAACCACTTCCGTGATGATACGTATTTATCATAGTAGGTCGCGTTTTTGTCATGCATGTACATCCATGACGATTTTATGACAGAATCAAGATAGTCATACCTGTGCTGTCGTAGAAGTGTTCCATGACAATACCAAAATTATCATCACGGAAGTGTCCACTTCCATGACGATAAATGGCCCATCATGGAACTGCTTTCGTCAAGGGTAACCAACACGTGGCATCCACCGTAACGGGTCGCCGTTAAGCTATCGGGTTCCGGTTTGGATCTGATAACCCGTTAACAGCCCGGACCAATGGGGATTTTCCACGTGTAAAATCAGCATTGGCTGGAGGAAACACGTGTCGGCTCCTCGGTGGGCCAGATGTCGCCCGTCCAATGGAGGAGACGTGCCTATGATACGTCGACACGTGGCAGGGCCCAACAGAGGTCCATATAGGTTAAAAAGGCTGGCCCAGTCAAAGGCCCGTAGTATTTACTCAGGTACTAGTGGGCCTGTTTAAACATGGCCCATTTACGGCCTGAAGCCAGATCTGGCCCGTTAATTGTTCGCCGAATATTGGGCCCAATTACGGCCCAGTGACATTTCGGCCTGTTAGTGGCCCGATGTCGACATGGGCCCATTTCAGCCCGATGTGTCTTTTGGCCTGGGAATGGCTTGTGCTGCCCATGGGCCATATATGGCCTGACATGACTTTGGGCCTGTTAAAGGCCTGTCGTATAATTCGGCCCATTGATGCCTCTACTAAGCTTTCAGCCTCTTAAAGGCCCATGATATCAGTGGGCCAACCTGTTTTGCCATTAAAGTTCCGATTGGATTCCGAAAAGTTGAAGTTAGCAAAACATCTCAACTGGGAGTTAGAACAACAAACCAGTTAAACAAACAAGGAATTAAAAAGTTTCGATTGGATGCTGAAAAGTAGTTATTAACATCATTGTAACCGGTTGCAGCAGCAACAGTTAAACAAACAAGTTTTGCAAAAGGTACCTGTTGTGGCATTGGAGTTTCTCTTGGATCCTGAAAAGTTGAGTAGCCAGTAACATGATTAGAGCAACCGGTTGCAGCAGCAAAGCAGATAAACAAACAAACAAGTTTTGCAAAAGGAACCTGTTGTGGCATTGGAGTTTCTCTTGGATCATGAAAAGTTGAGTAGCCAGTAACGTGATTAGAGCAACCGGTTGCAGCAGCAAAGCAGATAAACAAACAAGTTTTGCAAAAGGAACCTATTGTGGCATTGGAGTTTCTCTTGGATCCTGAAAAGTTGAGTAGTCAGCAACTTGATTAGAGCAACAAGTTACAGCAGCAAACCTGTTACACAAATATATTTTTGAAAATGTACCTGCTGTGCAATTGGACTTCCAATTGGATCCTGAAAATTTGAAGTTGGTAAGATGATTACAGCAACAAGTTACAGCAGCAAACCAGGTAAACAAGGAAGTTTCTGAAAACATACCTGTTGTGCCAACGGAGTTTCAGTTGGATCCTGCAAACTTGAATGTTAGCAATCATAAATAAAGTGTTGCAAGAGCCATAAGAAACTAACATCAAACTAGTAAAACTAACCAGTTTTGGCAACATATTTAATTACACATGAACTAGTAAAACTAATAAGTTCTTGGCAACGTATTAAAGTAACAAGTCGGTACCGTTTACCAGCAACACAGACATCTGTAAATTTCTTTGATGTAAGCAAAATGATTCCGACACATATATATATATATAAGTTAAAAAGACGGTGTCCCTCATATAAACCTGACAATTGTCTATCTATGAACATGCAAACATTACTAGTGCTACAAGTGATAACAACAAACCATTTAAACAAACAGGGTATCAGAACGTAAATTACACGTGAATTTTGCTGCACCCTAGAAGTACATATGACCAGCTATCTACGTGCTTAAGTAGTTATTTAAGTTCAGGAAAACAGGTAATTCTTAACAGTAAGTATCAAACACATAGATAGGCGCAGTCTATAATAGGATTAACAGGCTATGGCATTATGTAATCAGTAGCAAACTAAATTAAGCCAAGCAACGTAATTGAACAATTTTGCAATAAGTGGCTAACTAAAATTCCGAGAAACAGGTAACTGAACTTACGCTAGCTCTTTGTACAGGCACACTGCAACTTCTTTTTCGCTTACAAGGTTCTACGAAGGAGTCCATGGCATCAATTGCTTGGATACGCAGTCCCAATACTTCTTTCTTCCCACACTGCATTGGTAAGTCGAATGATTAATCTGATAAGATGGTGCGTCCTTGATATGTTATATGAGGACGGGTTGTCAGACTAGTTACAGCAATACACATCACATTGGCTTTTACTGTATATTTCATGCGATTACATTTGGCATATCGAGATCTAAGCAATCTACAATAGGATGAAAAGACCGACATCCTTCACATTATTGGCGAACTCAGCTCATAGAAACAAGCAATTCAACCATTCTGTGGGTAAATCAAAAGTGCCACTGGAATATTTTTCACTACCCCAATTATACACGCAAAAAGGGGCAACGCCACCGTAGGGGCTGGTATGGGCGGCCACCTTGGGTGGCTGGAAAGTGTGCACCTAATTTGAGTCATCCAGGTTGGCCCAGGCTAGTTTTGTTCGTCCCAGCGCACAAGCAAGCAATGTAAAAAATGTTTCAATTTGGATGGGCCAATAATGTAAGTGCAAGGCAGGCCCTATAGCAGGCTCACGGCCCAAACGAGCGCCTCCCATATCGATCGATAGCAGGAAAACTCCCAATTCGTTCGCTCCAGCCTCCAGTCTGGTTCGCTCCTAACCTAGCCGCCGCTGGACAGACCGACACAACACTTCCTCGCGCCCTCGTTGGACGCTGGTCACCGGGCTTCAAGTGAATGGAAGGACAAGAAGATGAAGATCCAACCCTGGGTGTAGCCTGTGTGGGAGGCAGTGGCGGCAGCACGGACATGGCATCAAGCTTGCGCAAACAGACAGTCGCAGCTTGCAAGAGCAGCATGCGCAACAAGCAGGTACATCACATCCCTGATTATATCTAATTCAACTGTTCAAATCTGACGGTGTTGTAAAACTGCTTGTATGTAGGGAATCCATAAGAAAATGAAACCAATTTCTGCTTATTTTATAGGGACAAATGCATTTTTGCCCTTAGTCGGAACCACCCCATGGGTTTTGCCCTTATTTTCCGGCTCTACTCAGTTTTGCCCTTAGATTTGTCCCTGAGGTCGTGCGAGTGCCCTTTGACCATTTGACCAATACTTTGAAAATTCATAACAAATTCATCTAAACCCATAAAAATGAAAATAAGATATCAAAATGTTTAGAAAAACATTAACTTTATGTGCATACCATTTACATTAAGGAAAAAGGTAATGTTTAAACTACCCGAGGTTATTAATGACATTATTAAAAGTAAAAAGGTATAACAATACTTTTTTCATGAATAAAAATTACATGCAAATGTAGGTGGTGTTTTCTAAACATCCTGATATCTTATTTGCCTTTTTCGAAGTTAATATAACCATGTTATGAATTTTCAAACGACTTTGATCATTATTGTGAAACGTCATAACAAGTTGATATGAATTCACAAACATGCAAATTAGATATCAGAATGTTCACAAAACATCACCTATATGTGCATGTAATTTTTATTCATGAAAAAGTATTGTTTGTACCTTTTTATTTTTAATAATGTTAATAACATTAATAACCTCAGGTGGTTTAAACAACACTTTTTTCCTGAATGCAAATAACATGCACAAGAAGATAATGTTTTTCTGAACATTTTGATATCTTATTTGCATTTTTAAGAGTTTGTATGAATTTGTTATGAATTTTCAAAATATTGGTCAAACGGTCAAAGGGCATTCACACGACCTTCGGGACAAATCTAAGGGCAAAATTGAGCAAAGCGGAAAAGTAAGGGCAAAACCCATGGGCTGGCACAACTAAGGGCAACAGAGTAATTGTCCCTATTTTATAACTCCCCCAATCAATACTGAACTGACTGAACCTGATGTGTCTAATCAAGTTTCCAGTGCAAACATACAAGCTCATGTTGTTCTTGAGCCTGAAGTGTCTAATGAACAGACTGCTGATGAAGGATTTGATGCAAACATTTTACATGCTCCTGGTGATGAACATATAGTGTCTAATGAGGGATCTAATGCAAGCATTTTGCAAGCTCCCATTGAAGGATTTAGTGTCTAATGATGATCTGCTATGTTGAGAGAGAGATAGAGATTTGCAGGAATTGATGACAAGCAAATTATAGTACATTTTCATGGCTTGAGGAAACATCGAGGCCATCTACCAGAAAGTCCCCGTATCATGACAACGTAGCATAAATACTTTTCTAATTTGTTGTTTGAAACTATTGGCATACTTGTGCAGCATAGATATATTGATATGCAGTTTGCGCACTGGTTATAGGTGCAATTACACTTCGATATTTTCAGCCAGAGAACGAATAATTCAAGCAGGTATAGTCCATGTTAGTAGTCCTTGTACACCATGTTGCATTTTGTGTTTTTTGGTGCTTACATCATTTAGTGTTTTATAATCTGGAACTACTTTGGATCATTAGCTGGTTTTCAAAGTGCATGTAGCTTCACATTTCTCAAGTTATGTTGATTTCTGGAGTGCAAGTGCCTTTGTATTTTTTAAGTTAAATTTTCGCCCCTGGTAACTTGAATTCGTGGATCCGCCACTGCACCCAAATCATACACGCAGGCTAGTACGAATTAAATGAAATGCAGGGACTTATGCTAGCTCGTTGTACAGGCTCACTACAGCTCTGCTTGCGCTTGGGATGTTCCATGTACAAGTCCATGTTACCACTTGCTTGGATGTGCAGGCCTTGTGCTCCTTGCATCCCCCTCTACATTTTTGACACGGCGAATGGTTGATCAAATAAGAGGAATTGACCTTGCTGTTGTACCGGAGGATAGGTACTTATAAGGTTATACCGGTGTGCAGGATGTGTACCAGATCCCGTAGCGCCGTCATGCTTCGCTAAAAAATGGTTTTGCTTGTTTCAGATGATATCTCCAGAAGAAATAAGAGTTAAAGTTAGAGTTGCATAGGCGTGTGTGTAAGCTAAGAGAGTAGTAAAGGATATCCAAACATCATCGGAACAGTGCACAATGGAGTGATATGTGGATACTAGTCCAGGCCGGCATTTGGGCATGCTCGCCTAGCTAGAGTGCGGGTCACTTCAGAGCCATTGAGGGTGATGCGCTGGCGTTGGCTGGCCGCGCACGGATGCAGATCTTGAGCGGCAGCGGAGCGCTATGATGCGGTGGACGAGACCGTTGGTGAAGCCCCAACGGCCTCGGGGGGTGGAGGTGCGACGATGTGCTCAGTGAAGTAGCCCCGGTGAGGTGGGAGACGGTGTCGGTGAAGCGCACCTGATGCGGTGGAAGTCGGTGTCTGTGAGGCACTTCGGTTGCGGCGGCCGACGTTGTCAGTGGACCACCCAGTGCGGTGGACGAGGGCGTAGATGAGGTAGCTCCGGTGCGGTGGTGAAGCGCGACCATCGTCTTCGTCGTCGTCCGGCACAGAGGTGGGGAAAGAGACGAGACGAGGGGCAATTCGAACTTTGCTTGGGTTGGCGGCGAATTAGGGATTTGAGCGCTCTGGGCGCGAAAGGGGACGGTGGAGAAGGGAGATTTTGCAGGGCTGGAATTGGGGCCGCCAGATATTTCAATCTGAAACATGGAAGCGTGAACTTTTTTTGTCGTCATTCTTTTTTTGGGGGGCGGGGGGGGGGGACGGAGGGGGTGGGTGGCTGGGTGCTAGCGTCCGTACGACACATGCGACCACCACGGCACGACCCTGGTCTGCCTGGTGCGCCTACATTTGAGAAAGCAAACGAATCTTCTTTCATTTGCAAACGAATCTGTATGTATTACCATGCCAGTGTTTTCCTTGCAAATAATTAGTCATTCGAAATGAGATACTATAAATTAATTAATGAGGAGTTATTTGAATTAGAGTGTGTGTCACATAGCGATCTCCAATTCTAACATGGATTTCGCATTTCACGGTATCCACACTACTTTTTTAATACAAATTCATATGTATAATATGAACACCATGGTAGTGAGAAAACTTTGGATGGATTCAAACATATGACCTACAAAATAGCACAATAATCGAGTCAATGTCAACATTTCTAAACCTAGTATGGCACGAATTTGAAATAATTACGGAAGCCATATGCATGGTCCTCAATTCAAATCTTACAATGTACACTAAATTGAAACGTCGATATTAAGTCTCGTACTATCTACATTCAAATGTGTGTTTGTATAGCCCCCCCCCCCCCCCCCCCGGGCACACATGCTACATACTTCCTGTATCGATCAATCTTCCTCTCCTAACCACCTTAGAAAGCTATCAGTTTCCGACACATGTTCATTCTTTCTCTCCATGTTTCGATCTCTAACTCTCTCAACTACACAGCCCCCTTTTTCCACTCTGTTACCAAATGTATCTCTCTCACACACCCGCCATTGCACTCCATGCCGAGCGCTCTCTCTCTCTCTCTCTCCCGCCCGCCCTCTCTCATTGGGTACATGCATTGCCTATCTAGACCCCCCTCTCATGCGCACGCACGCACATTGTCTATCTAGGTCACTCTCTCGAGACTGTCTCACTCTTTCTTCCGCACGGCGGCCCACACTCGCTCAATCTCACTCTCTTTATCTAAGTCTCAATTAACCTCGCTTTCTCTCACACACAAATGATATATCTCCCTGTTCGGGCCTCGATCGGCACACTCTATACTCTCTCACGCAGATTGTCTATCTAGGTCAGTCCATCCAAGCCACCCCCACTCTTTCAACCTCATGGCGGGCCACGCTCGCTCAATCTCTCTCTCTCTCTCTCTTTATGTATGTCTCGATTGACCTCGCTCTTTCTCAGACACAAACGATATATCTCCATGTTTGAGCCCAATTCGACATATTCATATTGTATACTCTCTCACACACATTGTCTATCTAGGTCACTCTCTCCAACCCGTCTCACTCTTTCGATCGCATGAAGACCCACACTCGCTCAATCTCTCTTCCTTTATCTATGTATCGATTGACCTTGCTTCCTCCCACGCACAAAATATATCTACATGTCTGTGACTGGATCATCACTCAAGCTCTATCTTACAGCCCTCACCCTTCCCAAAAGCTCAACCGGACAATATCTCTCCAGAGCATATATATCTTTTCAACGAATGCCGGACCACACTCACTTTGTCTCTCTATCTATCTGTGTCTCGATTGACCTCGCTTTCTCACACCGAATCTTCCACACATTGAAGCTACCTCTCCATCCCTCGCAGAGCCGGAGCTATTTACATTGCGAGGGGGACTCCAACCTTGGATTAATTTGCGAAGGCATTTATTCCGGTGGGTTTAGATTATATTTTCATAGCATTCGGCCCACAACTACTCCAAACACCGTTGCAACCCCCGCACCTCCCCCAATTGATTTCCCTCTGGCTCGGTCACCGCTCTCTCGCACGTCCTTTCTCACCTTCCACGTCGCACCATGGTATTTTTGCAAAAAAATCTATTGTTCTCTTTAATTATTACAAATAAGCTACAAACTACACACCGATAGTCCACCTGTAATGGAACAAATTTCGACCAACAAATTAAAGTGCTACAAACTACACACCGAGGGGCCCACCTGTCATGGAACAAATTTGGACCCATATATAAATTAAAAATGAAAAGGGACAAGGATCGAACATGCGACCAGGGCCTTCAAGCCGCACGTCAATAGGCAACATAGTAGCAACATTTGTTGTACCCCCCTTTGTTGATATAATGTTTTTATATTACCACAGCCTATTTAATGGATAACATGTTTTAATATTAATTTTAGTACATTAGTGGGACCGGCTCGTTAGCACGTACTATTTGCCTTCACTTACTGGTGGGTTCCATGTCTGCACTCTCTCTCTCTCTCCTCCCCCTCTACGTTTAGACGCACGGGCAAACATGAAGAACACGCGGGCGATGTTGCCGTTGACCATATTTGGACGCGTTCACAAGTTACGGCACCAGTTTCACGTACTAGTAGTATTATACATGTAACAAGTTTAGGAACAAAAGTGACCGTGACAGACAAGTTAGGCTAGTTGTAGTACTATTTATCTACTACTCCGTCATAATTAAATGCGTGGATAAATAGATGTATCGCCTAGTGCTCGAACAAGGGGACTGGTCGCGCCCTACAAGTATTTGGAATTGACTTCCCTAAAAAAATATTTGGAATTGACATGGTATTTAATATGAAATGTTTGCGATGAGAAGGAATACATGTGGCTTGATGATGTTTTATATTTAATTTGATACGGCTCTAGCAGAACATTCAATCGAACAAACCATAGATTTCATTCAGTCTGACTCCGACTTTACATTCATACGACGATCGAACTAAAATAAACGGAAATGATAAATCCCAAACGTTCAGATTTTAAGCATGGCAATCCGAACATTTTTCATGACAAATTTAGATTATGCGGTGGCGGCGGTGGCGTCTTGCGGTGGGAAGCGGCTCCTCTGTCGTGCTCTGTGTGCCGTCGGGCCACTGACCGACGGCGACGGCGGCGTCTTGTGCCGTTGTTGGCGTACTCCTGGATGTTGGCCCTAGCTTCAAGGAAGGCCAGAATGTTCTGGACTTCGGTCTCCAGGAGCGAGTCAACTGGCGGGAGGAGGCGACTGACGTTGGTGCAAGGAAGCGGTCGACGGCGGTGATCCATGCCACTGAGGGGGGCACTGGCACCCGCACGGGGACAGGCGCTGGCAACAGCGCGGCGGAGACATTCATGTGCACGGGCACCAGCACGGGCGCGCGCGTCAGGGCACGCGCAGGCGCATGCGCTGGCAGGTGCACGGGTGCGTGAAAGTCGGCGGGGACCTCATGGAACCCCGTGGCATCAAGCTCGGCGACAATGTGTGGCTCCCAGCCCATCAATGCCACGGGGATGGGCGCTGGCGTAGTCGAGGCAATGGGAGCCGGAATGGGAGCGGGGACAGGCGCGGCGTCTTCCCGCAAGGCCAGTTCAAGCTCGTCCCAAAGCGCCTTATGTTCTTGAGACTCCGGCTGGGTATCTTCCTCAGGAAACTGGAAGACTAAGGGCAGACCATCGTGATGCGGCATGGCGTACGGTTAGGTCAGGCTGGTTGGAGGTAGATGACAGGAGGATCGGAGAGGAAGAGAGAAGATTGTAGCGATACCGGGTAGTGCGGGGGTGATTTTAAACTGCAGCGCCGACGCCATTAAAAGTGGGGGCAGTTGGGACGAAGGTGGCGGCGGAGCCTGGTCAAAGGGCTCGCCTCCCGGTGAGCCTGCGCAGCGGCCTGCTCGCACGCCTCCCGGTCAGCCGACGTAGCGGTCTGCTCGCACGCGTCCCGTCGACTCACACGCTTGCTCAGACGGACCTGCCGATGAGAAGCGGGACTCGTGGTGGCACGTAAACACCCACGGCTTGAATAGTGAAAAGTGTTCGCGTTAATGTGACAGGTCTTTGTTCCAAAATACCTTAGCTCTTCATTTGTGCAACTTTTCATAAGCAGCTTGTCTCAAATTGAACAAAAAAAATACGACAGCATATTTGTGCCATATCACGAGACCATGCTCAGTTTCATGAATTTCAGGTCACTTTTGGATTTTTTGAAATTTAAAATCCAGGATTCGAAACAATATCATAACCTGCATCATGCAATAAATTTTCAAGCGATACATCTTTACTGTTGTAGATGTTAATATTTCTTAACCAAGGATTTGGTCAAACATTTTGCTTAGTTAGACTTCAGACAAGTTATATATGCAGAGTAAAAGGATAATCCCTCCATACCAGTGCATTGCCTGATATATTAACTCAAGAACTAGGCAAGAACAAACGGGGCTCAATTCTGTGCTCATCCTGGTGTAGTACTTCTATTAGTACTAGGCAATGGAGTTGACGGGTGACCTTGGGTAGCGGCGACCGAGGGAATTGAACCGTGCTCGGCACGGTAGGTAATGTTGTCTAGTTACTAAAGCATCCCTCCATTGTTCATCGGTAGTCATTATGGACCGGGGACATGAGGGGAATTTCCTAGGGCTGGAATTCTGGCCGCCAGATATTTCGTCTCGAAACGCAGAGGCTCGAGTGGTTGGGGTTGGCTAATGTGTGTACCACATACGAAGCAAAATGAGTGAATCTACACTCTAAAATATGTCTATATACATCCGTATGTGGTAGTCCATTTGAAATCTCTAAAAAGACAAATATTTAGGAACGAAGGGAGTAAAATGTAAGCCATGCATGGTCCTCAATTCAATATTTAAAATGAACAGGAAACTGAAACATGAATATTAAGTCTAGTACTACATACATGCGAATGTTGTGTTTAGGTCTCTCCATCGACCCCCCCCCCCACCCCCACGCACACACACATACTTCACGTATCGATTGATGTTCATTTCTTTGTTAATAGAGCTATTGGTACCCGACACACGCGCGCTCATTATTGCTCTTCACGTTTCGATTTCCATTTATGTCATTCCCGCCCTCACACTCTCAACAAATGTATTTCTCACACACAACCTCGTCGTGCCCTCCATGACAAACGCTCCCTCTCTCTCTCTCAAGACACATCTGTTGCCTTTGTAAAACACCTTCACCGTGCACGCACACACAAAGTCTATCTAGGCCACTCTCTCAGTAACTATCTCCCTCCAGCCCTCACCACAGCTTCGCCGCACAATATCTTGGTGTATCATCTTTAACATTCGAGTGTACGCTAGGCCACACTCCCTCGATCTCTCCCTCTATAAATGACTCGATTGACCTCGCTTTTTCGCGTCGTCTCTCTCACACATAGACGCTCGCACTACACCTCTTGCATAGGCGGAGCTATGTAGATTGTCAGGGGTTACCCCTCGACCTTAGATAAAATTGTGAAGCTATGTTTAGGATTGTTTAGATTATATTTTTTGAACATTATATTTGTCCCCACCCTCCCAAACACCGATTGGTTGTGCACCCCCCCTCCCCGGGAGAATATCAGGTGCCCCCACACCTTAGATGCTATATGCTGATACGAGTTCCTTGGAGCTTGTAGATCTGAGATATAGCAGCTCGCAGGATGTCTTAATATTTTTACAGGAAACCTTAATGAGTTTGAGAATTGCACACAATTTGTACAAAAAACTACTCACATGCCCTTGGATCCCATATCCAACGACCTCGAAGCTCGTATCACCGTAGCATCTAAGATGAAGGAGGACCTCATATTCTCCTGTATGTAAGAATATCATGTGCTACCACACCTTAGATGCTTTGGTGATACAAGCTCTTCGGAGCTGTTGGATCTATGATCCAACAACTCCTTGGTGGTTCGAATGTTTTTTTGCAGAAAAGCCCCCAAAGAGTTCGGCCACTGCTTACAAGCACAAAGACTGCTCAGATGCCATTGGATCTCACATCGAACGACCTCGAAGCTCGTATCACCGTAGCATCCAAGCTGCGAGAGCACCTGATGTTTTCTCGAATGGAAGAATATGAGGTTCTCCCGCATCATAGATTCTATGGTGATACGAGTTCCCGGGAAATCTAACGGCTCACAGTAGGAGGTTTGAATGTTTTTGCAATATAGGCCTCAAAGAGTTTGGGAATTGCGCAGAAAGTACAAGTACTACGCATGTGGCATCTGATCACAGATCATATGACCTAGATGCTCGTATCACTGTAGCGGCTAATTAAGCTACTGAGAGCACCTAATATGAGGTACTGCGAGCCGTTGGATCTAAGATGCAGTGGCACACATGAGGCCTGAATGTTTTAATTGCAAAAAAAACCTTGGAGAGTTTGGAAATTGCGCATAATTACAAAGACTACTCCCAAGCCATTGGATCTCAGATCCAACGACGTAAAAACTTGTATCACCATAGCATCTAAGCTGCGGGGTGGATGTGATATTCTATGCCGCTGTCATTTTTGTTCCTAAACTTGCAAAATACGTGTAATTGGTGCATTACTTGTCTAACCACGCAAAGTGTTTGTGCAAAAAAACCATCCTACACTGAAATATCGGAACAACACATGGGACTTGTCATTGATCAAATTTGGACCTAAAACTAACAAATCTGAAAGACGAGATTCGAATTGGCAACCTAGACTACAAAGCGTAAGTCGATAGCCTGAAACAGCCCCGGCTTTTGGCTTTGTCGCATAACTTGATTTCATACAGTATTACGTTGAGTAGAGTAGAGGGAGTGGCTCGTCAACACGTGCATGACCGTTGACTTACTTACTGGTGGGTCCCATGTCTGCGATCTCTCTCTCCTCTCCATCGTCTAACCTTTAGACGCACGGGCACACACGAAGAGCGGCGCGAGCTTGCCGTGGTGTTATTATCTCTATCTCTACTCCTATAAAAGACTCAGTTGGTGATGATGGTGTGTCTGCCATCCGTCATTTCTGACCATTAGATCTGCATCTAACGGCTGAAGGTAAGTTATGGCATTTTTGCAACAATAGCCCACTTCTCTGCTCCAATTTGCAGAAAACCCCTTATTATCTTATAAGCAACCACATCCCTCCCTCACCTCATCAAAACAGCCTGAGAAATATATTTCTCTACTCCTATAAAAGACTCAGTTGGTGATGATGGTGTGTCTGCCATCCTTCATTTCTGACCATTAGATCTGCATCTAATGGCTGTGAGGTAAGTTGTGGCATTTTTGCAACAATAGCCCACTTCTTTGCTCCAATTTGCAGAAAGCCCCTTATTATCTTATAAGCAACCACATCCCTCCCTCACCTCATCAAAACAGCCTGAGAAATATATTTTGAGTGAAAAGTAATATATTTTTAGTGGTATATATGTATATCAAAACAAGAGTGTTTTCTTTCAAGTTTGTGAACAAGTACTATTCTACTTTGGATCCATTGCAACGCACGGGCACATTGCCAGTAACTAAAAATAATGCTTGGAAATAGAAGAATCGCCTAGAACAAGAGACGTTGTGGCTGGTCGAGACAGAGCTAACCACACCTATCCTCCGTGCCACGTTAGCATGATGAAGCTGTGTGGCTAGTGGGGTGTTTTCGACCGACTGGCTGGGTCCCGAGGTCGAACCATAGGTAGTATGTCTGATACAGTATATTTTTACACGCACATTTTTCCTCCGTGCCGAGACGTGGCACACCCTACCGCGCGGTTTCTGGGTCCTCCCGGATGGTGCACGCATATTTTCTTCCTTGCCGAGACGTGGGACGCCCTACCGCGCATTTTCTGGGTCCTCCTCGGTCGTAGCGCCAAAGCAAGTAAATGAGTCGTCAAATCACAAAAGCCCACCTTTCCCGCCGAGTACATCAGTGAAGCACGGTGGCTAGCTAGCTGGGCTAGTGCGACCGATTAGCTAGGCCGCCGCCACATTTGTTTTTTCACCACTTTTTTCTCTCCTTGCCGGCAGGTAAATTTAAATATCCACCGCGGTGTTGCTCTGGTCTTTGGGTGCGGCAGGCGCGGCAGGATTTTTATTTTTTTGATTGACGGGAGCAGGCGCGGCAGCAATTAGTCATGATGACTCCGCCTGTAAAACCCACTGCTCCCGGATGTGAAAAGTCGTTGACTGGTGTTTTCCCATGGTGAAAACCAAAAGATTCACCCCGCTTCTTGGCTGGCTCCCTCTGCCTTCCCGTAGATTGCATTGCCTTTCAGCCGTTTTGCCCCCTTTGCTTTCTCTCCCCATTGCTTCTACCTAGTTCCATGGCGGCGCACCAGATCACGGAGTCTGAGGTGAGGCGCCTGACACAGGAGCTCCAGGCCAAGGATGCGGAGCTCAGGGCCAAGGACGTGGAGCTCCGTGAGCTCAAGGAGGAGAGGAGTGCCATGCTCCTCCTTTATGTGCGGGAGTTCACGGAGCTTCAAAAGCGGCAGGCATCCACCACAAAGATGCTCGAGGCATCGGCGGCGTTGCTGCAGAAAGCGGGAGATACGATAGGCGGTCAGGCGAGCCGGCTGGAGCGCGAGCGGGCTGATCGTGACGAGGTCCAGGATCGCCTCAACCACTTGGTGGACCATGTTGCCACGCACGTGTTGCGGCTGTGCGATGCCTACCGTTGTGCCAGCGCGACCATGCCGGCCGTCGGGCTAAACCCGTTCGACCATCCCATCGACTTCAACGAGCTGCGGCTTCCTGACTTGGTCTCCTTCTTCACCTATATCTCCGAGGAGCTGAGCCGTCTCCGCGCGATGGTGGGGGCGGAGCTAGACAAGGAGGGGTTGTGGGCTGCCGTCGCCGTTGCCGCGCGAATCCTCTTAGGGCTTCGTCATCAGAATCCATTCGTGCCATTGGACGCCGTCTTTGACGAGCTGGCTCCCGTCGACCGGGAGCGGGCTCTGCGGGCGGTGGCACCCTGCATCACCAACGTCGTGTGCCTCGAGAAGCAGAGGGACTTCGGTGGTGTTTAGGCATCATCTGCATGGGCATGTCCATGTGTCGGCGCAACATGACCGTTGGATCAAACTCAGACGGTGCAGATCAGTCACTATAGCACAAAGCGTGTGGGTGTGTTTGGTTGCATTCTCATATCAATATAGTTGTTCCCTCTTCATGCATGCTCATCTCAGCACCCCTCTTCATGCATGCTCCTAGTGTATTTGTGTTAACCTACTAGTGTGGACTCATGCACCCTTCATGCACTCTGCCAAACACCCAAAAGTGGGTCGAGAAGGGAACTTTTGCTCCCATCCCATGCACCCTTCATACACCCTACCTAACAATGATTCGTGCTTCATATGGTTCATGTTCTGTGGAGTACTGTAGCACCATACTCTTCGTGTGTTGTAGACCTAGTTCTGTTAACATTGATCTCACCGTTCATTCTCGACGGGACAGTCAAAAAAGGGGTATGTTACATTACTGTTCATATAGTTGACATGCGCACAACATCATTTGTTATCATCATATCTTAGTACACTAGCAACAAGATTATGTAGTACTGACGTATGAACCACTGCACATGCCTAGTAGTAGGAGTACTGTGTAAGTTCAAGTGGCTGCCGTGTTTCGCACTCCTCCATCGTAAGGGTGGAAACGCTTGCTATAATCAATTTTTTTCTTCAGAAATAGTGGACACGCTCTACCGTGCGGATCCTCCTCGACGGTCGTCGGGAACCTTGCTACTCACTTTCGCCGATGTGTGGGACAACCAGCATCGGGGTCCACTTTCCATGCACGAAATTACTCCGTACTAGAGTGCACAACTGCACGGTAGACTACCCCGGTCGAAGCGCCGCAGTAATGCCCAATGAGCTGTCAAATCACAAAACCCCAACCTTTCCAGCAGTAAGTTGTACGGACGAAGAAACCATCATTTCACTCTTCTCCCTCAGCTTCCTCTCTTGAAGAAAACCCCAACTCACTTCTCCCTCATCTTGTTCCTCATTTCTTCAAGAAAACCCCGACGCGCTTCTGCCATTGTTCTTCTCTCCCAAAGAAGGAAAGGTGAGCACATCAATGGTGTTATTCTGGCCAAGGCCCGGTCTTGCAACCCCGAGACTGATCCTATAACTCCCTCTCTGTTCTTCTTTTGGGTTTGTGATTATGGTTTCTTTTCTTTTATTTCTATTTGTTAGTTTCTTGATGGACCCTGGAGCACCGGCCGAAGTGATGTCTATGGCTCTGGCCAAAACCGTCGAGGCTCAGGGTACGAAGAAGCGCAAGCACCCCGCCGAGACTACCGCAGACAAGCTCAAGGCCATCGCCCTGTCCAAGCCCCCCTCTCCGGGATCCCTCATTAAGCAAGTCCAGGTAATATCTCTTCTTGACGATCTTTTTGGCGATCTTGATCATGTTTTTTCATCTAACACGCAGTACTAGTACTAGTAGTACAACTTTTTGGGTGATCTTGCATATGATTTTTGTGTGCCAAATGACGGTTCTAAATTGCTCTTTTGACCAAAACATGCGAGAGGTTGACATTGATTTCTTATAGATTACTTTCAACTACTTTATGAACATCAATGCTAGCTGTAGGAAATGCAAGATTTTAGCTCTCATGCCTTTAAAGAGAGTATATTAGCCTCAGTAACTTGTGTTATGGATATTGCAAGTAATCCCTCTGCTCTCATGCCTTTGAAGACATGTTCTAGTGTCTTTGTTGACTCATTTCTGTGCGTATATGTAGTCTTATATGGAGTAAAATATCGAAAAACATCTTATATTTCTGAACGGAGGTAGTAATAAAATATTTGGTTTCTGTTTGAATTAGAACCAGGTCCGCGGTGGAGATGAAGTTCTCAAAGTCATGCCGTGTGAACTGGAAGACCTGAGGATGAGTTCTACTAAACTATCCAGCTCCTGTGTCCTTGTCGCCACGTGTCGTGAACTAGTGTTTTTCTGTAGCATTGTTGTCAGGCGTGTTCTCGAGGGTGTACTTCACCACAACAATTTCCTAGCTGTGCCTTCGATTATGAAGGGTGTGGTTCTTGTAAAGCTTCCCGACAAATCTGATGCGGACTGTCTTCATCGTCATGTTTATGAGTGGAAAGACCACTCTGTTAGGTTCTCCAAGGTTGACGAGATGGCGATGGTGCTGGTAGACATCTCTCACGAAGTCCATGGCCTAGTCAGTTATGTGGGGTACATCCCGTAGGTCGATGGCAAGAAATAGTCTGCAGAGTTTAATTAGTGCAACTTTTCTTGTCTGTAGTAAGTACTATTGTTCAGTACTTGATTTCTGTGTGTGAACCCTGTATTGTTTAGTACTGCCGCTTTTGTTGTGTGGTGAGTCTTGAGAACAGTATATGTTAATGTATGTCCACTCAATTTAGTCTGTATATTTTGAAGTATCCAGATCATCTTTTTTGTGAGGACGGTTTATCAATTATGGTTACACTCCAATATCTGTATGCATTGCAGGGTTTATCGCACCCATCAGGATTTCCAGTCCCATGGATGTTCGGTCCATACGATTTTTCACGGCCTTTGGACTGTCCTACTTGTGGGAGTAAGCGGGGGGCCTGCATGCCACCCGTAATTGGACGATCAACCTTCTGTTTAGAACTTGAACATAGTGATTTCCTGGTAAGGATTCACTCGTGTCACATCAAGTAAATCTTATTGATTTACTGTCTAAATCTTATTGATTTAATTTCATGTTTTCTTAGTTTTGCTGCAATTTTACGATAAAGGTTTTGCCATGTGACATTCGTTACAGAATAAACCGTTTGGTTTGCTCTATGATGGTTATTTTTGCAGGTTTCACTTCTTATGTCGTGTCAGTAACGAAGGCACTGTCCATCACTTATATTACTGGACACAATTGGATCAGTCTGTTGTCTGGGTACAATCCGAAGCCCTATGATGAACTGCAGTTTGGTTAACAAACACGCCATAATTAGTCCTTCTCACGTTTAAAAGAAATGAAGAAAAAGACTGGATCAAGGTCACGGAGCCTAGTCAAGTTAGAAAGCTGAAGTATGAAATCATAGTTGACCAGAGACGATCGCTGCTGTCTCGCACATCGGTACCACCTGCAGCATCGGATCGAGCACCGGCACCTTCTCAGACGGCACTGGCTCTAGCACTGATAGCGGCAGCAGCTCAGTCTGATCCACCAGAGGATTGGGCACCGACCGTGTCAGTGGATCAGGCTGATCTACCGGAGGATCGGGCACCGACACCGGCACCTGCTCCGACACCGGCACCAGCTCCACAAGGAGCACCATCTCCGGCAGCAGCAGCGGCACTACCAGTCGCACCGGCACGGGCACCAGCAATGGCTCCGGCACCTGCACCAACACTTGAAGTTGCACTTGCATCTGCTCCGGCCCGTGCAGCGGCAACGGAACCAGCAGTTGCACCGGCAACAGACTGGGTTGTAGTTCGCACTGCATATACCAAAGTCCTTACAAAAACCGACATCTCCACCTTCTTGGTAAGCATTGGCCGCCCAAGTGCTTCGTTCTTTTTTCTTTCCATGTTGTTTCACATGATTCTCTGTGTTGATCTAACTGTTTGTGTATGTCTTCTTGTTTGCAAACAGAGAATTCCTAGAGCAACGAGGGAGTCGTTCAATAATCCGGGCGACTGTGGCCAAGTTTCTCTTACCATGCGCAGCCTTGGTGTGAATGAACCTGCTCAATATACCGTAAGTACAAAGGATGGTCGCATGATGATTGATGCTAAAGGATGGTCAAGGTTCAAAACTCTATCAAATCTTGCGGTAGGGGATGATGTCAAAATCAAACTTTCTCGGCAAGGAGAGCTGGTCCAAATCAACTTTGAAATTCTTTAGTAGCAGCACACAACTGCCGAACTGATCTATCCTCTGAGAGCTTTTGATGTAATAATATGGCATGGTGAAACAAGTGTCCTGTGTGTATAAGTTGTATGACAGTATTATTTATCACGTAGGATATCATGAAAGAATTGCAACTCTGATTGCTGGTTAGGAACTGTCGTTCGATTTCATTCTAACAGTTGCCATGCTTTATTTAATTTTCTGTATTCGCCTTGCGACAGCATCTAAAACCAGCGCTGTACCGATCGCTTGCAATATGAAATGCGCTGAGTTAGAACACATGGGCCCCCAAACATGCAGGCCCACCGGCCTGTGGCCCGAAGTCCAGAATCGTGAGCCTGTCTGAGTATTATATTCTCAGCTGAACCCCCATATTATGTTATATATATTCCCCTTGATTTTTCTTATGTATAAAGTTGTGATATAAAAGATTTTTATATTTCTTTACAGAGGGAGTATCTCTCTGTCAAAAATATATTTATGTGTAACTAGTTACTCCTGCCTTTCTATTTCCTTTCGCTGATATGTGGGGCATCCGGCAATGGGGTCCACGTGCCATGCACCAAATTAGAGTGCACAACTGCACGGCAGGCTCACCCCAGTCGTAGCGCCGCAGTAATGCCCAATGAGCCGTCAAATCATGAAAACCCCCACCTTTCCAGCTTTAGCAGTAAGCTGGAAGGACGAAGCAGCAATATTTCATTGGGCCTGAATCCCCTTCTCCCTCGTCTGGTTGTTCAGAGAAAACCCCCTCTCGGCGATTGCGTAGGGTTTTATCATGGAGAACCAGGTACGAATTCTTCATCCATCCCTGATAAATCCTAGTCCCTTGGTCGCGGGTAATCCTAGGATGGCAGCCACCGCCGTTGATGCATTTTTCTTCCTACTGAATCTAGTGTGTTTCATTTGCAGTGCCCAAAGTGCAAGGACCCTACAGGTTTCTGCGCCCTCGGCGAGACGCCACACTTGTTCCTTCTCATCCTAACACCGGATTTTAAAACGCGCACAGTATGTTCCTAGAATACTCTTTTCTATCCGGGAGGGTGGGGGTTTTTGAACATGCTGTCAACTAATTTGGAAATTTGGATTGCTATATTTGGATAAAAGGTACTAGTACCATGGTCAACACTGACGTGAAGGAGGAAATTATTTCTAGATTTGGATAGCGAATACATTGTGTTCTCATATTATTTTTCCTGCAGTGCATTCCTTGCTCTGCCAGAACACATGTACTCAAGATGGTCGGCCTTGCCATAACTGAATACACCAGTTTAATGGTCACATTGAAGACAAGCCATGGATATAAGTTCTGAGTTGGGTTCATGAACCAAGAAGATCGCTGCTTTTTTTATGGCCGAACTTGGATAAACTTTCTCAAGTGTTACGGACTGAAAGTTGGCGCACGAATGTTGATGGAAATAGCAGAACCTGGTCTCATCTTCATTGTGATCTTCCACCCCGACGTCGTTCCAGTAGTTCATCCATGTTAGTTTTGTATCTGGTTCTTGCATGTTGCCTCGATTACTTCTTAATCCACCTATTTTGTCTAACTAATCACAATTTAAGTTTAGAAGTAGCAATGATTTGTGATTCCCTTCTCTCACGAAGATGCTACTTCTAACTAATATTTCTTATAATTGGTGGCACGTGTAGGTTATTTCAAAGTTAAGCACGCTACTCGCTTGTTATTCTATAAGAACTCGACTGTTACTGATGGCACTGAAGTTGACTGGGACGACATCCACCAGTTCCTACACTTTATTGATCGTCTTGAGGTCCTTGTGGGGTGTTTCAATGGTGGAAGGCCACGTGGGATATGTGTGCCACTGCTGCACACGTTGAACAGGTCCAACTGTGTCGAGAAACTTATGGTACGAGCTGTTTTCTGTTATATATGTTGTTCATAAACTCTTGCTTATACACAGTTTTACAGCTGTGATCTTCTTGAAACAAAAACTGCCCAGTTCTATTGTTCCTATACAGATGCCTGTGTCACACCCTAGCTAGTTCATGCATTAGAGTGTTGCATCATGTTTAAATTTTTTCCAGAAACTTGAAATGGGGATGATAGAACCCCCAGCACCCCCCTGGAAACAACTAGGGTTTACTAAAATCTTTTTCAATGAACCTGAAATGCCCTTCTAAAATGTCCATCATTTTTTGTCTTGGGTTAGAACCTCTGCCAAAACTGGTTCACATTTTTCTAGGTCATCATAAGGTCATTGAATTAAATCATATGTAACTTGCATTTGGGCATTTAAATGCTAGTAAATATTTTAAATGTCCAAATAATCCCAAACTGAAATGTTCCATGTTGGATATACTCTATACAGTGGGCATGAGCAGTTTGGTGATTTTTGAAAGTGCTTAGATATTTCTAGAAAAGCCACAAAGTTGCAGAAAAATAGAAAACAGGAATTAAAAGAGAAAGAGAGAGAACTTACCTGGCACCCCAACCAGCCCACCACTGTAGCAGCCCAGCTGGGCAAAGTCAGCCCAGCCCACCACCGCAGCCCCTCTGTCGCCTTCCTCCTCGCACCAGTAGGCAGGGGCGCGTGCCCGGCGCGCGCAGCCACACGCCGGCCACCTCCACCCTGCCTGCGTGCTCCCTCGTCGCCCTGGATCTCCCTCACGACGCCACGCAACCCCCTGACCCCTCTAACTCTTCCCCCGTGGCCCCTCTCCCCTCTGCCCCTCTCTCTTACCCGCGCCGAGCACCGCCGTGGCCACAGCCACTGCCTCGCCTCATCGATGCGCTCAGAGGCTCCGCCTCGACCCCCTCTTCCTCTGCACCGAGCCACGCCCCGCCGGAAGCCCTGGAGCGTCGTCCCCGACATCATCTTCAACCTCTGGCCACCGGCGAACTCTTCGGGGATTCGCGAGCTCCAGTCTCTCCCCGGCCTCGCCGTTGCCTCTGCTGGATTCGCCGTGAGCCCCTGCCTCTTTCCCCTCTCTCCCCGTGCTCGTCCGCGCCTTCTAGCCACCGTGGCCATCGGAGCCGACAGCTCCTCGCCGCCGGTCATGTCGCCACCACGACTACGGCCGTGCAAGCACGCGTCCGAGCCCACCGCTGCACTCAGAGAACTCCCAGGAGCCGAGCACACCCACCAGATCTTCACGCCGTGCTCCGTAGCCCCGTTTCGATGCACGCCCGAACTCCGGCAGCCGCCCAACTCGTCGCCGGTGTCGTTTTCGGCCACCCCAGCTCCACCCACTGCCACCACGCGACGCGGATCGCTCCCAGCTACACGTAGATGCCTTCCGCCGTCCATTTGGTCGCCGGAGGAGGATTCCCGCGCTGCTCCGCCGTGTCTGGCCTCGCCGGCGTCATGTCGCCGGTGGGTTTAGCCCCGGTTGACCAGGGATTTGACCACCCTGGGTCACTGACATGTGGGCCCCGTCCCCTGGTCAAACCTAGATTAGGAGTTAATCTAATACTAATTTAGTTAATTAGCTAACTATGACACTGACCGGTGGGACCCACTGGTCAGGTTTGACCTGGGCGGCCCTGTTGACTCTGCTGACGTCACAGTGACGTAATGCTGATGCAGTAAATCATTTTCTGGATTTAAAATAATCAGAAAATTCCAGAAAATGCCCAAAACTTCAAAAATTCATAGAAATTAAACTGTAACTCCAAATGCAAAGATTTATATATGTTTTTGGATCAGAAAAATCCAATCTTTCCATCTGTACCATTTTCATGCATGTTTGAACAAGTTAACCTCACCGAATAGGACAATTCATGATTATGGAATAAATAGTAATTAGTTTTGGAGTTGGAATTTGCTATA
Organism: Thinopyrum elongatum; assembly: GCA_011799875.1. Classification (NCBI taxonomy): domain Eukaryota; kingdom Viridiplantae; phylum Streptophyta; class Magnoliopsida; order Poales; family Poaceae; genus Thinopyrum; species Thinopyrum elongatum. The sequence continues at coordinate 501,226,167 of CM022298.1, forward strand.
GGTTTGAATTCCACTTCAATGAATATGACTAACTGTTGCACTAGGTCAATTCAGTACCTTAATATGACATATCATTCATATGAATGTGCATCACATTGATTGTGGTTCCTCTTGTGTTTGCCGGTGGTTGCTCCCTCTCAGTAGACGTGGTTCCGACGACGTGTTCAATGACACCGATGAAGAACTATATTATCTTCAGAAGTGCCAGGCAAGCAAAACCCCCTTGTTCATTCCGATACAAACCCACTCTCTCGCTTCTGCTCTCTTTTACTGCATTAGGACAACAACGATTCAACTGTTACATGCTGCGGTAGTTGAACCCCTTTTCCTCTGCATGACCTGTCATTGCCACAGTAAATAGATGAAACCCACTAGCATGAGTAGGAGTTGTTTGAGCCCTGATGTCCCTACTCATTCATGCTTGTTTGTCATGCCTGCTATTGCTTAGAGTTGTGTCAGGTCTGATTCATCGGGGATGAATTGGAAAGTTGTGAACATGTCCTACTGCTGAGAGCTAAGTGTGTGAACACGATTTGGTAATGGTAGCGGTGAGAGGCCATGTAGGAGTACATGGTGGGTTGTCTCATTGAAACCGTCCTCAGGAACTGAGTTCTGTGTTTGTGATCCATGAACAGCTACTACCACACGTTGGGCCCTGAAATATGACCCCGCTCGACTTATTAACCGCCCCTGTCCTCTGTCCAGGAGTTGCAACTAGTTTCTGGTGTTTGTAGGATATGTGTTGGGGGCCGTGCGTAGCGCTGACCCTAGGGGTGGGCTATGTTGCGGTAGATACACCGTGGCACGGTGTACCGGGTCGCCCGTTTGGTGTCTCGGGAACCCTGCACACATCGTTTGGGGCCGTTGAGGACACCCCGGCCGGATTTCCTTGCGGATGGAACCCGAATAGGCGATAAACCTGGACTAGAGACTTGTGTGGTTAGTTAGGTCGTGGTCTACACCCACGTCGGCTTTCGCTTGAAGTCTGCCGAGCACATGTCGTGTGCAGACGCTAAGTGGTGGAAACATGTGTGAAGAAGTACACCCCTGCAGGGTTAATATGATTTATTCGAATAGCCGTGTCCGCGGTAAAGGACTTCTGGGTTGCCTGTATAGTTCATAGACAAGTGAAAGTGGATACTCTAAAACTCGCAAGATAAGCGTGAGTGCCATGGATGGCGTTCTCGTAGAGAGACGGGAGCGGATCCATAGTGGTGTATTGATATGGTGAATATGTGGACTCGTGTGCGCCACCTCAAAAGAGTTACCAGCATTCGTAGTTCAGGATAGCCACTGAGTCAAAGCTGGCTTGCTGCAGTTAAACCCCACCATCCCTTTGTTGATAATGATGCATATGTAGTTAGTTCTGATGTAAGTCTTGCTGGGTACATTTGTACTCACGTTTGCCTATTTTATGTTTTGCAGAGAGACTTCAGTCTCGCTAGTAGTTCCACGTGGACTTCGACATTTAGCTTGTTACCTCAGCTACGATCTTGTGCCCTCGACAGGATCTGGTAGATAGTCGGGCTTCTCAGCCTTTTTCATTTGTAGATGTCTGTACTCAGACATGATAGGCTTCCGCATGTGCTTTGACTTGTATGCTCTGAATGTTGGGTCATGAGACCCATGTTTGTAATACTTGGCTCCTCAGAGCCTAATGAATAAATACTCTGAGTCGTAGAGTCTTGTTGTGATGCCATGTTGTATTTGCCCATATCCAGCATATTGTGTGTATGATTGAAATGCTTAGTATGTGTGGGATCCGACAACCTAGTTGTTTATCCTTGGTAGCCTCTCTTATGGGGAAATGTAGTCTGGTGCTTCCACTGAGCCTTGGTAGTCCGCTACAGCCCGGTTTACCGGAGTCCTGTTAGCTTGCTACTGCTCCGGAACACTTAGACTGGCCGGCATGTGTCCTTCCTCGATCCTGTGTCTGTCCCTTCGGGGAAACGTCACGCGGTGTCTTTCGGAGTCCTGTTAGCCTGCTACAGCCCGGATTCCCGGAGTCCTGCTAGCCCAGTTGCTACAGCCCGAATTCACTCGCTGATGACCGACACGTTCGTTGCTGGGTCATGTATGCCTGTCCCTGTAAGTTAGTGCCACTTTGGGTTCACGACTAGTCATGTCGGCCCGGGTTCTCTGTCATATGGATGCTAGCGACACTATCATATACGTGAGCCAAAAGGCGCAAACGGTCCCGGGCCATGGTAAGGCGACACCCGTGGGAATACCGTGCGTGAGGCCGCAAAGTGATATGAGGTGTTACCGGCTAGATCGATGTGACTTGGAATCGGGGTCCTGACAGCCTGACCATGGTCGGGTCAGACTTGCGCTTGGTCACAACATGATGTTTATGTCGACCTACTCCATTTCCCTTGGAGGTGAAAAGATACTTATTCATGGGTGGTCTCAAATAATGAAGGCCCGTCCAACTTGGAGAATAGGACAGAAGGTTATGCTCATGCTTTTCCATGGCTCTAAAGCGAATATCCTGTTTATTGACCACATTGCGAGATGAAGCCGCTTTCAGAAGGTTGTGGATGCGTGGGGTGGCGCCTGGGCCTTGTCCTGGGGCTTGGTGGCCTCACCCTTGGTTAACTATAGGCAAAGTAGCACTGTTCGAGGCGTGCTTTGTATGGTTGAACCTGTATAAGTACTCATACTGCTTTCAGCTATGGTTGTTAAGTGCCCCTGCTGGTTTCAGTTAAGGTTGTTAAGTACTCCTGCTGCTTTTACAGTCTGTCATGTTTCTTTAGTCATGCCTTCCTCCAGCCGCCAAAACCAAACCAGCGCCAGCGGGGCTGCCTGCTTCCGCCTCCCACGGCTGGCTGCGCCTCAGCGCACGCATCGCCGCCCCACCGTCTCCTAAATCGTTAACGCTGACGTCCGAGGCCTCGCTGTCGTCCTCTACGTGCTTTGGTGCGCTCGCCGCGGCGCCGCCCTCTCACGTTGTCAACATGGTCAACAAACAAGAGGAATCGGGAGAGAACTGTACGTGGAGAGAATGACAGTAGGGGCCCACCATGTCCATGGCCGTACGCAAGCAAGTCCCTCATTTTTTTGTTATATACTCCATTGTTAGCGTATAGAAAAAGAAAATGCTTCCTCCTAGTGGTTTGCTGACATCTGGGACCCACGACATTGTCAGCGTATAGTCAATAGACAAGAGAACAGCACAAGATCGGCTGACACCTGGGACGTAGCTACTCAAGCAGTATTTTTTTTGTTATTGTTGAGACGGAGCAGGGTTTCAATTGGGTTGTGGCCCGTCTAGCCCAGGCTTCTATTTTACGTTCACCATATGACCAGCCCAGCTATTTTTTCTTTGTGAAAATGAGCCCAGTTTATTTTTTCTGAAGAATACCCAATCCAGGCCTACTTATTTTTCTATGCCCTGCTGGGCTGCAACTCTTTCAAGACGGCTGCAAATCTTGAAAGTAATATGAAATAGGTTGTAAATATAAAAAACAGACGACAAATTGGCAGTTACTTTCAAATTTCTGAATTTTTTTCACATTTTCAGATTCCAATTTCACCGGGCTTTAACCTAATTTAAATATATCTTCAAAGTACTTTAAATCTGGCTCGACATTTCGGTATTAAAAATAGTTTGGACCCCACCGAAATATGAAAAATTTCATTTAAATTTTTAACCCTGGCCCTGGCCAACAAAAAAAACCGACTGCAATAAATTGAATAAGAAGTTGCAATGAGCTGTAAATTATTAAAAAAATAGGGAATGGTCTAACTTGTGGGCCTATTAAGTTGACGCGTATGCAAGATTTTTTTACTTATTATATACGTCAACAAACGATTCTAGCAGATGTGACCGTTGGATGTCAATCCAACGGCCGTCGTGCTTCTTCAATCTCTGATCTTCTTGCTCCAGCCGCCAAATCCAGCGCCGGCGGGACCGCCTGCTCCCACCTCCCATGGCCGGCTGTGCTGCCGCGCAGGCCTCACCGCCCCCTACTACTCCCACCGCTGGCCAGGCCATCCCTCTACTCACCCACATCCCTCCACTGCTGTGGCTTCGCCGCCTCCGGGTCATTCCCTTCCTGGGTCTCGCCGTCGTCCATCGCATTGGTGTTCTCGGCACGGCGTGGTCAACGTTGTCAACAAACGACAACATCGGAAGAGGGATGTACATGGAGAGGCTGACAGTTGGGATCCACATGGTCCATGGCCGCACGCAAGCAAGTACCTCCTTATTACGCCAAAACGAATGAATCCTCCCAATGACAGCTGGGACCCACCAGCTATATCTTGGCACGGAAGGAAGTGCCTCCTTATTAAGCAAAAAATAACGAGTGCTCCCCATGACAGCTGGGGCCCACCAGATATGGAGGCTGACTTGTGGCCCTACTAAGTTGACGCGTACGCAGGGCTTTGTCAACTTAGTCAACAAACGATTCTATCACCAGTGACCGTTGGATTGTTAACATCCAACGGTCGTCCTGCTTCTTCAACCTCGGATTTTCTTACTCCAGCCGTCCAAACCACCGCGTGCTCCTACCTCCCGTGGCTGGCTATGCTGCCACGCAGGCCTCACCGCCCCCTACTACTCCCACCGCTGGCCAGGCCATCCCTCTACTCACCCACACCCCCTGTTATTCTGCGGCGACGGCAGCCTCACACCGCAGCCGAACCAGTCAACCCTCGTACCACCCTCTGCATGTTCCCAGGCTCCGCGTCGTTCCCTGCCTCACCATCGTCCACCGCCTGGTGCTGTCCGCGCGGCGTGGTCAACGTGGTCAATGAACAACAGCCATCGGAAGAGGACTGTACGCGGTGAGGCTGACAGATGGACCCACCAGCTACATCTTCGCACGCAAGGAAGTGCCTCCTTATTACGCGCAAAAAAAGAATCCTCCCCCTGTCAGCTCGGACCCACCATCAATATCTTCGCACGCAAGGAAGTGCCTTCTTATCCTCCCTGACAGCCGGGACCCACCCGGTCGAAGCGTACGTAGCGTTGTCATTCTGGTCACAAACGTGTACGTACATACTGGTCCATCGGTCTTTCTACCATGATGAACCGTGGCCCAGTAAGGAGCGGTAGCTGTTCAGGCAGTCTCGTCTATATCGTGTACATGTACGTACATCCACGCTGCATGAAAGTAAATACGGCTACGTACATACATACGGGCAGGGTCTCGAATGCATACAGCGACGACGTCCTGTTCATCGGCAGCCAACCGACTGGGTCAGAATGGAGAAACAGCGTCGTGTTCATCGGGAGGCAACAGACTGGGTCGGAATGCGTCGTGTTCATCGGGAGCCAACCGGCTTGGACGGAACAGCCGAAACAGGGTCTTGCGTACCACAAAACGGAGGAAACGGACTTGTGTTCGAGCTCCTACGGTCGAAACGGGGTGCTGTTGATCAGGAGGGGTGTGGCGTACCGCAAAACGGAGGAAACGGACTTGTGTTGGAGCACCTACGGTCGAAACGGGGTCCTGTTCATCGAGAGGGGTGTGGCGTACCGCAAAACGGGACTCCACGAGCTACTGTTCATCCATAGTTTACTGCCTCACTCCAGCCTCCATGGGCTACTGTTCATCAACCGTCGACTTCCTCCAGCCTCCACTTGCTACTGTTCATCCACCGTCGACTTCCTCCTACCTCCACCAGCTATTGTTCTTCGACAGGGTCCTGTTCAACCAGTCCTCCACCGCCTACTGTTCAACCAGCCCTCCACCGCCTACTGTTCAACCAGCCCTCCACGGGGTCCTGTTCAACCAGCCCTCCACCGGCTACTGTTCATCCACCCCCACCTCCTCGATCGGGGTCCTGTTCATCCAGCGGCAACGGCCTCTACTACCACAGGATCCTATTCATCCAACCCCCACCGGGGACTGTTCATCAAGAGGCAGCTTCGATCGGCTTCAGTTAGCAGCAGTAGCGAAGGAATCGCTCAGGTTCAGTTAACAGCCAGGGATCGATCGCTCGGGTTCAGTAACGTAGCTAGTGCAATCGCTCGGGTTCAGTAAGCGAACGCCTCGCTCGGGTTCAGTTAGAGCCCAACGTCTCGCACACACGCGTACGAGAGAAACGCGCAATCCCTCCGTGCATCGCTCGGCCCCGACCACCCACCGAAACCGGGAACTCCCCGAAATTTTCCTCGCCCTCGCTTCTACCATGTTTTTTTCCGTCATGGACAGCCCAAAGAATGTCATGCAGGTGCGTCTCCGGCCCGCCCAGGACGAAAAGCCCATTTTCTGTCATGATTTTTTATCATAGAAGTAGGAGCCCACCACATCTATGATGATGTCGGGTTTTGTCATAATTATCGTCATAGAAGTGTCATAAGCATGACAGGAAAAAAATTCGTTCGGCCCAAAATGTCACGGATGTGTCTTTTTTTGTAGTGTGTAGTCCTTCTTCTCGTAGTTTCTGGTAGGGTCGAAATACACGGCGTGGGAGACTCGCGAGTAAAGAACGATAAGGATGGTGCACCCGTTGCTGCGGGGAAAAGAACACCTCAAATTATTCTCCATATGAGCGAGAAGGAATTATTGAAATGGACGAAAGTGTTTTCCGGCACTGACTTACTTTGGATGATAAGGTAGGAGGACAATTTCCTGTTCCTTATTTTGTACCATGAAGTTTTCGAGGTACTCCCTAGCAGTTTTACGCTCAAAGTCACCGAGACTCAAGAAGGACTCTTGCATGTAGTATGGATCCGCCACACAGATTTGCGAGACTTCTTCTCTCTTCATGACAGAGCTCATATGTAGCGCAAAAAGGCGGACGATTGTAAAATTGAGCCGCCTTGTCAGAAACATCTCGAAGATATGCTCAAACCACAGGAAGAACACCTCCGCGGGCCGTGTGTCGACGTAGCACTTCCCCTCAGGCACACGAGCCGCGTATGTCGGATATCCTGGATCCTTCGAGGGTAGTAGGCTTTTCTCAGTCGACAGCACATGGTCATGCAGTCTCCTGAGATCCCTTAATATTGCCTCCAGCGGTTTCGGCGGTAGCACCGGCTCGCCCATGACATGGAACATGGCCACACCTTTGACGGGTACACGCTCTTCAAAATCTGTCGTCTGGCTGCTATGTGCTCTGGCTTGTTTGTAGGCAGTAGCGCCTTTCTTCGCTGGTCTCCTCCTCTCCTTTTTCTTGGGCTGACCTTCCAGACCCTTCCTTAACCCCTGCCCCAGTGTTGTCGGGCTAAGCACTGTACGACCCTCGGCTAGTTGAGCCTGTGTTGAGGCGGATCTTCAGGCGTGTCCTGTGAGGATTGCATCAAGAGAGACTTCTTGCAATCAACCCTACTAGGACGTTCCTGCCCGGGCAGATCATCCATCTCCTCATCAGCATGCTGATAGCCCGAGCGTCATATGGCTGACTCATCAATTCTAAGTCATCGTCATAGGTGCCTGTATTGAGGAACCGAAGAGGGTCCTCTTCCATCTCATCATCCATTTTTTGGTCTACGGGGGCGATTACATCAGCCACTATTGGACCCCCTTCCTCGTGTCATTCGCCGCTCTCACCCGACACTACAGGCGCTGGTAATTGCGTAGGCGGGGTGGTGGTGTTCATACCTGCTTGCTGATGTGTGGTTATTAGTGTGCTCTCGGCCGGCTCTAGATGAAGAAGATTCTTCAGCCATAGCAGCACCCAACCCTTGCAGTTTCCAAGCCGTGGCGGGGTCTCGTCGTCCTCTCCCCCTAGCCGTACTGGAGGAGGCAAATCCTCGTGCCCCGATTTCACACTCGACAAGGTAACCCTGAAGTGCCCACCGGGTATCGGCTGCCCATGGAACGTGAGTTCCAAGGGCTTCGTCATCACCGCCTTTCCCATGCCCACCTTCTGGCCTTTGATCAAGTAGAGTACGATGCACGGGGTTTCGTCGGCCTGCAAAGACATGTCTGCGGCATAAAGCATCCGAAAGGCAACGAAAATGGAATATTCTAGATATATGTTGGTGCGACATGTAATTACCGTGAGGGCGTCGAGCTCAACCAAAGACGAATGCCCGCCTAGTGCGCCAGAGACTGAGGACGGGCTGCTATGAGCGGGTGCGGGTGCGGGTGCAGGTGCGGGAGCAGGCAAGGTTGCGTGAGCAGGTGATGGTGCGGTTGTGCTATTCACCGAGTTGCTCCCGACGAAGCTGGGCATGGGAAATCATCTACCGTCTTGTCTAGATTTTCCTTCGTCCAGTTGATGATAGCCGGGATCAAGTTAGTAGCGAAATCATTTCTGCAGGCATCTACAGCTGCAGCGACTGCCTGCTATAGCAACTCATTTTTCTCCTTGGCTGCTTTTTTCGTGTCCTCAGCTACTTTTTTCTCGAATGCAAGCTTCACCTTCTCGTCGATATCCGCCTGACTGAACTTCTTTTTCTGCTTCTTGGCCTCCGGGCCCTCGTTGTAAAAGACCTTCCACGTGGCGCCGTCTCCGGCGCCGTGCACACATCCATATTGCGGCCACTGGTCCAAAAGGAATCCCTTAAGTTCGTTCAAGGCCTGGTTGAGAGGGGTGTCCCACTTGGGCCTCGTCGATGAAGACTGGCTTTCGGCTGCAAGCTGGTGTTGCTTGTCCTGCAGAAGGAACATGAACCATTTACGAATGTGTAGTCGACTTGATCATAAGCTAAATATAAGGTGGTAAAAGAATAATTACCAGTATTCTAATCAATTTCCTCGTGATCGGGTCCGTGTAAAAAACCTTCTTTTCCGTGTCCCACTTGTAGCGGGCCCTGATGAAGTCACGCTCCAAGGGGTTGGTGAACTTTGCGAAGGGGTCTGGAAGACCCGTGGCTTCATGTTCCGCGTCCTCCTTATCCCATATGAGCCTTTTGCCAAGGTAGTCACGGCTTCCGAGGCGTTGGTTCCCCGTGTTCCTTTGCTGAAGGCTCTTGAATTTCGCAGCCTTAGCCTTGGCTGCCTCGGTAGCGCAAGTGTCCTTGAACTTTTGGAACTCCTCTTCCGTAAGTGTCGGATTTTCCTCCAGAATCTTGGACAGGGGTTCCTCAGCCTTAATAGCTTGTTTCACCCTCCCTTTCCTGGAGGTCAAATCATTGCTGAACATGCCCATGGCGTGATTGTTAATCTTTTTCATCTTTGGATTATCCCACGGGTGTTCTATGTCGTCATCCCGGTCGGGGAACTTGAATCTCTTGTGCAGCTTCGTCAGGAGCAACTTCTTAAAATGTTCTTTACCCCTTAAGTCATCATCGTTGATGCTCGTGCATTCCCGTAGGATGCATCCAACTTGGTTCCCATAGCACTTGCGAGGTTCTTCTGGATCTAATGGCTCAAACTTGCCAGGGGCCATCTTTGTGATCACCAGTTGTCCGATGCTGAGTTTGTTAGGTTTTCGTATCCTCTGCTTCTTCTGCTTCTTCTTTTCGGTAGCGACTTCGGCGACGGTAACTTCCCCGCCGGTACCTTCCCCGTCGGTATCTTCCCCGCCGGTCTCGGTGCCGCCATCGGTGCCGGCACCGTCGGTGTCGATGTCGGCGTCAGTACCATCATCGAGGCCGCCCTGCAAACCTTGACTGTGCTTAGCAGATAAAAAGTCGAGGTACTGTTGTTCACCCTCATAATCCATCTCGTCTGCATCGTGGTCAGAAGGCCCGGTTTCTTCGTTGTTCGACATGTTTCCTACGATTAAGTCTCCTCGTTTAATTCTTAAACTATAATAAAATGATAAATGACATAAAAAAGTCTATGGTTTGCCGGAATGCCGTTTCATTCCCGTCCCAGCAAATCCCGACACTCGATATGCGTACTTTCTAGCACAAGTCATGCCAAAATTCACGAGAAATTTCGGCATGACCTTTGCTAAAAAGTGGACATATCGAGCGCCTGAAATTCATCGGAACGGAAATGAATCAACATTTCGGTGAAACATAGGCCACTCGGATCACCCTGCACATAACCATCATTTTCCAAATATCACATGTCCACTTCAAAAATAAGCTAGCTAGTGGGGGGTTGTTCCACCACGGCCCTGTTTGAATCACATGTCCAAATCACATGTCCACATATCACATGTCCAAATCACATGTCCACATATCATATAGGGTTCATATAGCAACAATAGCTTTAACTAAAAAAATCAAATAGCAACAATTCTATTTTTTCTTTAAATACCAATAAAAATTCCTTGAATAAAATTTGATACCTAGCTAAATACCAATAAAAATTCCTTGAATAAAATTTCTGTCCTAGTTTGATACCTAGCTAAATTCATAACTAAATTTGATACCTAGCTAGGGTTCATAACTAAATTCATCACCGCAAAAAAATAACTACCTAGGGTTCATAACTAAAACCTAGGTTTCATACTACCATAACTAAAACCTAAGTAAATTAACCTAAGAACCTAATTAACCTACTGCCCCAACTAAATAGATAACCTAATTAACCTACTGCCCTAACTAAAACCTAAGTAAATTAACCTAAGAACTCTAGCTAGAACCCTAATGGCAGAGAGAGAGGAGTGGTGGGGGGCTTATAGAGGGTGTAGGGCGAGGAGGCAGGCCCGACGACGACCGAGGTAGGGAGGGGAGGAAGCAGAGGAGGGAGGCGTGCCGTGTCGGGGTCGGGGCCGGGGCCGGGCGACGGCGACGGAGGCGTGCGGCGTCGGGGTCGGGGCCGGGGCCGAGGGAGGAGGCGCGCGGCGTCGGGGTCGGGGCCGGGCGACGGCGAGGGAGGCGTGCGACGTCGGGGGTGAGGGCGAGGGCAGGGGCTCCGGCGGCGGTGACAAGGGGGAGAAGAGAGTGGGGGAATTGGGGGAGGAAGTAGAGGAGGGAAGCCCGCGCGGGGGGTTATGTGAAAATAGCAGTAGCGCTATTCTGGAAAACGCGCTATAGCTAAGTTAGCTATAGCGCGTTTTCCAGGACCGCGCTACTACTATATGAAGTAGCTATAGCGTGCTTCTGGGACAGCGCTACTGCCACATAATGTAGCTATAACGCTTTTATTCAACCAGCGCTCCTGCTATTGTTTTCATTTTTTCTTTTCCTTCTCTTTTTTGCTTACTTTTTTTTCTTTTCTTTTCCATTTTGTTTCTTCTATTTTCTTTTCCTTTTCTTTTTCTTTTTTGCTTTCTTTTCTTTTTTGCTTTCTTTCTTCTCTTTTCTTTTTTGCTTTCTTTCTTTTCTTTTCTTTTCCTTTTTTTCGAGAGCCGGAACGAAGGGAAGGTGGTACAATGTATATAACTAAGGCAATATATATTGCATCATTTGACCCATAACGGTTAAGTGTGCATACAAAATAGGAACATATATATTACATCATTTGACCCATAACGGTTAAGTGTGCATACAAAATAGGAACATATATATTGCATCATTTGACCCATAATGGTTTCTCAACGTTGACGTTTCCGTTTTTGAGTGAGCTTCTTTCCCTTCTTGTTTGTTGACGAATAATTGAGCCCCTCATTGTGACTTTTCCTTTTCCATGGAGTATGATCTTTCTTAGGTAATGTAGTATTGATTCTTCTTCTGACGTATACTTCATCGTCATCGTCATCTTCCCTCATCGGGTTGCCATACTGGTCGTAGTCTTCCTCGTTGGCGACTCCATCCATTCCAATGATGTTCCTTTTGCCTCTCCTCACGACAACACGGCTGGGATTGCTCGGGTCAGTTATGAAGAAGCATTGTGTCACGTGCTTAGCGTGTACCCATGGCTTGTTTTTTGCGATGGCGTTCACGGTAGCGCTCTTGGCCTCGGGTATAGTCATGGTAGTGAAATACCGGTTTTCTCTTTCGACATTCTTAGCCCATCTGACATGAAACATCATCGCGCTGTGCAGTCCAGAGTAGTCAAGATCCCAGATCTCCTCGACCCTTCCGTAGAATCTTTCAGTTGCACTGTTGTCGCCGGTCATGCATTCCATCGTCACCCCTGAGTTCTGAAAATCACTGTTCATATCTTTGTCCTCCATGTGGAACGTGTATCCGTTGATATCGTACTTCTGATAGGTCATGAGGTTGGCTGCGGGGCCATGTGCTAAGGCGTATATGAGCAATCCGTCCTTAGAGCCCTCTTCCGGGGGATTAGCAAGAATATGCTGTTTGAACCAATGCAGGAAAGTGGAGTTGTGCTCTCTAGTAACTTCGGCGTCCGTCCTGAGAGCCCACGATCATGATACTTCTTTGCGATGGTTTCTTTGTGCAGTGTCACGAAAGGATCTACCTCGTCTAGGTGATGCATCACTACTAAGTTTGCTATGTCAAAGTCGTTGCATTGATCCGAGTAGGCCACATGCAGTTCCCTGCGACCGTTGGAGTGACCTTCTCCTTCGAGCCTCCCAAGGTGCTTCTTAATGGGCAAACCAACATCAGGCCGGTCTCCGCCATATAGAAAATTCTCGCAGAAAGAGATGCACTCTTGTGTCAGATAGCCCTGGACGATGCTTCCATCCGTACGGGACATGTTACGAATGAATCATTTGATGACCCCATTCATCCTCTCGAACGGCATCATGTTGTGTAGGAATGACGGCCCCAGGTCTATTATGTCGTCCACAATATGGACACACAGATGCACCATGACGTCAAAGAACGCGGGCGGGAAGTACATCTCTAGCTCATTTAGTATCACAACGATCTCTTCCTGTAGCCTTCGGAGCTGCTTCACACTGATTGATTTTCGAGAGATGACGTCGAAAAAGTTGCAGAGACCAATAAGCGTGTCATGGACGTGCTTGTCCATTATCCCTCTAAGGGCAACAGGTAGTATCTGCGTCATCATCACATGACAGTCATGGGACTTCATCGCGCTGAACCTTTTCTTCTTCGTGTCTAGATATCTGCTTATCTTCCCACAGTAACTAGAACTAACTTTGATTCCGGTAGGGCACTTGAAGAATTGATCAATCTCAGCCGGACTTAAGGTGAAGCAAGAAGGGGGGCAATAATCCTCTTCCTTCACTTTTTTGCCCTTCTTCTCCCGCGCCTCCGTTTCCATCTCTGTCTCCTATGACTTTTTACGGGGCGGCATGGGCAGATCTGCCCTGATTTTCAAATCTTGCAAGTCTTGTCTTGCCTTCGGCCCATCCTTGGTCTTATCCGGCATGTTCATCAATGTCGCAAGCAAGCTCTCAATGACATTCTTACAGATATGCATTTGATCAAGGCAATGAGGCGTGTCGAGTTTGTGCCAGTACTCCAAGTCCCAGAAAACAGACCTCGTCTTCCATACCTTTAGCAGCGGCTCCGGCGCCTTTTTCATAGTCTTTCCTGGCGCTGGGCACTGTTCCCAGTTTTTCAATAGCTCATCGATTTCGGTGCCACTCCGCTTATGTGGAGGTCCTCGATGCTCAGCCTCACCATTGAATAGATCTCCACGGGCCGTCCTTTTCGAGCCATCTTCGATGCCCCATGTACATGATTTTCCTAGACCCGCCTTCTTTTGTTGACGTTAGCTGGGGAGACGTCGTATCATCCATGAACCATGTGCATCCGCAACATCCGTGGCACACATGGCCTGCGACATATCCGTAACCGAGATAGTCGTGCACCGTCATAATCAGCGCGGCTCTCATATAGAAATACTCGCCTTTACTGGCGTCCCATGTCTTGGCTGGTGTTTTCCATAACATGTCTAACTCCTCTTGAAGTAGCCCCAAATACAGATTAATATTATTTCCCGGTTGTTTCGGCCCTTGAATCAGCATGCTCATGTGTATGTACTTCAACTTCATGCACAATCAGGGGGGAGGTTGTACATCCATACAAACATGGGCCATGTGCTATGGTTGGTGTTCTGGTTGCCAAATGGATTCATGCCATCGGTACACGTGCCAAGCACGATGTTCCTTGCATCACATGCGAAATGTCAATATTCGCCGTTGAACGCTCTCCACTGGCTTGCATCTGCGAGGTGTCTCAGCTTCGGATCATCTCCATCGTCGGGCTTTGTCCTCTCCGCGTGCCAACGCATGAGCTTTGCTTCCTTGGGATCTACAAAATAACATTGCAGACGGGGAGTGATTGGTAAGTACCATACAACTTTTCGGGGACATTTCTTTCCGGCCTTCTTGTATCGAGAAGCATTGCACACCGACAACTAGTTTTTTCCGTGTGCTCCTTCCGATAAATTATGCAATCATTGATGCATGCATGGTATCTAACGTGCGGCAGATCAAGAGGGCACACGATCTTCTTGGCCTCATCCACACTAGTAGGACATAGATTCCCCGCGGGAAGAACATCCTTTAGGTACTTGAGAAGCTCATCGAGGCTAGTGTCGGTCCATTTATTTTTAGCCTTCGTCTTCAGAAGTTCGAGCATGAAACTCAAGCGGGTCACCTCGGGATCTCAACCATCATACAATGGAGTGTTCGAGTCTACCACCAGTTGCTCCAGCTTGGCCTCCTCTCTAGAAGCAGCTCTGTCAGTACTCGTCTCCTTGCGAAGTAGTTCTTGAACATGAGGGTCCCGCACGATTGAACTTAGTAGCGACGAAGTCTGCGGCATGGAGTCCACATTTTCTCCGCCGCCATGTACGGCCTGATCATCTCCGCCGCCATGTCCGGCCTCTTCCCCGCCGCCATGTCCGGCCCCTTCTCCGCCGTCATTATCGGTCATCTCTTCGTCTTGCCCCATGTCTTCATTGCCTGCCCCGTCGGCGTCCTCCTCCTCATCGTCATCATCATCATCATCATCCTCTTCAATTATCCACCGAGTATAGCCATCTGTCGGCGTTCTGGGAATGGGGGTACCCAGACTTGCCTGCCTGCGGCCCACGGCGTGGCTCCATCGACGGCCTGATACGGCCCAACTTCAGTGACAACAACTCAAGACCCTCGCGAGGGGCCAAGCCTCGCGAGGCGGACGACACCAAGACCTCCACGAGGAGCGGCCTCCTCAGGCTGGCTCCTGAGGAGCGGAGAGTTCTATGCAAGCCTCACCTCATGAGGTCCGGATGACGTGAGCCATGACGACCAAGGCCAGGCGGGCGCCAGCGGGCGCAGTGTACCAGTTTCCTCTTTGGTGCTAAAGGGGCAAGCACAGGAGCGGAGTCCCAAGGAATCAGCCAAAGGTTTCCATTCCCGTGCAACAAGACCAAGACCGCCAGGACAGTAGGACGGAGGTCATCACCGAGCCCACCACGGCGTCACAACCAGAGGCTTTCGCAGGCGAAGACTACTTTTGTCAGGATAGCATGTACTAGTTGTCCCCCTTTGAATTTGGCCGTTGTGGGATCCCTTCCTGCCTTTCATTTGGGAAGAGGACCAAGGCCACTATAAATAGGACTAGGCCACCACCGAAGAGAGGGAGGGGAGGGGATCGAATCGAATCGAATCGGATCGGATCGATCGAACCGGATCACACCGGACCGGATCAGACCCCCACCAGCTCACTCGAGCTCAAGAACACCTCTCCTCCTGAGGCTGTTCGCGACTGTACTAGTTCATCCTCAGCCCCCTCGAGGCCAATCCAGCACAAAGCAGGAGTAGGGTTTTACACTGCAAGGTGGCCCAAACCTGGGTAAACCGCTGTGTCCCTTTTCCTTACAGTTCGTCGAGCTAGGCTGTGAGATTAGCGAGTAGGTAGACCGGGGAGGACGAGTTCTTCGCACGCACCCCAGAGTTCGAACCTCTCAAGGGTTTGTGGAACCCGAAATCCGACATTTGGCGCACCAGGTAGGGGTGCGTCGGAGACTCTCTTCTGCCAGCAGATTCGCCACCACCCAACCGTTCTCATGGCCGACGCCCCAAGGGCTCATGTTGAGCCCTGGGTTGTTCGGCCTGCCCGAGCAGGGCCATCAGCCCAAGAGGATCTCCACTCCGCGCTCCTTGCAGCCCACTCGCTGCCCGATGCTATCAGGCGCGGGCGGCGGGGGCCGCCATCGTCTGCCCTCGCGCCACGCCGCAGCCGCGCCACCACGCGATCTTCGAGCTACGCCACGGCGACGGCGGCACACTCTCGCCGGGACCAGGAGAACATGCGAGCCGCGCTCATCGTGGCACGGGAGCTGCTACGGTGCCGGTTGGCGGAAGGCGGCCGCGATGCCCTGCTGGAGCGGGTCGCCGAGCTGCTTGACGCCGCCTGTCGGGGCGCGGCACCTTTCTGCACCCTGCCTACATCGCAGGCTGTGATAGAAGCACGCGGGGGCCCCCGCCACGCCCGCGCGCCCCCCCTGGAGCACCTGAGGGACCTAGCGGCGCCAACCCGTCCTGCAGCGTTGATCGTCCTTTCCCGACCACGCTACCCCCGGGTGAGATGAGCTCGGGCGGTCCCTTCTGGGGCCGCGCCGGGGTGCCACCCCGCGGCCGTCAGAGCCTGGTGGCGGTAGTCCCAGACGCCTATGTACCCCCCATGATGAATCTACAGTACACATCAAGAGAATGCCCTGGCGGGTTCTCTTCATCAGGCTGGGCGTCGGGGGCACATGAAGCCGAGGCTCTCCGCGAGCCGTCCCGGAGCTTCACCGACACCTTCAACGACAACAACCACGGGGTACAGCTGATATCTCAGGAGCACGATTACGCTAACCATGGACCGTAGGTGAACCAAGCCACAGCAGCGGCCAGGGATCCCAGGGCGATGGCCCCGCTGCCGGCGGGTGAAGTACACTGGGGGCTACGTGGGGGGAGCCCGAGGCCAGGGCCTCCCCCACATAGCATGGAGCAAGGCGCAACACGGAGGTAGGTCCTCTGCCGGGGAAGGCGCCGGCGAGCCCTTCCCCCCGGCGGAGGGCCTGCGGTCGCCGAGGGCACCGCTAGCGTCCCCCTTGCCCCTTGGTCTCGTCCTGGTTTCCGGACGCCCCAACGGTGGTCGGGGGAGGCGTAGGGCGGGGCCCTTGTCAGGCGACGTGAAGCAAGGCCCCACGCCTGTGAAGGTCTCCGCTCGTGACACTCTCGGGCACCGCTAGCGTCCCCCTTGCCCCTTGGTCTCGTCCTGGTTTTCGGACGCCCCAACGGTGGTCGGGGAGGCGCAGGGCGGGACCCTTGTCAGGCGACCTGAAGCAAGGCCCCACGCCTGTGAAGGTCTCCGCTCGTGACACTCTCGGGCACCGCTAGCGTCCCCCTTACCCCTTGGTCTCGTCCTGGTTTTCGGACGCCCCAACGGTGGTCGGGGGAGGCGCAGGGCGGGGCCCTTGTCAGGCGACGTGAAGGAAGGCCCCGCGCCTATGAAGGTCTCCGCTCGTGACACTCTCACGTAATAATGAGTGGGGCTGTACACACCCCGGAGTCTCCTGAGTGCCGCCCTCGGGCCTCACGGGGGCTCCCACCCACGCCCAGTGGAAGCACTTAGCTCCGCGCTGGTGAGAAGACAAGAAGACTAGCTAGGTGCCGGACGCGGCCATTTGATTCCGCCTTTCTTTCTGTAACTCATCTTGCCTCCTTTTGGAATGAGATTTGGAATTTCATGTGTTTATTAAAAGAAAAACGGGGGGAATTTTTCTTGTCTCGTGGCGATTTTGTGCTTTCTGGCTTCGTGTTTTAAGAGTGAGGCTCGCACCTGCTACCCCTCCACGCGAGCGCCCCGCGAGCGGGGGCTGGGCGAGGTATGCGTGCGTCAAGGCACACCCGGACCGGCTCCAGAGATGCCAAGGCCCCCCAGGGGGCTGATGTGCAACCACCGTAGGATCGTCGCGCGCACACCTTGCCGTGACCCGACAAGCGGCTCCTCGCGAGGCCCTCTTGGGCAGGCCAGCAGGCTCCCCGGGAGACTTAAAACCTCGTGAGCCCCGACGGGCTCGCCTCAGGAGAAAGGCGCATCTGCGACCTTAGGACTCGCTCAAGACCCATGGAGCCAAGATAAGTTGCAACAACTACCCCGCTCGGGAGCCCATGGGCTCCCGACGGCGTATTCCAAATCCTATTTTTTTTAAAGGGGCATATCATCATTTCAGACATCATAAGGGGCCCCCCTTCAAAAATGCTTTTACGCCCCGCAGGGCTGTGCCCGAAGGTTTTTTGCATGCAGATTAAGGCAAGGGGAAAGGCAGGCCTAGCCAGAGGCGCTGCCTTCGGCGCCGTCCTCGCCACCTTCATCCGCGCCACCAGCGCTGTCACTAGCGTCGTCTTCATCATCGTCGTCCGCATCACCTTCTTCGGCCACGATCATGACCGTGTCGTCCTCAGGAGCAAACTCTATGACCAGGTCGTCGACATGGTCGTCCACCCATTCTGCCAGATTGCCCTGGATGACCCGGGGCACGGAGGCTATTGCGGCGTCGAAATCAAAATGGGGATCAAGGTTCTGGAGGTGACTGAAGACGCATGAGAATGCGCGCCCCAGGAAGCCCCGGCTTCTCTCTGCAACAAGCTCGCGAGCCCTCGCCACCTGGTCCTCCAGGCGGGTCACGATCAGGGTGAAGAAGCGGAGGTGGCTGGCTTCGTCGTCCTCGTGCGGGTGTGCGACTCTCTCCTCGCAGATCGTACCCAAAGCTTGGTTGGCCCTCACCCTGAGGTCCTGGAGCATCGAGGAGCTTCAGGAGGTAAGAGCTATGCGAGGCGACCATCGCCCACCACCCAGCGCGGCTCCTTGTCCTGGCGAGGACAGCGAGCTGCGCGTCTGCGTCAATATCCCAGGGCTCAACAGGGCCGCATCTCAGGAGCGCTTCTGGCCGTCCCGCGCTGGCCGGTGCGAGGGTCCCCCTCACAACTATGTTCGCATGCCTTTGGGCTTGTCGAGCGCGGCTGCTACATTCCAGCGCCACATGCGGGGCGTCCTGGTGGCTCATGAGGCCAGAAGCCAGGCGATCCTGTCAGAGGAGGAGATGGATCCTCGCGAGCCCCCCGGGCCCCCAGAGCCTCCCGAGGTTCAGGGCCTGGGCGGCTCATGAGGAGCGACTTCTGCGGCACGCGTCTTCAGCTACTCCAACATCCCTTCAGCAACGGTGCCAGGTGACATTTTCTGGTTTGTTCAGTTGGGGGCGCCCCTCGGGCTGCATTATCCCCAAGCCGCGTGGGTCCGTCCCTGCGGCATGTATTGTTTTGCATCTATCAGAACTAGCTCTACCTTACCTATGGGTTGATTTATGCTATCACCTGCTTGCCTGGTGTTCTATCGCCTCCGCGGCCTCCCGCATTGCTGACCAGCCTCTCGCTCATCCCGCAACGGGGGCTACACATGCTGGCACGGCGCTTGTGCTCGTGTCCATCCCTGCAACGCTGACAAATCTGAGTGATCGAGCTCTGGCTCGCGGCCTGCCCCGCGCACGTCACCTCACCAGATCCTCAGTGCCTTCATCTTCTTGCGGAAAGATCAGCGACAGGACAGCAAGCGCGATTATGAGTTATACTCTTCTCTCGGACTAACCCGTAGGAATCCATGGAGTTTAGCCACGGGTGGCCCCGCCGGCCGTCCCTTTTTCACGCAATTCGCTTGCACATTAAAGGGGGGGGGGGGGCGCTCCTGAGCATCGCGCCTCAGGAGCTCTTACTGACTCTCCAGCCCTCACCCCATGGCCTTGACCACGGCATCGCGACCTGGCATACCAGCGGCGGCTGAGCCTCGCTCGAGGGTCGGGACCTGAGGACGTAGAGCACCTAGATGAGCGGGGAGAAGGGGAGGTCGGCGTGAGCCCTACCTGGAAGCATCACTGACAAGGCACAATCAGGCGATGCACAAAGGAATCACTTCAGGCCTACTAAGATAAGTCACCCATGCATATCAAAGTGAACCTCATCGTCCGGTATTTTGATTCTCGCAATCTCGCCTCGGCAATGCCGCTTCCCTTTTCGCCCTCTAGGGAGCTGCTTGCACGCCAAAGGGGACCTCTTGAGCATCGCGCCTCAGGAGCTCTTACCAGGCCTCGGGCTGCTCACCTCCTGGCCTTGACCACGGCATCGTGACCTGGCATACCAGCGACGGCTGAAGCCTGCCTGGGGACTGGGACCTGCCGGCGTAGAGCACTAAGCTACCGCGAGAACGAAAAGGGGGAACCATGCCGGAGCGAGATGCGCGGCTGCAACATCATACTAGGAATAATAAACATTGGAGCAAAAGCATTACAGTTTTTTACATACCCCCACGGGGTTTGTCACAATTCCGCGCAGGGAAACAAAAGAAGGAAACGTCAAGGGACCCCGGCTGCTGGGCATCACCGACGATGCCGAGCGGACGCCGCTGCCGCGCTCCAGGCATGGCGTGAGCTCGGCGGCACGTAGCTGTCGTCACTGGACTCCGAGGAATCGCTGGGCTCGGGAGAGTCGCTGGATTCCCAGGAGTCGTCGCTGCTGCTGGAGCAGCTGCCGGCGAGGCTGGAGGCGAGCTCGACGCTCACGGCCGCGCCACACGGACTGCTTCCCCCGGGGGAGCACTCCAAACGCCGACCCTCCTCATCGAAGACCTTGAAGAACAACGTAGAGGCGCCATCGTACTCAAAGTGGATGGCGAGGGCCCCCTCTGGACGGCAGGCGCGGGCGACCTCGCCCCATCCTCGGGTCATGAAGATGTCGCCCGGGGGGACGACCTCGACCTCCGCCCCCGAGGCCAGGCCGCAGCACCCGGCGTGCTGCAGCCACAGCTCAAGTGCCCCCCTCGGCGGCATCTCCTCGGCGAAGAACCTCAGGAACCAGATCCACGTGCGCGGCGGCATTACCGCCCACACCACAAACTCGCGCGAGGTCCCCTCGCCGTGGGTTTGCCGGCCTGCTGGCCGCGCAGCCTCGGCCAGCTCACCAAGACCCCGACCCACGCGGCGCTGGGCATTACCGCCCTGTCCGGAGCCCTGCGCGTGGGCGTACAGAGGAAGCGGGAATCCAGGCGGAGGCCGCTCGTACCAAGGCCGCGTCACCTCTTGCCTTTCACCGGCGTCGTAAGGGTGGTCGAGCCTCTTCTTTGGCGGAAGTGGCCCCGGCTCCTCCCGAGGGGTTTTTCCCTTCTCCGCTGAAGAGAATCTCCTGATCGGTGCCATGGATGCTGCTGCAAGACGGCGAGACAAAGAAGAAGAAGAAGAAGGAGCGGGCAGCGAGAAGATGGAGATGAGTGAGGGGGGCTCTGCCCCTCCCCTCATTTATAGCCGGAGGGAGACCGACCGCCGGCCTCCACGATCCCGCGCAATGATGGTTTTTTCCCTGCATGCAGCGGAGTCTCGTCAAGATGAACGGTTGCCGAGGCGGCGTGGGGTAGCAGAGACGCCCACGTCCCATCAATCGCCACGCGTCGACCAAGGCCGCAGGCGGTTAGGGCCCGCGGCGCTCCGCACTTGCCCCTTGGCTTCGCCTCGAAGCCAAGTTCGAGCGCGCCTTGGGCCCGAGGGCTACTGTCGGCGTTCTGGGAACGGGGGTACCCAGACTTGCCTGCCTGCGGCCCACGACGTGGCTCCATCGACGGCCTGGTACGACCCAACTTCAGCGACAACAACTCAAGACCCTCGTGAGGGGCCAAGCCTCGCGAGGCGGACGACACCAAGACCTCCACGAGGAGTGGCCTCCTCAGGCTGGCTCCTGAGGAGCGGAGAGTTCTATGCAAGCCTCACCTCATGAGGTCCGGATGACGTGAGCCATGACGACCAAGGCCAGGCGGGCGCCAGCGGGCGTAGTGTACCAGTTTCCTCTTTGGTGCTAAAGGGGCAAGTGCAGGCGCGGAGTCCCGAGGAATCAGCCAAAGGTTTCCATTCCCATGCAACAAGACCAAGACCGCCAGGACGGCAGGACGGAGGTCATCATCGAGCCCACCACGGCGTCACAACCAGAGGCTTTCGCAGGCGAAGACTACTTTTGTCAGGATATCATGTACTAGCTGTCCCCCTTTGAATTTGGCCGTTGTAGGATTCCTTCCCGCCTTTCATTTGGGAAGAGGACCAAGGCCACTATAAATAGGACTAGGCCACCACCGAAGAGAGGGAGGGGAGGGGATCGAATTGAATCGATTCCGATCGGATCGATCGAACCGGATCACACCGGACCGGATCGGACCCCCACCAGCTCACTCGAGCTCAAGAACACCTCTCCTCTTGAGGCTGTTCGCGACTGTACTAGTTCATCCTCAGCCCCTCGAGGCCAATCCACCAGAAAGCAGGAGTAGGGTTTTACACCGCAAGGTGGCCCGAACCTGGGTAAACCGCTGTGTCCCTTTTCCTTACAGTTCATCGAGTTAGGTTGTGAGATTAGCGAGTAGGCAGACCAGGGAGGACGAGTTCTTCGCACGCACCCCAGAGTTCGAACCTCTCAAGGGTTTGCGGAACCCGAAATCCGACACCATCCATGAAACCAGTCATGAGGAGGTGCGCCATCACACGACCATCCTCATAGGGGTCGAGCCAAACTCCTCCTTTGCATCTTCGACACGGACATATAATCTCTGTCCGGTTATTTTCATTGATGTCCTGCACCACCGACCGCAACCACCTTTCCACCATCGTTCCACTGACCATCATGAACGCCTGCGTGGTAATAATAAACAAATTGATTATAAAAATGCATGCATGCATCAAAGTCATAAAAAAATTCGGGATGACCTTCCCTAAAAATAGGACATATAGAGTTTGCCCGAAATTCGCCGAAACGGGAATGAATCGACATTTCGGCAAAACATAGGCAACTCAAGCACAATTCAGCGGCAACTCATGCCACACACATAATTTCCATCATATCGCCCGATTATGTCATATCGCACACATACACATATTTCCATTCTTGCAAAAGCACACATTTTTAATCACCTATCTCAAGATCGATCACGGTGATGATGATGTCGATCGGTGTTGCCACACACCTAGGGAATGATCAAAAGTGGACAAAGCTTACTTCTTGACATGGCTAGATCTAGTTAGGGAGGTACATAGATCACTTCACTAAATGCTAGATCTACCTAGCTAGTTTGGGAAGGAGATGAGTTCAACTAGTGGAGGGGGAAGGAAAAAGAGAAAGGAGATGCATTAATGGAGGTGGTGTAGTTAGCTAGGAGCAATAAAGAGAGAGAGAGGGAGGTAGAAGAAGGAGAGTAATGAGGGGGAGAAGTAGTGAGGAAGAAGCAAAGTGAGGGAGAGAGGAGGTGGGAGCTAGGGGAAAGTGATGGAAGAGAGGATGGGGGAGGGGGAGGGGGAGGGAAAAGGTGATGGCTGCGGTTTAGCAGTAGCGCTGGTTGCAAAACGCGCTGCTGCTAAAGTAGTAGCAGTAGCGCGCCCCAGGGTGACGCGCTACTGCTAAGTGGGGCCCGCCATGTGGCCAGGTTCAAAATTAGCCGCAGCGCCCTACCCAAAAAGCGCGCTACTACTAATCAGTTAGCAGTAGCGCGGTTATCTTAGGCTCGCTACTACTAAACCTAGCCTGGCGGCAACGGTGGGGCAACTTTAGTAGTAGCGCCTTTTTCCGGCCGCGCTACTGCTATGTAGATAGCAGTAGCGCCTGATTTGGGAGCGCGCTACTGCTAATTAGCAGCAGCGCGTCATTTTATTCAGCGCTACAGCTAAGGTTCTGTGTATAAGGTTTTCCCTAGTAGTGATGAATCGTCGGTGCGTCGTTGCCGCTTCTCCCCTACAGGAGCCGAACTAGCCTTGTCATTGATGACCGGAATGTCTTCATGCATGTGTCCATGTGGTCCAGCGTCCTCAAGCCGCCAAGGTCGTTGTTGAGCCCTTGAATCATTTGAAGTTTTTTTTGAAATCAATCAATCATTTTAAGTAGGTTAAACACTAACAACCATTTTGAAATAGGTCATCAAAATTATAACACGCATGTGTAACCACTTCGAACAAAATCTCTAAAATGTCAAATGTGTGTCTAATCTAGTTTGAGAGTTGAATATACGAAGCTAATAAACCTTGAGGAACACTACCCTGATAGCCCTACGTGTTCATTATAAAGGATGTGATCATTTTTTGAGAGTTAAACATAATGTTCCCAAATCAGCCTGCTAGACTGCTATTCTAAAGGTAAGACACCTTCTTATTTCCGCTTCCTTTATCAATTGGTAGATGACAGTAGTTTCATATGGACTACTCCTTGGTTTTCTCCATGGCAAGCTATTTATGACAATCTTATAATCGAGCCGCCACCTTATTTTTATCCAGTTGTTATTATTGATCTTTGGCTTCCTAATCAGAAATTTTGGAACACCAATCTTGTTAACGCTTTATTTCATCCTCATACTGCTCAAGCTATAATGCAAACCCCTGTTGTCAATACTGCTAGACATGATGTGTTGGTTTGGAAACTAACTCCTGTAGGTGACTACACTTCGAAAAGTGCCTGTGTAAGTGCATCTAGTGCCACCTCTTGTTGGTTTTGGAGTATTGACGACAAACATGGTTAAGGGACTAATGTGATTGTGAGATTCACAGGAGAACATAGGTAGAAGTCCCTATTGATTCAGTTTACTCATAAAAAATGACCCCTAAAAATGTATGAAGACATTGAAGACAATGGTGGTTCGCGAAGACATTCATATCGAAGATAATGACGCGTGAAGACATTGGCTTGAAGACAATGGAGTGCGAAGACATAGTTTCTTTCGTAGTTTCATTTTCTTCTTTCTTGAGTCATAGGAACCACCGAACTGTCAAGTGGGGTCCAAGTGAACAAAGTCAGAAAACTGACGTGATGCTCAACCCAAATCCTATGTCTTCAAGTGAAGACAATGAGAGAAAACCTTATCCTGAGTTGGATGAGTCAGCTTTGCTTGTAGCCCAAGTCAAGCTGTCGCATGTGTTTGAAATCCGACCATTGGACACGTGTCGGTTTCTTAATGACCCAGGGTCATTTCGGACATATCATGTCGGGTTGCCCCCTGGCTATAAATAGCCACCCCCTTCCACCTTAAATTGACGGCTGCTCAGAGTTAGTGCACACTTTTGTCGTTTGAGAGCAACCCACCTCCGAAGCTTTTGAGAGAGAATCCTTGCGAGGACAAAACCCAAAACACTCAGAGCCCAAAGAGTGTTTGGCATCACTGAAGTCTTTCTGTCTGCGTGATCTGAAGACTTATTACACTTGAAGACTGTGATGTTGCAGTCAGTTAGGCATCGCGTTCTGAGGATCCAAGAGTCATTGTGGATCACCGGTGAACGAAGTTTGTGAAGGTTTGGAAGTCTACCTTGAAGACTTACCTGAGTGATTGGGCGAGGACTAAGTGACCTTAGCTCAAGGGAAATAAGGTGAAGACGCGGTCTTTTGAGTTCAATCTCAGCCTCTCTAACCAGACGTACAGTTGTCACAACAACTGGAACTGGTCTACCAAATCCTTGTCTTCGTCAAGCAACTGGTTATATCACTTCACCCCTTTACTTACTATTTAGCCTCGTGAAGTCATTGCTTGCCTGATCTGATTGACTTCACTGTGTGAAGAGATTCTCTCTGATTGCATATTTGGCTTCATACTGTCTTCCTATTTTGATCCGGTCTACCTAGCTGCTAATAGTCTTCGTGCTTACTCTGTACTGTTTCCTTGACTATGGCATGGCTAGTGTAGTTTATCTTCCGCTGCATACTGTGTAGGTGTTATTTGGTTGTCTGTCTTCGAAGACACTGCCTGTCTTGAAGACTTTCATAAAAATCGCCTATTCACCCCCTCTAGTCGATAACTAGCACTTTCAGCCTGCTTCAATAATCTAGCACTACCAGCAAACAAACGACCAGAAATACTTCAACCGCGGATTATAAATCTTGTCAATCAGTTTTGGAGGGACAAACTCATGGAGCCAGGAGTTCAAACTTTCTTATGGAGGCTTCTTCACCAAGCACTTCCAAATGGGTAAGCGTGCAAGTAAGTTCTCGAGACATATTAGTGAAAATTGTACTGGATGTGACAACCAAGAGGGTGGAATGCACATGATTTTGTTATGCCCTTTTATCAAAGGCTGCTTGGTTCTCATCTCTCTGGTATATCGAAATATAAGTTTTGGTTGAACATAACCATTTCATTCTACAGATGATTATGGTTTTATTGGATTATGTTAATCCCCACATCAATGTAACCAGTATGTACACTTTTTTTTATGGTGCCTTTGAGTGCTTCGAAATGATGCCATGTAGAAAGTTAAGACATCACATGTATGCATGGTGTCGTATGCGATCTTACATAGCACAAAGCTCTAGAGGATGTGATGACATGACATGATCAAGGCTCAATAACCTTTATTGTACAACAACAACCAAGAACCACACAAGACCATCTCTTAGTTGCAGGTGAATAGATTTTTACGATGCGGCCTGGCAAATGAGGACGATATGAGCTACTCTTTGCCACAATGATAGCAGATACTCTTCACATCCCGAAATCAGCAGCCGCAACGAGTTTCATCTTCAAAGTCTTCTATACAAGCATCACAATCTTTTATCCACGTGATAATAGCACCATCAACAGGTGTTTTAATGTCAAAGCGCATCATCCAGCAAAGTTAGCGAATCAAAATTAAAGCTCCATGGAATAAAATCGTTTATTGTTCATCCCACAAAAAAAAAAGGTCTATTGTTCACACACACACAAAAGAAAAGGAGGGTCTAACGCAGAAGCACAGGGCGAATCAATCTGTGGTTGGATGGTTAGAGGGACTGTGGTATCCCCAGCCCACCAGGGGTCAAGTCCTGGTGTGCTCGCATTTATTCCTGAATTCCGGCGATGTGCATTCAGTGGGGAAGAGACGTTCCCGTCGACGACGAGATGCCTACGGTGACTCGTAAATTTAAAGATGATATGCCGGCTCAGTCTTTCGGAGGTGCTCATAGGGGTAGGGTGTGTGTGTGCGCGTTTATAGGGATGAGTGTATGCGCGTATATATACGAGCGCTTGCGTCTGTAGTGTGTTAAAAAAAAAAACCGCAGAAGCGCATGAACTCACTCACGACCGACCGAGGGGCGACCGCCAAATGGTCCCTCCGGTTCCCAGCCTCCGGCCCCATCGGTGGCGCGCCTCCTCGCCGCGCAAGAGAAACCTCTGAAAAACCACTCCTCGTTGCCGCCCACTCCCCTCTTCTGTCTGAAGCTCCAGCAACAATTTTTACAAGAAAGTAATTTCTCCAAGATCCTCTGTTTCTGTGCTAATACCCATCTTTTCATCACTGATTTGCAACGCCTTCCTTGTCGACAGATATGAAACATGGTATGCCCCAACAGAACCTTCAATTCACTCTGGATATCAAGAATCTTTGTATGTGAGTTACAAAAATGACAATACATTTCTTGTTTTTCAGGAGTAGTGTAATGTAGCTAGGCTATAGCAACACCATCGTGTGTGCTTGTTCCACGACCAAGCTCATCATGATAACTAGGGATCGAGATGAGCAGTTCTGTAATGTTGGAAGCTTCATTCATCTCTTCATAAGGTACTTTTCCTTGTTGAATACTGTCATGCACCCATCCGAGTAAAATTCCATCAACAACATGAAGTATTGCTGATGAACTGGTACAAAGGCAACCACCTAATGAAACCAGAGCACAAGTTATAGTCTCCTCAGAGAAAAATTGCAACTAGAGTAATCTATAACACTATCAACCTTCTTTTTTTGCGAGGGAACAACTACCAGTCTTTAGCTGCTTTTAAAACAAAAAAGATAACCCTTTACCAATGTTTTTGTCAGCTGCAACCAACTACTACTCGGTTAAAGTTTTTACTGGAGTAGTTATGTTTTACATTCACAACGTGTTTCCATGAGTAGACTTAAACATCAGATAAAACCTTACCTGGGCCATAAGGTATTAGTGCAACTTGGCGAATATAGCACTTTTTCCTCCCTGTGTTTGGTCCTGTAACAATCTGAGTACTGCCCATCTGCATGAAGTCTGTATCATTTGGAACGAAATTGTCTCCAAGTAGAGACTCCAGAACCTAAAATGCAACAGCAACCATCACCACCATCGTCAATAAATAAGTGTTGATGTGCAAAACTGAAGAAAGGTACAATGTGTCAAACTCGGAAGGCTTGTCCTGAAAGCCATCAGTAGAATGAAGTTTTTTCTAGAATACGCACAACATGCGTATCATATATTCATAAGAAGCCAGACGGCTGATCACAAGTGGTCTACAACTAACCGGATGGCGGCCATCTTTGATGTATCTGACTTGCTTCATTCTCAGGCACAAATTAGGTTGTACATAATTCTGCAAAAATGGAAAATCAGATCGTGATCATGTCATGTGGAAAAACGAACCTGTAAAGGTGAACACTGGTTACGATAGTCTATTACATTTTGTTTTGCAAGGTGGCAAGAGAGTATAAGCTATCAAGAGCGGCGAGATGTCAACATGCTTGTGAAACTGCGCATAATTTGCCGAAATCCATAGGGAATTTGTGCATGTTTTCCTGCAGATAACTGCTAGTTCTTCTTTAGCCAGTAATAAGTTGTCCAAGTTCTTCAATACTTCAGGAGTGTGGTATCTAATAGTTTTTTTGGTGCTATTTCTTTCATCCATTTGAAGCACCCTTCTATCTACTGGTAGCTGCAGACACACACATAGGTAACATTAATAACCAAACAAAATACAGAGATATTCTTACTACTTGAAACAAAAATATATGAAGGTTTCAATTAAGCGATTTAACTTCAATCAGGTAAGCTGTTCCATATCGGTTTTGTACCCAAGCTGCGCACGCCAAGCTGCTTCCGATATTCAACAATTAATAAATCCAGTTTTGTTGGCCATTTCAACGCCACATGACCCTCTGCAACCTGTAGAAAGATATACAGTTTGATGCATCCGAAAACGTAAGGAACAAACAACCTCATTTGTGATAAGGGAAAATTTACCTCGGGGACTGGTCAACAATGAAATGAATAGGTTTATCATATCTCCTTGATCAGCAGCATCTTTGTCAAGACACACAGAAGTTTCACAGCATTACAAGTACAGCAGATGATGAAGCTGTACTTATGAGCCTTCTCAACAAAGAAGAGTGGACGTTTATGCTGAGAAGACACTTTGTCAGTATCCTCAAGAACAAGCTTCCGCATTTGCTTTCCAGCCGTCAAGATAGCCTGGATGACCCCAACAAACTGCACACAAACTATGGACAGTTAGGTATCAATATCACACTAAGCAAGATTCGCATAAACACCACCAAAAAATTTAAGTTAAGAGTCAACAGGAGCTAGAAACATTTCTCCAACCAAAAATTTGTATGTATATAGCAAGCAAACTGAATTCACGGACTTCTCTATTTCATAGTGGCACACATTCAAACGATATATAGAAGAGAACAAGCAAAAAAGAAAGAAGTACGGGAAAAACTACTAGCAGGTATATTGGCAAGTTCTATAATGGACAATCATAATTGGGCAACAGTTCCAGTCTAAAATCAATTAGAACACAGAAAGGAATATATTTTTACCTCTTTAGCTGTGGCTTTGCAGTGAAAAATTCTTGTAATTCCTCTTTGAGAATCAAGTGATCTTCCCAGCATTGTTAAAACAGATGAAACAATGGTGCTGGAGATCACTTCGCGCAAGAAGCTGCGCAGCACCCATCCCCTTCATCCTGTCGAATGCTAACTGAATCTTGCCGTGATCCCATCGATTCAGAGATCTCAGAGATTGCATCATGACGAGCACATATTAGATTTCTATCACATAAGGGTGATTCAACTGCAAGAACATCACAAGATCAAGAAAGACATTTAACAAACAGTTGACATAAAAACAAATTGTTCAATTGAAATGATAGATTATGCTGAAAGTCATTTCATGGCCAGGTCCAGATATAGCAGCTTACCCAGTGTCTAAACAGCCTATCCAAAAGCTGTACATGTGTGTGTTCATAGTTTGGAACAGGGACCCTTCTATTGAACCATCTGAGTTGTTCCTTAATACCTGAAAACAATCCAGGTGGCATCTCATAAATGGAATGGAGGAGAATCTCAGGGCATGGCAATGGCATGCCCACAAAAGCGAACAGCGGATGTGCTTTGGTGTCTCGAGTTTCGAAGAAACATTTCAGGAAAAAGAAAGTGACTACAGTTCTCCCCCGGTCACAACTTCCGTCTAAAAAATTGCACAGCTACCCAAACAAAGAAGAAAAATAGTTGCATGGTATTACAGAAGAATGTACCTCGAGCTGCTGAAGAGCGTTTGCTGATAGAGACATTTCAGTATTAGCAGTAATGGCCGGAACGAAGAACCAAGCAGATTAACCTCTCCATACCAAAACCCTTCAAATAGCGAACGCTCAATGCCATTGCTTGGGCCTAGCTCTGGCATAGCCATGACACCCTATGCGAACAAATGTAACTTATTAAACCACATTATAGTTATCAAGCCACAACGGGGGGCGGCAGTTTAATTACCTAAACTCCATTTAGAACAGTTTATGAAGGCTAACAGTACCTCCATCCCACGAAGATTGTTGTCCTCTTCATTTATTTCCATCATCTGTTTATCGTTTCAATGGTTGGTGAATTGACCTCCGATTTCTCAAACAAAGACATCAGTTCTGCTAACCGCCGCCCTCGCTGAAACACACGCGAAGTGCACTCAAACCGGACTTAGAGGCAGGTCCCGCATTGCCCTCATCAGCTAGACAACAAATGGAGGAACCCATTAACCAGGGAATCTCGGCACTATAAACTAGAGGGGTACACTAACTCAAATAAGCATAAACTAAAAACTGTAATCAAAGACAAGCAAATGATACACCATATGAATAATTTGCAGGTAACTCAAATTAGTATGATGGGTATACATTATGGTGGAACTGGGAAATGGTAAACTATTACTGCCAAGCTACATTTACACTGATGATTGTTTACGAATTGGAAGTCTTTCAAGCCACACACGCGCATTAAACCTAATAAGTTGCCAAGAATACTTATAAAGTTACAAACATAAGTAATTTACTTTTGCAAACTGAAACGGATTGCAGAATCTACAATCTACTGATTAATGTTTCATGGCATCGGTGCGACTTCAGCTATAGTGTGCATTGTGAAATACAGAATATTATGACCGTACAATTTACACATCACCATACACGGATTCTCTGGCGATGAGATTAACCAATATAAGTTTCGGCAGATGGGCACCACTTACATTTTCAGTAGAGAACGAGAGAGGGGTGCCGAGTATGACCTCAACGGGCGCCAGGCCAAGCAGCACGGCCTCAAGCCCGCTCCTGGATGCCCGTCCATGAACTCCCCGTGCACGACCTCGCCGGTGGACACCTCGATGGCCACCACCCCAACCTTCACCTCGAACCCCTCCCTCCCACGGCATCCAACTCCTTGTCCACAACGCCACACGAGGTACCTGCTCCCCTCTTCTGGCGCACCGCCGCCCTCCATTTCCCCGCCCCGCCCGGCCTCGATGTGGGCGCGCTGTACACCGCCGACAGCTCGCGCGCGAAGGGGGCCGCGCCGCCCCCGCCGCGCGCAGCCGCCGCCGCCCTTGATCGCCGCGGTCTCGTCTGGCGGACGACGCCGACCTTGTGGCCGCGTCCGAGGCGGCGGCCGTGGAAGCCCAGCGGAACGTGGGGACGCTGGCGGTGAGGAAGCTGCGTTCGGGGTGGGCGACGATGCCGAGGACGGAGGCGGCGACGGCGGCGTCCTCGCCGAAGAAGCGGAAGCGGTAGCCCACCTCGACCATGAGGAGGACGTCCGGGGGCGGGCCTTGAGGTCCACGACCTGCTGCTCCAGCGGGGTGTAGCCTCTGCCGCCACCGCCGCCGCCATCGCCGCCGCTAGGGTTCGAGCAGGGTGGCGGCGGCTCGAGGAGCGCGCGGCGGACGGCGGCTCCGCAGGGGGAAACGGAGACGGGGGAGGGGGAGCGGGGGGGCCTTTTGGGGGCGGTTTTGGGGGAGCGGGAGAGGGCGCGCGCGCGCTTGGCGGGGGAGAAGGAGGCGACGGTGGAGACGGAGGGTTTGGGGGGAGGAGGAGGCGCGACGGGTTGGGCTTGGGCGGCGGAGGCGGAGGTCGGGGGTGGGGGCTTGGGGGAGAAGAAGCGGGAGAGTACCTGCTGCTTCGGCTGCTTGGCCATGGCGGTGGCGATGGCGGTGGCGGTGGGGGCGGGAAACAGGGTTCCGCGCCCCCCCCCGCCGCCCCCCCCCCCCCCCCCCCGGCCTCCCCCCCCCCCCCCCCCCCCCCCGCAGCCCCCCGTCCGCGCCCCCGCCCCCCCCCCCCTCCCGCGCCCCCCCCCCGCCCCCCCCCCCCCCCCCCCCCCCCCCCCCCCCCCCCCCCCCCCCCCCCCCCCCCCCCCCCCCCCCCCCCCCCCGCCCCCCCCCCCCCCCCCCCCCCCCCCCCCCCGCGTGCGGAGTCTGAGGCTAAAAGAAAACGCCTCCATTCGTTTCGATAACAGGTGGCGGATTACTAAGATCATATAGATACGAGTTCGGCTCCCGAACAGGTCCTTACTTTACCTAGGGCTGCAGTTTATGTACACACAGGGCTGTGAGTAACTCCATGGCGGGAAACTGAGTTCTACGGTATCTATGATATGTGCGTAATGGTTCAATGAATCATCCCGTATTTATTGTTTCTCCAGGCTCGCGCGTTCGCGACTATGTGAGTCAAACTTACGAATTGGACTCCGTATCATCTGGTTATGATTTGTATACTGTGCCTTGGGACGTCAGGGCATGTGGCTGTAAATCTCGACGCTACGAGTTTTCGAGATCGACATCATATACATGCTACGGGATTGAGTCCACGTGCTTGTGGCGCATTCGCATGACGCCACATTAGTGAAGTCTCCATCCTTCAAAACAAAAGCGTCCTAGACAAGTTCAGACCTATCGGATCTTATTGCGCGCGTGTAGTTTCGAACCCGAGATTAACATTGTCTACTATCACTTCTGGGTTTTCGGGTCAGCTGTGCATATACTTTGCTAAAGTTATTTTTAAGTCATATAGCTTACTAGTCGAAAAGAGGAAAGTTATAATTTTTATCTTTAGATATTCAAGATGTCATTCGTATCACTATATAATCGTGATTATCTCTTTTCGCGCACTGTGAA